>CM047816.1:2585184-3032014 GCA_026214975.1 Gentiana macrophylla | reverse complement strand
ATCCTCGAGGAACTTTGTAATTCTTCTAAGTGTGGTTAAACACCAAAGAGCTTTTATTAACTCGATCTAAACACGCAATTTTATAACACGGATCACTACTATTCTAGTCAACATAAAATAAATACGTAAATTAAAATTTTATTCTAATATAATATATATAGATATATAAATATATATAGATGTGCATAAGTTGCAAAGTATATATATAGATATAAATATATAGATGCCAAATATATTATTAGAGAACTAGCCAAAGTTTATATAATTGATTTATACGATCTTTTCGATGAATGGAATGTGCTCGATCTTTAGGTTCAATTGAGTAAATGAAGCGGTGTACTCACAAGGTTAACAATTCGTCCCTCACATTAGCGTCATGAAAATTGTCATATGTCCATTGTCATCACCCAAATCCACAAGCTGTTACGGTTTTTACGAGCGAGGTCCGAAGTGCGATTCTACCTTTGAATAAAAGAAGTCATTCCGTTCGTCAAGCGGTCAATTTTATTTAAAGGCTCCGATTGTCAAGGCGGGCGATTCAACTTTCGGTTTAAGTTTCAATTAATCGATGATTTTAACATTATTACGATCTTGAGTACAAATTTTAATAAGATTTATCTTTTAGGACAAATCTTGCCCCGAATAGGAAATTGGATTCCGTTGTCACGTTTTCACTCGGCCAATTTTTACCCTCGGTTTTCTATTAACGAGTTCATAACTTAATTACGAGCGTCAATTCATAATTAGATTATGAATTCTTTCAAGTCAAACTTTATCAATAGAAAAAGATTCAATTAGCTCAATTTTATTCAATTTTACTTAGACAACATTCCTTTCTTGAAAAGATCGAAATAAAAGCGATTACATAACTTTGGCTAGTTATTAGATTTAGCCTACTAACATTATCTACGAAAGATAAAAAACAAACATAATAAACATAAATACTTTAGAAATTTTACCCGATTACAACGATTGGATCGAGAAGATGTATTAGTGCGGATCTTACAACAACTTCAACAACATTGATCTTCGATAATTTCTCGAGCATTATGACGATACTACTTTATTTATGGCATAAGGCCTACATATATACATACTACTACTACTAGAAAGAGGTAAAAGAAATATATTTGGTACCACTTTTTGTGCTGCAATCTTGCCTTTTTATAGGCAATTTTTCCACTTGCGGGATCGATCCGAAAAGGGCGGATCGATCCGGGAATAAAAAATATTATCCCGGATATTCTCTGCGAGGGCCACATGCTTTGGATAATCATTATGCCTCCTCGGATCGATCCGAGGTAAATCGGATCGATCCGGATAGATTTTTTCCAATCTTAATCCGAAACTTGATAAAATCATAACTTGAGCTCTGGATCTCAAATGACATAATTCAAGATCGTTGGAAAGCTCTTAAGGAGATCTATAACTTCCATGAAGACTTCTTTTTCAGAAAATGCCTTTTGCTGGGCCATTTGTTCGTTGAAAATATAACTTGATCTGGCGTCACGAACCACTGATCCACTTGAACTTTAAATCTCGTGGCACTTCCTTTATTCCTTCAAAAGATATGATTTTACTCCACAAAATGTCGTCACTCGGGGTCTTGGTTTACCTAAGGTCTGTAAAATACCAAAAATACCCACGTGAATCGACACGACACTCCGGTTATTAACCCAAACAAAATTTATAACTTTTATCATTTTTACTAGATTTTTATAGTATTTAGATTTATTCATAGCTATTAATATTTTATAAGATTATACATTATAATTACTTATATTTTATATAAAAAAGTCGATAACGTTATATAAAACATCGTAATTTTTATCATATAAATGTTACACATCAACTACTCCCCACTTAGCTCTTTGATCGTCCTCGAGCAAAATAAGCGGTAATATATAAAAATTACGATAAAAATAATATAAGTGGTAGATACAATTTTTAAATTAGTAAAATATCATTTCAATATTATAAACATATTAATTATATCTTTCTTAGAAATTAATAAGATAAAAGTGTAGATAACTTTGATAAATTATTTATCAACTATTGTTCAAATGAAATTTCACAAAATCTACTCAACAAATATAATTAAAATTCTAGAATTATTTTCCTATCTCAACTTATATGAAATATTTGGAATCAAAGACTAAGTCAAGTAATTGACAAGATGGCTTTTAGGATAGGACATTGGTTAATCGAAAAGATAGAAAAAAAATCAAAAGAGAGAGAGGCAAGTAAATGCGTGCTTTTCTTACACCTTCACGTTTGATCAAAAGCGATTCGATTAATAATATCTCCTTTTCCAACTATTTTTCAGATTTTCTCTCTTTTTTCAATATTAAGAACTAAAAGCGTGAGTGTGTGTAGAAAATCAAATTCTGAGGCATTGCTTCATCAAGATTGATCGGAGTAATACTCTTTCGATCTAAAATTACGAGTCCGGTTTCCTTAAACTCGTAATCATTCTTGAGATCTTATGATTCTAATTTTTATCGGGAGCTTTATACCTCATAGTGATATAGGGCGTTTAGATAACACCCTCTTGCACTCAAATCATTGGAAGCTACTACCGATATCACATCGATCAAAGATAAGGAAGATCACAGTATTCGATTAATTCTCTGTAATTATGGTGCTTTGTTCTTCTCTCTTTTTTTTTTTTTTTTTTTTTTTAAACATACACCATCCTTAACTTCACGTGCTATCATCTCCTTTCATAAAATGCGTTACAAACTCGTGGGATTTTAGGAAATGTAGACCAAAAATAAGCCAAGAATTAGGTTATGATAAAAATGGCTATTTCGAGTGAGGTCTTGATCACTCTAATCAAGGTTGAGGTAATTTTTGTGGTGTCAAAAATCTCATCATTCCTAATCCGATTCCATATTCATATTTCGTTTTACAAAGAAAATTATTCTAAAAAATTCATTATAAATATAAATATATTTGCTAAAATTTCATATGAAACTTACTTGATAATATTTATGTATAGTTACATATACTTAAAATCTTATAAAGATCTAAAATTGACATATATAATATAATTATAATATATCTACTTTATTTTACTTAATTAAAATCTATTCTTACCAATTTATATTGTTTTTATTCATATTAATTATATATTATCTAATTATTTTGTTCCAAGAAAAATTAAACTAAGTATTGAGCAATTAAGTATACATTTATATAAGAAAATTTTAATTTTAATTTACTAACTTACTTCCACTCCCCCTTACGAACTAACATCGTCCGATGTTCATTGAAGTAAATAAAAAATGAGTTGCAAATAAAATTAAAATTTTATATGATTTGATTATTATTTCTTATTTTTAGCAACCATATTTTATTTTGATTAAAGAAAATGACATATATATTAAACACTATTACAAACTATAAATAAAAGTAACAAACAACAAAAAACAATTAAACAACTAATTTAAACAACTACCATCTTAACAACACAACTTAATGATTATCAAACCGTAGATGAACATCCGGGAGTATCCACGGAAGTAATCTAGCGAGAATCACGAGATGGAAAAATCTCGTCATTAGCAAACTCAGGCACGTGATTCGATTGGATACAAAGGTGAGAGATAACCAGGCAAATGGTAGCGGTTTTCCCCTATTACGTCTTTCTCTTGCAAAATTAATTGCGATCTTAAAAATCAAAACTCCCCGATCAATGTATGCTCTCACAGTCAACGCGCCACAACGGCAAAGACATCTCATCATCCGTAACCCCATAAAAATCTCTAGTTGGATAGATCCGAGAAATTAATGAAGCGTTTCCAAGCCCTTAAATGAGGGGTAAAGCGAGTTGAAGAATCATAGTTATGATCAAACAACGGAAATCTGAATGAAAAGGCCTGCGATGCGGTTTACAACATTATCGCATCCCCAAGTTCCCAAAGAAACTCGAAGTGTGGGTTTCGATCAAAAGTACATGGTGGAATTTGATAGATTTGATTTATGATGGTAGGTGAAAATGAAATAACGATTCCCCAAGCGTAATAAGTTGAGATGAGGCTCTTTATCGTTATCTCATTGAGAGGCGCAAAGAAATCTCTAACTATCGAAATGTTTACTCGACCTCTCACAGAGTCCTTATCAACTTTTTCCACCCGCAACCTCGGATTAGATTCGTCCCCAGCGATCAATTTTTTTCAGTGTTTAAGCCTTTCTCATCGAGAATAGGAGAACGGATGAAATTTTAGATGTCTCGGGGCGTCATTATGAAAACAAGAGGCATGCCGCCGGGGACCACACCATCAGGCGTATGTGGTTCATAACTATTAACCGAAGGAGAGGAGCGGTTAGACATTTCTGAAATAGAGATTAAAATAGAAGAAAGGAAAGAATGAGCAAAAGGTTGGCTGTTGCTCTTTCCTTTTATAGAATACATCCATCAAGCAAAAGTAGAAAAGATCTACTTTCTGCGCGTTTTTGTACTTTCCGGATCGATCCGAGAAAGGGCCGGATCGTCCGGCCTCTGAATCAGTAATGTTGTCAGGTCGGTATACTCACGTCGGATCGATCCGGTGAAAAGCGGATCGATCCGAACATTACTTGTTCACGACGAGTTGATTTTCTTGAAAAATACTTAGTTTTTCTAGGTGACAAGTTTTCTTCCTATTTTTGGTTTATTTTCATTACGTTATAACGATAAATTTTAGTACACGATGCTTAATACCATAATATGCAATGAAAACATGAAAATCGTATAAAATCCTACTATGATCAAAACAACTTAAAATTTAACGAAAGAAAGAAAAAGTGCATGATAAATAAAATTGTTTCAATGTCAAAAACCATAGAATGTTTAAAAATTATCACTCCTCTTCATCACTCAGCTCGACGTGGCTTGAACTTGGCATAGCTTGAGAACGGGTCGATTCTTGGGATGGATCTTGAAAATAAGTTGACATCCGTGCCGAGCTATCTAGTCCCATCGAACTCATCTCTCTCGTGATATCGAGAAAAAGTGCTTCCCCATCTCGTAGTGGTATGGCCAAATGATCGAGATCCAGTCCATTCGATGTCGCGGTTGCCATAGTACTGTCGAAAAATCTCTACACCACTAGTTTTAAATCCAAAGAATGTGGCATTTGTTGGAAATCTGAGTGAGGTGGCATCGGTGGAATGAAATCGGGCAAGGTATAAGGCTGGGTTTGGCATTGCGGAATATCCATCTCGGCATAGGTAGGGTTCTGCAGTATATTCATTTGATATAAACCTCGTATGCCTTGGCGTAAATCTTGGACCATAATTTATTCCTTTCATAAAAGCATGACCATATTGGCATTAGCACGATGAACATCATAGGCCATGGATTGAAACATATCGTAAGTGATGGTATTGGGAAGATGAGTTTGAGTTTGACTGGATGAAGGAGGGACAGCAGTAGATGGAGTAAGTGAAGTCGGCGACGGTTAGGGTCCAAAAAGTTTATTCTTCCTGCCGGCCTAAGTGGTAAACTAGGACCGATAAGTGTGTCATCTACCATCATCAAATTATCATTTGGGAGCTCGGGGACTCTATCCGACGACACAAGGAAGAAATAAAACACGGAAAAAGGCATGTATTTGCTGGTCTAGCGATCGAGGTAAAATCTTTGGCCCTTCTATACATCACTCTGCCTATATCCACAGGTACATCATTAACTATAGCCCAAGCAATACACAAATCCTCTTTACCAAAAGATGTAAAATGCCGAGTCGGGTAAAGAGTGTGGTGATAAAGCGTTTAATGGCTTTCATATCCGGATACATTTCCCATAGGAAAACCTGTTTTCATGCCAGACGGCAGTGGGATCTAACTCATTCTGGGCTACCGCAACAATATGATCAAAGTCTGCTGGCTCATCCAAATTCCAAACTGTATAATAATCCTCATTCTCCGGTATATCAGGAATACCATAAATAGCATTAATAATGTGAGGAGTAAACGCAGTCTTGTCTAGTTCTCGAGTTGTGAGAGGTTAACTCACCTTCATCCGTAGCATTGTGAGTTGCTACCGAGAATAAAATTCAGCTACTAAGGTGGTGTTAATTTCTCCCGACCTTAAACTGGCTAATTCCATCCAATGTCGCCTTTCAAAAATTTCCTTCACCTCCCTTCCCAAATTTTTAAAGTCTAAGCCCCTCTCTATTGCAACTAAACATTGTCCAAATTTATTTTTCAATGCTTTCTTAGGCTGCAGACAGACAGCGGTTCTTTCAAAACTAACGCCAATTCTTCTTCATTAAAGGCCTAGTTTCTATAAGCTGGAATTTGGGTAGGGATATGCGGTTTGCGTTTTTACTAGCTTTGGATGATTCGGCCATTCTACGATAATGACACAATAACAAAACAACACAAAAAAACAACACAAAACAACACAAGATACAAATGTGAGTGACAAAGCAGTTGAAAAATAAAAAATTGCATAAAAAGCGAAATTAAGAAAATAAGTGACTACAATGTTACCTTACAAAGCTTAAAGAGGTTGAAATTTGGCGGAAAAGATGGAAAGTCGCCGGAATGAAAGTTGAAGCTTTCCTTGAAAATTACTTCAATGTTAATGCAAATTTGAAGAGAGGAGTGGAAAATGAGAAAAGTTTAAGAAGTGGTGTAGTTTAATGGTGATAGTGTGTGATGATTTGAAGGAAAAAATTCGAATTGGGGAAGAAGGGAGGCGGCTGTTTTTAGAAAAAAGAAGAAGAAGAAGAAAGAGGTCCCCGTCCCTTTTTAGGTTTTTTCAGTTCGGATCGATCCAGGGGTTAGGTCGGATCGATCCGACCAAATTTTTTTTTTTTTTTTTTTTTTTTTTTTTTTTTTAATAAAACTTCTACAAAAATAAAAAAACTTTTATAAAACTTTATAAAACTTTTAAGTAATTTCATAAAGATCCTATTTATAAAATTTTCAAAAGTTATATAAAAATTTTATAAGTACTACAAAATTCACGAGGTCCTAATTCTAATACTTACAAATCTTCCAGAGTTCTGATGTAACGTTCTATCAACCTAACCTTAAGAAATGAGGCGTTCGAATTTTCTCTTTGATCTCCATCGGGATTTTCGGATAACCACCTAATCGTTCCCTTCTTAACAATATTCAAACACTCATCCTGTGATTTGGTTGTGCTTTCCCTACATTTCCCTTCATGCTCACTTTTTCCACAAACACACACCTTCTTAAAAACTTTGCCCTTCTCTTTATCGAACTTCTCGATTTTCCATTACATAGTTCTTTCAGTCTGATCTCTCTCAACAATTGCTTGTTTTTCTCAAAAACTGAAGCTTCTATCTTAAACGCGACATCTTTATCCAAGCCTAATTTCAAAAGCAGTATAAAAATTTCTATTCTATCTAAAAAAGACATCCAGTTCTTTTACGTCTATCCGGTAAAAGACGAAACTACTTTAAACATAACTAAAACACAAAAAAGTAGAGTAAAGATAAATAGCACACGGTATTCGCCGTGAGTTTAACTCTCTCGCTTTTGGTTTCTCGATTTCTCTGCTTTTTACTTTGTCGGAGGATCGATTAGTAGCATTATTTCTTCTTTCGGTCACGGTTCCTTCTCCTTCCACAAATAACTTTACTCTATGGCCATTGGCTATAAAGTTGTATTTCCATTTGTTAGTTCAACGACTCAGGTTGAAAACTCGTTACTTTAAATGGACCTGTCCATCTTGATTTAAGCTTTCCTGGAAATAACTTTAAACGTGAATTGTACAAGAGCACTCGATCACCTACATGGAACTCACGACTATAGATTCTCTTATCGTGAAAGGATTTCGTGCGTTCCTTGTAGATTCGAAGCGTTTTCATAAGAATCGAGGCGGAATTCTTCTAGTTACATCAATTGAAGCAATCTATGATCACCGACTGACCTTAGGATCGAAATTCAAAAATTTAATAGCCCGAAGGCTCGGTGTTCTAACTCAACCCCAGAGATGACACGACTTACCAAAAACTAACCTATAGGAGAACAACCAATTGGTGTTTTAAAAGGCATTCTATATGCCCATAATGCATCGTCTAGTTTAAGCGCCCGATTTTTTCGATTTGAATCCACTTTGTCTTTTCTACAATTCTTTTGATCTCTATTAGACACCTCTGCGACCAACGGTTTGCGGATGATAGGGCGTTCTAACTTATGCGTTACACCATATTTTCAATTATCTTGGTAAATGGTTTATTACAAAAGTGCGAACCTCTATCACTTAATGATAGCCCTCGGAATGCCATAACGTGTAAATATATTCTTTTTAAGAAATCGTATGACAACTTTGGTATCATTAGTGGGAAGAGCTTGACTTTCTACCCATTTCAAACATAATCTACCATTACTAGAATAAATCTTTTTCCAAAAGATATAGGAAATGGTCCCATGAAATCTATACCCCAAACATCAAATAACTCACATTCTAAAATAGGTTGCATAGGCATTTCATGTTTTTAGATACATTTCCCCATTTTTGACAAGATTCACAAGATTTGACATATTTATAAGCATCTCTATATAGCGTAGGCCAATAAAAACCACATTGTAAAACTTTAAAAGCAGTTTTCCATCCTCCATGATGACCTCCTGCCTCACGATCATGACAAAATGATAAAATACTTAAAATTTCATTATCCAGGCACACACTTTACGATTATCCCATCCGAACATTTACGGAAAAGGTCTGGTTCCTCCCAGTAATAAAATTTTAAGTCATAAAAGAATTTCTTTTTCTGCTGCCAAGTCCAATGAGACGGAATATAATCACAGGTTAAGTAATTAATGATATCTCCAAACCAGGGTGACATTTCCTTAGAAGGAATTCTATTCTTTAATAAGCGCATGGTTGAAGGAGTATCTATTCTAAAAAGTTGTTCATCAGGAAATGAATCTTTAATTTCTATTCCACTTTCCTCCATCATTTTCCATTCTACTTAGATGATCTGCTCTACTACATTCTCACTTCCCTTTTATCTTTAATTTCCAAATCGAACTCACGAAGTAAGAGAATCCATCTAAGAAGACGTGGTTTAGCATCTTTCTTACTCAAAGCAAATACTTCAAAGTTTGAATGGTGCAGTATAAATTATTACCTTAGAACCAACAATATACGATCTAAACTTATCTAAGGCAAAAATTACGATAGCAGTTCTTTTTGTAGTTGTATAGTTCGGTTGAGCCGCATTTAACGTATGAGATGCATAGTAAATAGCTTTGAGAATTTTGTTATATCTTTGACCTAAAGCGCTCCTACAAACTAAATCACTGGCATCACACATAATCTCAAACGGTAAATTCCAATCTGGTGCTATTAGCACTAGTGGTGCGATGAGTTAATTTCGCTTTTAAGGTCCGAAAAGCTTCCTTACATTTACTATCGAAGTTAAAAGGTACTTCCTTTTCAAGCAAATGACTTAGGGGCTTTGCTATCTTTGAAAAATCTGCAATAAATCTTCTATAAAATCCTGCATGTCCAAGAAATCCTCTTAGAGTCCTTAGATTAGCGGTGGTGGTAATTTTCAATTACTTCAACCTTAGCTTTATCAACTTCAATTCTATTTCAGAGAGATTCTATGGCCTAGAACAATTCCTTCCGATACCATTAAATGACATTTTTCCCAATTTAAGACCAAATTGGTATCCTCACAACGTTGCAACACTCTTTCTAAGTCGACAAACATTTACCAAAAGAATCTCCGTAAACACTAAAGTCGTCCATAAAAATTTCCAAGAATTTCTCAACCATATCGGAAAATATAGCCATCATGCATCTTTGAAACGTAGGTTGGAGCATTACATAAACCAAATGGCATTCTTTTATCGCAAAGTTCCATAAGGACTAGTGAAAGTAGTCTTTTCCTATCTCTCTTTGCAATGAAAATCTGTAAATAACCTGAATAACCATCTAAGAAGCAGTAATATTTATGACCACTTAACCGTTCCAACATTTGAACTATGAATGGAAGTGGGTGATGATCTTTCTTAGTATGATCATTTAGTTTCCTAAAATCAATGCACATTCGATATCCTGTAATTTCTCTTGTTGGAATCCATTCATTTTTATCATTTTCTTTCACTGTGAAACCTCCTTTCTTTGGTACCACTTGAGTTGGACTTACCCATTCACTATCTGATATGGGAAAAATTATTCCCATCTCTAATAGCTTAATGACCTCTTTCTTAACAATTAAGCGCAAATTTGGGTTGGCGGCGTTGCGGTTGAATACAAGGCTTAGCATCTTCCTTCGAATTATCTTATGAACGCATAAATCTCGGGGCTAATACCTCGAATATCAACCTTTGTCCATCCAAAAGCTTTCTTATGCTTTTTCAACATTCTAAGTAATTGATCTTCTTGTTGCTCGATTAAAGTGATGAAATAATAATCGGTAATAGATTATCGGTTTCAAGAAAAGCATATTTGATTTAAAGGTAATGGTTTCAAGTCCAGGTTCTTTGGCGGATCTTCTATTGACGATTTAAGAACCGGTCCTTCTAGTTCTAATTCCAAGTACTTATGCCATGGTGGCTTAAAGGTAAAACTTTACGTATCTAAAGAAAGAATTATCTCTTTCATTTCAATGTCTTCCTCATCTTCTTTATAGATAGACATGAGTTAAGCATTCTTCTAATCATGTCTTCAAAAGTTGGTAATCGATTATCATAGAAGCGAGAATGAATATCTTCATAAAAGAACATGATTACGATGATGCATGATTCATAGCTTTGAAAATATTGAAAGTAACCCGTCTTCATTGACTCTTAAGATTAATTCTCCTTTCAAGCACATCGATTAAAGTTCTTCCCAGAGCTAGAAATGGACGACCTAGAATAAGAGGTGCCGAATAACCGTCTTCCATTTCCATAACTACAAAGTCTCTTGGAAAATAGAATTTGTCTACTTTAACCAATATGTCCTTTATAATTCCTTTAGGGTACTTAATCGATCTATCTGCCATTTGCGAGTCATTTCGATCTTAGTAAGCTTTCCTATGCCTAACTTTCTATAATCCTCATAAGACATGAGATTTATACTCGCTCTAGATCACATAAGACCTTCTTAAACAGTAATCCTCCAATTTCACACGGAATGGTAAAACTACAGGATCTTTCGGTTTAGGTGGTAACTTATCTTTGAATGATGAACATTCTTCATTTAGGCATATATTCTCATATTCCTCTAATTTTTTCTTGTTTGTGAAAATTTCTTTGAAAAATTTTCCATAGGTGAGTATATTAATCAAAGCTTCGATAACAGAGGATATTAACTTGAATATGACGAAAAGTGTCAAGAAACGAGCATACTTCTTATCGCTTTTGCCTTTTTGATTTGATCTTTAGGAGGTAAGGTAAAGATTCTAAATCTATGACCTTTGGCTCCTTTGTCGCTTTCTCTTTTCCTTTTCCTTAAACCTTTGAGTATTACTCACTCGATCGCCATGTTTCGAGTTCTTGAATTCTTTCTTTTAAATTGCTCCTCTGAATCAATCTCTACTTGATTCCTTCATTTCTTCATGTTTTTCATCCTTGTTTTCATTTTCTTCCATTCTAATATGTTCCTTAAATAAAGTCCTTAAATCTTTATCCATGGGATCTTTCAGAATTCTAGGGATTTTACCCAATTTTCCCTTTCACTTTCGTGTTCGAACTTTCATTTCTTTTCAAGAAGTTGTCTATAATTTCTTCTTCCTCATCTGCAAATTCAAGTTCATCTTTAGTTTTATCATTCTTACCATCTAAGTCATCTTCTACTTCATTATCCCCAAGGTTTTCAACTCCATTACTTCCACTTGAGCTTCCTACTTCTCGTAACTACAACATTTACCTCTCTTGGGTTCCTTTCAAAGTGTTACTTGGTAATCCTCCTGAAGTCTGCTTTGTTATTACGTTCACCCGCCTACTCAAATGATCTTCCATATTCCTTAATGAGGCTTCTATCGTTCTCATCCTGGTATCATGTCCACTCATAGATGTTTTCATTGAACTCATGTCCTTAGTATTATTGCCAATAGAAGTCACCATCGTTTCTATATTTTTAGCTTGAGTAGATACTACACCCATCATATTTTCCATTAGTTTTCCCATTTTTCAACTCCTTCAGCAGTTGAGTTGAACTTTGAGTTACCGTATACTTTGAGTGGTATGTTGAGGATAGGATCTAGGTAATGATTGTAAATTCGATTAGATGTGTTTTCTTGATAAACTTGATTATTATTCAAGTTCTATATGGAACCGGATACGGCGGTTGTCCTTGCTTGCTAGGGTTTTGAGGACCATCGATAAGTAGGGTGATCTCTTCTAATAGCATTGAGCGAGTTTGAATAAGCATTGTTTAAATTTCTATCTTTCTTTGAAGAAAACTCACCTCCTCTCTTGAGCATCACTGTCGGTTCTTCAATCCCTAGTGGTATTATTTTATCCTGATTTGAGTATTCGGTTGGTGCACTATTTTACGAACTTTGATTCTTATTACATTGTAATCCATCAAATTTCCTACTCAAATTTTCTAAATGTGCTAGAACTTCCGTATTAGGCGTACATTCTCCTGCAAAAGCTACTTTTACGGTGCTAGAACCGGTTTCCCACATTCTGTTATTTTTGGAAATCTTTTCGATGGCATCGTAAACTAATTGAGCTTCACTCATCATTAAAGAACCACCACATGCATGGTCTACATCAGCACGTGAATCTTTTCTTAATTTACTGACGAGAAAAGTTGAATTTGCATGTCTAAGGAATAACCATGGTCGGGACACGCTCTTAGTAATTTTAAATCTTTCCCACGCATTCCCAAGCGTTTCTTGAGATCCTTGTCTAAAATTAGCAACCTCGACTTTTAATTCCAAATTCCGTCCGAGTGAAGTATTGTTTGAAATTCAGTTTGAATCTCCTCCCAACTTGTAAGTGAATGATGCGGAAGAGACATAAACCAATCTCGGGCTCGTCCTTTTAGAGAAAAAAGGAAACATAGTCATCCTTGTTAATTCCTTGTGAGCACCTTGACTTTTGGTTGTATTGCACAGTTCTTCAAAAGATAGAGATGATGATGGGATCTTCATCATCTTCTCCTAGAATTGGGCTCTTGCGTCAATTAAACCAAAAGATGAGATTTAATCTCAAAATTATTAAGCTCCTTCATTAGGCAAAAGTATGGGATTATTAGTCGATTTCTTCTTATGGTTTGGTCACGAGATAGGCCTTGGGTGTCTTTGGGTTGTTACAATTATTCGGTTCCGATTCGATTATTTCTATTATTATTATTATTTTGATTATTAAGGTTAACGAGGGTTTGTCCATGCCTGAGCATGTTCCACCACTTGTTTCGGTGTTTCATCACCGATTTGACCATTCTCGTATTTACTGTTTGAAGATGATTAGTCAGATTTCCCGACTAGTATGACCACGTTTTCTCTCTACTCTTAACGCCTTTCGTAAGTGTTTATGTCGGGCTTATAAGGAGTGAGTGGGGCCTTACCACTACGGTCATCAACTAACGAAATTAGAAAATAACACGAAATTGATGGTAGTAAAATTTGGTAACTTACCTATAAGGTAAATCTTGGCGAAAATAAAATTAGAAATGAGATAAGAAAAGTGTTGACTTATTCTCGAGAATTTTGAGCTAATACAAGTAGTAACCATAGACACAAAAAAGAAATTAGCGTCGTTCCCGACAACGGCGCCGAGAAAGTCGACGTGGCCTTTTCTAGTGCTAATACCGATCCTTAACCGGCGATTGTATCGGGTCAAAGCGTAGTGCTAGTATGGTGAGTCGAGTATCGTATCCTCGGGGAACTTTGTAATTCTTCTAAGTGTGGTTAAACACCAAAGAGCTTTTATTAACTCGATCTAAACCGCAATTTTATAACACGGATCACTACTATTCTAGTCAACATAAAATAAATACGTAAATTAAAATTTTATTCTAATATAATATATATAGATATATAAATATATATAGATGTGCATAAGTTGCAAAGTATATATATAGATATAAATATATAGATGCCAAATATATTATTAGAGAACTAGCCAAAGTTTATATAATTGATTTATACGATCTTTTCGATTGAATGGAATGTGCTCGATCTTTAGGTTCAATTGAGTAAATGAAACGGTGTACTCTAAGGTTAACAATTACGTCCTCACATTAGCGTCATTTAAATTGTCATATGTCCATTGTCATCGGTCCAAATCCACAAGCTGATTACGGTTTTTACGAATGAGTCCCGAGTGCGATTCTACCTTTGAATAAAAGGAGTCATTCCGTTCAATCAAGCGGTCAATTTTATTTAAAGGCTCCGGTTGTCAAGGCCGGGCGATTCAACTTTCGGTTTAAGTTTCAATTAATCGATGATTTTAACATTATTACGATCTTGAGTACAAATTTTAATAAGATTTATCTTTTAGGACAAATCTGCCCCCGAATAGGAAACTGGATTCCGTTGTCACGTTTTCACTCGGCCAATTTTACCCTCCGGTTTTTCTATTAACGAGTTCATAACTTAATTACGAGGCGTCAATTCATAATTAGATTATGAATTCTTTCAAGTCAAACTTTATCAATAGAAAAAGATTCAATTAGCTCAATTTTATTCAATTTTACTTAGACAACATTCCTTTCTGAAAAGATCGAAATAAAACGATTACATAACTTTGGCTAGTTATTAGATTTAGCCTACTAACATTATACGAAAAAGATAAAAAACAAACATAATAAACATAAATACTTTAGAAATTTTACCCGATTACAACGATTGGATCGGAAGATGTATTCGTGCGGATGCTACAACAACTTCAACAACATTGATCTTACGATAATTTCTCGAGCATTATGACGATACTACTTTATTTATGGCATAAGGCCTACATATATACATACTACTACTACTAGAAAGAGGTAAAAGAAATATATTTGGTACCTTTTTGTGCCTGCAATCTTCGCCTTTTTTATAGGCAATTTTTCCTTGCCGGATCGATCCGAGAAAGGGCCGGATCGATCCGGGAATAAAAATATTATCCCAGGATATTCTCTGCAGGCCACATCTTTGGATAATCATTATGCCTCCTCGGATCGATCCGAGGTAAATCCGGATCGATCCGGATAGATTTTTTCAATCTTAATCCGAAACTTGATAAAATCATAACTTGAGCTCTGGATCTCCAAATGACATAATTCAAGATCGTTGGAAAGCTCTTAAGGAGATCTATAACTTCCATGAAGACTTCTTTTTCAGAAAATGCCTTTTTGCTGGGCCATTTGTTCGTTGAAAATATAACTTGATCTGGCGTCACGAACCAACGATCCACTTGAACTTTAAATCTCGTGGCACTTCCTTTATTCCTTCAAAAGATATGATTTTACTCCACAAAATGTCGTCACTCGGGGTCTTGGTTTACCTAAGGTCAGTAAAATACCAAAAATACCCACGTGAATCGACACGACACTCCGGTTATTAACCCAAATTACAAAATTTATAACTTTTTATCATTTTTTACTAGATTTTTATAGTATTTAGATTTATTCATAGCTATTAATATTTTATAAGATTATCTCATTATAATTACTTATATTTTATATAAAAAGAGTCGATAACGTATATAAAACATCGTAATTTTTATCATATAAATGTTACACATCACATTGTTTTTCTATTTTTCTTTTATTTTTCTTGAGAGTAGTTAACTGTCGGTTTCCGTAATACTACCTCGTTTTTATTTTTAGGATTTGTCATGTAGGCTGCATTGTAGTATATTTTCATGTAGTTGCACCTAGCCACGAGTTTGTGATATTTTCATGTATATGTGTCCATCTTTATGTGAGCATAATTTGAATATCTCTATGATCCTTTTTCTCTATGTGCTTTATTTGTATAAGTCTAATCTTTTCCCCGAAGACTCTTTTTGCACTAATCAAGTCTGCAGGATACTTTCTATAGCTATTGTGCACTTTAAAGATGTATTCAGTTTACCTGTGATGCTCCACAGTCTACTGAGCTATGCAAGCAATCCTGGTTCTTGTTGGTTCCTCCAGAATTGCCAGCATCCAATCAGCTAAGTTCTCTAATTTATTATTTCTGCACAACTTGAGGACAAGTTGCAATCTAAGTGTGGGGGAGAGGATGGTTTATATGTATCTATGAGTAGTTTGCTCAATTTCTGTTATATTTCTATGAAAAGTGCTTAATTTTAACATTTTTGCTTTGTCCCGAGTGAGCATTGCATGTCTTTGTTCGATGTTTATAATCATTTTTGCTATATTCTGTATATTTAGTAATTTTAGTTGTTTCACCCGACACTCTTTTTCACATGCCATAGTAAATGATGAGCTAAATGTTGAAAGCCTACCCCATTTTAGTTGGAGATTTTTGATGATTATAGCATGTTTCTTTGCTTATGTACAATTCTTGAAAAGTTTAGTAGTTTGTATTTAGAGTTAAAGTATGACATACTGTGAATATCTATAAGTTTGAATGTGATAAGTAAAACGTGATTAAGTCTTTGCAATAGTAATAAATTGTTTACTTGAGGTGTTATGCTCGGTGAGTGCATTACTACTAGAAAATAATCTTTTCACCACCAAATGTAAATCTCTAAGTAAACATAAATAGTTATTGTGTGTGTCGAAGTCGGTTTATGATTTGGGTGAGGTAGGGTATACCACGTATGTCCTATACCACTATGATGACCAAAAGCTCACGACAGTCAGTTTATAGCTGCCTTATGATTGGAGTAAGGTAGGGGATTATCTTGAAATGTCCTATTCTGCTATGAGGGCAAAAGCTTATTCTGATGTGTGTTAGAAAAAAGTGAAAATATTGAAATATATTATTATGAATAAGTAAGGACTTAGTTATCGTTAATCTTATACCCAGTATAAACTGAAGGATATGTTGTAGGGATTATCCTCTGAGTCTGTCAGAAATGTTTTAGATATTCTCTACTATTTCTTTTTGGGATATGTATGTTTTGTAAAGTGACTGTTATAGTTTTTGAATATTTCTAACTCAGATGGGAAACCGGGCTAGTTTTGGTTTGAATAACTTTCAAATTGTGGAACTTAGTGGAAGTTTATTATGGCTATGCACACACTCACTTGGGTGAACTTCTAAGTTATTGAATATACTTCATATTTGCATAGATGTTTATTTATCTCGAGCTTGATTTTGTTTTGTTTTGCTCGGGGACGAGCAAAAGATAAGTGTGGGGGTGTTGTTTAGGGCCAAATTATAGTGATTTTTATATATATATTGTATATCAATTTTCCCCATATATGGATTATTTTCATAGATATTGAGCTATATAGTTAAATATTGAGTAAATGGTGTTTTTAATGATTAAATATGAAAACATATCAATTTAAGTGTTAATTTGTGTTTTATATTATTTTGGAAATTATTACGTTTTGGTATGTTTTTATATTTGTAGATACCCAATTAATGATGGAAAAGGTGATCCTAAAGAGCCAATTTCGAGTTGAGGAAGGATCAATTGAATTTATGGAAGATTAAAAGAGATAAGGAAAGAAATCAATCAAGATAAAGATGGAAAAATCAAGATTTGATCGTCAGTGGACGAGCGTCCATATAAAGCGACGGCGCGTCCAAGGGTGAATCAAGCGTCCATGCAAATCGTCCATAATCGTATTTTACATTGAGTCTCCAGGCGTGAGTGAGAACGCGCGTCCGATCTCCGTTCAAGAAATGAACGAGCGTCCCATGATAATGAACGCCCGTCTGCGCGCCGACTTTCAGCGAACCGCCTCTTATCTCTATAAATAGAGCCATATCCTCAACCCTAAGGATATACTTTTTATACTCGAATTTTCTCGAGGCGAGAACCGACTTGGGAGTTTGAAGGCGGTCACCCGAGCCTTGTGCTCGGGTGAACCGAGGTTAGATTAGGAGTAGATTATGTAGCTTTTCTTTTACGTTTCCATGGAGTTCAACCATTGTATCAAGACTATGTGAGTTTGATTTCTTTCAATTAATTTAATTCAGCTTTTATCTTCATGAGCTTTAAGTCGTTTGTATTTTTCTATGCGATTTGTATGCCATGTGAATTAGAATCGAAAGATTAGTTCACGATTGATGTTTATAATACGGAAGTTGCATAAACGCTAGATCACCATAGAAAGATAGGGTTTTTAGCCATTAATGATGACAAGTTAATGAGTTAGATTCCTAGGTTGTTAGGTTCTTTAAAAACGAGAGTTAATTGAATCTACACCCGAGTTTTGTTTGGTAAATCAGTCTTAACACTCGAAAGATGAGAGATAGATAATTGAATTCACTACGAAAGTAGGCTTTCATAGCTTGAGAGATAAGTTCACTAAGAGATTAGGGATTTGTGTCTCGTGAAAAGGGTGAAACCACAAACTGAATTAGAATCATGAGATTAACTAGAATTGAAATCACTTAGGTTTGTACTTTGGTTGTTCCCATGTTTCTTAGGTTAGATTTATTTTGATTGTTCTTTTATGTTTTTTCTGTTTTTATGCTTTTGCTTTTCGTTTATTTGTTTTTGTTGAGTAGCAATTGGGAGGATTACTAGGATTAGATTCTACATACATTTTCCCTATGGATCGACCCCTTACTCATTACGCTTTACTAGCAACAACCCGATGTTTTGGTCGGTTAGGAGTTAGTTTTGCATATAGGTTAGGGTTATAAATTTTCTTTTGTTATTGATGCAAAATCTCCGCAACAGAGGGGGACCGGCATGAGGATGTGGTCGACGTGTTTTTGGTGGACGATCCTTATATTGAGACTACGATTGATTCGAGTAAGCATTATGTTATTTACATCTAAATATTGTTTAGTAAGTTGATTTATATTGAAAATTGTATTATTAGCATAGATATCGTTTGTTATCGTTAATTGATTAGAGTGCCTATTTTGATGCAGATACTCGCGAGGCTACTACCCCTGCACCGGTTAATGTTGAGGCTACCGTCCAGGAATCTTCAAATGTGGAGTTCCATACTCTTTATAGTAAGTTAATTTATATTGAATTTTGTATTATTAACATAGATATTTTATTGTTCGTTATCGTTAATTGGTGATCTCGATTATATTTGGTATAGATACTCCTGAGGCTACGACGAGGCGATCTCGCACCACCAAACCAGCATCGGTTGTGTAGCCTGGGATTGTTTATAGTAAGTTATCTGATTTTTAATTTTGAAACTAGAAATTATATTGTGAAAAACTATCTAACTCGATCATGTATTGAATATTATTTAGCTGCTGGTCCAAGTGTTATTCAATTGGGTAATCAAAAGGCTGATGATGCAAATGACAGAAGATTGACATCCCGTCAGACTACTAAACAACCACGATTATTAACTGATGGGTCGCACATGGTCAGTCTGCCAGGTTCTAATGTTGTTAGATGGACAGCATTGAAAAAATTTCCGGTATAGTTGGAAAACAATTTCAGTAAGGGGTACGAACAATCTCATCCACCCTCAGTTACGATTCCCATGGGATGCGCAGTTGGAGTACATCTTGTAGATCATGCGGACAAGGAGTGGTTCACACGTCTCCTTGAGCAGTATAAAGAGTTAGACCGAGATGTATATTCTTGTGACTTCATTTTCATATTTATGAAATTTTTATATTTCTGATTTCATTATTCTAACTTCTTTTTGCATGCGTACAGCCTGTCGAGGCGTGTCTGGACCTTATACAGTGGAAAATGGAAGCATATCCAGAATGCTTTATACTGAATACTGAACATTGCCTACTCTGATTTATCCTCTTTTTACGGTCAGGGTCATATAGATCAGGAAAAGAAGCCAGACACAACGGAAATTCCAAATCATATGATTGAGTGCATCAAGAAATGGGATGCATACACAGTGGCGCACATTCCCTGGGCCATTACTCGTGGTCACTGGGTAGCTGTCCAAGTGTCTATTCCCGAGTGGAGGATTAGGGTGTTTGATAGTCTAGCAGGGAAGGGATATAAGGATGAAGTGAAGGGTTGTATTAGAGCATAGGGTGTTTCATTGAGGAGAGTGTTGGAGATGGATGCTCGTTTACGTGAACTCCCACAAATGCTTGATCCAAAAAAGCCTCCTTTTAAGGTCAAAGTAGCATCAGCTGATCACGTACCACAAATGCCAATCCCGTAAGTGTTATAAACTTCAAACTATTTATCATATTATACAGTTTACACTATTCTTATCCTTTGATAAAAAAAATTACATACTGTGCAGGTGATGAGAGATAAATTAACACTCATTATTATAACATTTCACCCTATTTCTGATACCGTTTTGAGCATTATTGTACCAATTCAAGTCATAATTACTAAGTTTTATCAAAATGTATAAGTAGTAATTATTATATAAGATATCGTATAATTTCATAAAAATATACTAAAAACTCATAAAAACCTAAATCGTTATAAATAGATATTATCGTTATAAATTTAATAAAACTTATAGTTTTTGTGGTCGAACTACTGTGGCTCGTGTCTTTGACTGTTTCAGGGAACGTGTGATGAAAAATCAAGAATTAATATCAAAGCAAGAGAAAACCGAAGAAAGATATTTTTCAAAATCCGGCCCGAACAAAGTAAACCGGCCCGAGCCGAATCTCTCTGCTGCCATCGACATGGGGCTGACACAAGAGAATCATCATCAGCACCGGCCCGAGCCGGAGAAAAGGCCGGCCAGCCGGTCCGGTACCCTATAAATACTCCCCTCGATCCAATTGTTTGAGGGGCCCAAAATATATATATATATCTCTATATATATTTTCCTCTACCTCTTTCTTTTTATTTCTTTTTGTTTTGGGCCCATATATATATATATATATATATATATCTATGTATGTATATATATATATATATATATGCATATGTGTATAAATAAATAGAGTAGTATCATTGTAATGCTTGGATTTATTATCAAGGATTGTTGTCTCGGAAGCCGTTGTTACTTTCACGAGGATTAGGCTCCGATTCAAAGAAATGTGTCGGTAATTTTCTAATGTTATTATGTTTATTATTTCTATCTATTTATATACATATATATATATTAGTAGTAGTAATATTAGCCAAGATATGTAATTGAACTATTTTAATCTTTTGGTAAAATGGATGATTGACTATGGTAAAAATGATTAAAACCGATTATGATGAATCTTTTTCTACGAGCTTAATGAAACGTTAATATTGACATAGCTAATCAATATAAATGAATCGTAACCTAATGACGAACTAAGCGGTGAAGTTGGGATATGAGAAAAAGGTAGAAAAACCGGAGGGTAAAATGGCCGAGTGAAAGCGTGACAACGGAATCCTATTTCCTACCGAGGCGATTTGTCTTGGGAAAGATGAATCTTATTAAATTTGTGCTCAAGATCGTAATAATGTTAAAATCAACGGTTTAATTGAAACTAACACCGGAAAGTTAAATCGATCCGCCTGACAACCGGAGCATTTTGAATAACATCGGCCGTCTGACAAACGGAATAACCTCTTTTATCCGGGGTAGATTTGTACTCGGTACCTGTTCAGACTAACTGAGATTAGCATGAGGCAGTTGTGGAGATTAAACTAATGACAATTTGACATATGACAATTTCATACGCTCGTGTGAGGAGGAGTTGTCTAGCTTAGGAATACACCGGTTCATATATAATTTACACCTTGAATAAAGGAAGATCTGTCTCATTTATTAACTAAAAAGTGATCATGGTTTAATAACATTATCTTGGTTAGTTTCTATATATTATATTAGTTTCTATACATTATATTAGTATTTATATTATATATATCTATATATCTATATATATATTTATGTCTATGTATCTATATATGTATTTATATATTTATATATATATCTATATATCTATATAAGTATTTATTTACTGTTTTACTAACATCTAACTACTAACATAATCTAACCCGAGAAAAAAGTAAAAACTGCGACTTAGATCGAGTTAATAATAGCTTCTTGGTGTTTAACCACACTTTGAATTATGCCTTCATTTCCCTGAGGATACGACCTGACTCACCAGACTAGCACTACAATTTGACCCGGTACACTTCCGGTAAGGATTGATAGCCAAGAAAAAGTCCGTCAGCTTTCTGGCGCCGTTGCCGGGGAAACGACGCTAATTCATTGTGTTCGAATGGTTTCTACTTGTATTAGCTCAAAATTCTCGAGGATAAGTCAACACTCTTCTTATCACATTTCTATTTTTGTTTTCCGTCGGTATCTACCTTCTTTTAGTTACCAATTTTCTTCTTCTACCAATTTCGAGTTATTGTCTATTTTCGATAGTAGAAAGTAAACGCGGTTCGTTTATTTTTGTTGGTACCTACCTATTGGTAAGATACCAATTATATATATAAAAAAAAAAAAATACACTCGGTAAATACCGAGTGGATTCGGTAATTACCGAGAGAAGAAAAAAATGTGGTTTTATCGATTTAGTGTTATTTTCTATTCGATATTTTCTATTCAACAAGAATTGTCAAACCGAAGTTACTTAAAATGGTGAAACCGTTGGTGAAACACCTGAACAAAGGATTGCTCATGCTCGAGGGCATTGCCAAAATCTTAATAAGAATTTACCTCAACCTAATAACCAGAATCAGAATAATAGAAATAATCAGAATCGGAATAAGCATAATCAGAACCAGCCTAACCCGAGACCTATATGTGATCAGACCGTAAGAAGGTACAGTTAATAATCCAATTCGTTTACCCAATAAAGGAGCAATTAATTTCGAAATAAAATCTCATCTTTTGGTTTAATTGACACAAGAGCCCCATTTCTAGGAGAAGATGATGAGGATCCACATCATCATCTCTATCTTTTCGAAGAATTGTGTAATCTGACCAAAAATCATGGTGCTCATCGGGAATTAACGAGGATGTCTATGTTTCCTTTTTCTTTAAAAGGAAGAGCACGAGATTGGTTTCTGTCACTACCACATCATTCATTGACTAGTTGGGAGGATATTCAAACCGAGCTCTTAAAGCAGTATTTTACTCCTGGTAGAAAATTGGAATTAATAGTCGAGATTGCTAATTTTAGACAAGGATCTGAAGAAACGTTTGAGAATGCGTGGGAAAGATTTAAAAAGTGACTAAGAGCTTGTCCCGATCATGGTTATTCCTTAGAAATGCAAATCCAACTTTTCTGTCGTAAATTAAGGAAAAACTTACGTGCAGATGTTGATCATGCATGTGGTGGTTCGTTAATGATGAGTGAAGCTCAAATATTTTACGATGCTATAGAATAGATTTCCAAAAATAACAGAATGTGGGAAACCGGTTCTAACACAAGAAAAGTAGCATTTGCAGGAGAATGTACATCAAATACGGAAGTTCTAGCACACTTGGAGAATTTGAGTAGGGAATTTGACGGCTTATTAGCTAGTAAAACTTTAAACTCGGAAAATATCTTACCAAATGAATACTCAAGTCATGATAATGTGTCATTAGGGATGGAAGAACCAAAAGGATATTCAAGGGAAAAGGTGAGTTTTTTTTGCAACAGCATAGGAATTTGAACGATGCATATTCAAACTCTTTTAATGCTATTAGAAGAGATCACCCTACTTTTCGTTGGTCTGGAAACCCTAGTAAGCAAGGACAACCACCGTATCCAGTTCAATACTAAAATCCATATAATAATCAAGTTTATCTAGGAGATACCTCGAATCAGAACCTACAATCATTACCTAGACCGTATCCACAACATACCACTCAAAGCATACCAGTCACCCAAAGTTCAACTCAACCTGAAGGAGTTGATAAACGGGAGAAATTAATCGAAAATCGATGGGTATGATGTCAACTCAAGCTCAAAATATGGAAACCATGATGACTTCTATAGGTACAGTCACTAAGGATATGAGTACGTTGAAAACATCTATAAGTGGACATGATACCAGAATGAGAATTGTAGAAGCTTCATTACGGAATTTGGAATATCATTTGAGTAGAGAAGAGGAACGTAAAAATAGTAAACCTCTAGGAGAGCTGCCAAGTAATACTGAAAGAAACCCGAAAGCGGTAACTGCTGTTATTACTAGAAGTGGAAGGATCTATGGAAGTAATGGATTAGAAAACATCGGAATTAATGAAGTAGAGAATGATTTAGATGGTAAATATGAGAAAAACATGGAATCTAAAGAGGAAGAGGACATTATTGAAGATTTCCTAAGACAAAACAGATATATTGAACCTGAAAGTGAGAATGAGGAATGGGTCAAGGTTCCTAGAATATTGAAAAATCCAAGAATGAGTAGGACCTTGACCAATGATCATGTTGAGAATGAATCAAGTTTGGAAAGGCCAATTCAAACCGAACCTTATCCGGCTCAACCCAAATTCACCTCGATTCAATCTGATAGGGCAGCACCATATCCAGTGCATATTTTGAAGAAAAAGGTACAGAATGATGACACACAGTGTCCTCAAAAGGCACAATCATTCCAGGAAGCTTTACCATCTTCGTTTAACGACAAGGGTAAGGGAGGTATACATTCTAACCCTACTTTAATTGATCTTGAATTACTCCCCCATTCCCCGAAAAAGGAAATCAAAGAGATGAAGTTGGATAAGAAGTATGCACATTTTCTTGACACTTTTCGTCACTTAACAATTAATAGCCCTTTCATCGATGTTTATAAGGGAGAGCTTAGTTTGGGAATTAATGATGAGCGCGTTGTCTTTAACATTTACAATTCATTGAAATATCCATGCACTACACTAGAATCTTGTTCTTGTGTGGACCCTTTGTGTCCTTTTGCTGTGGATCGTACTAACACGCAGGTAATTGAAGAAGATGACTTCAATAATGTGTGGCTCATAAACCCAAAGCTAGAAAATCAAAGGAAAAGGTCAAGAATCGCTTGGATTGGTGGAAATTGTCTCGCTCTATGTTGGAGACCGGTATTAAAGACGGATGCGGTGCGTGAGGATGACCCACCACCGTGCATTAAAATCAAGCAAGGAAAAGTCTAGCTATAGACTATAAATATAGTGAAATCACGGGTACTATCCTTCCTATTTACTCATTAAGCATTTATTTCTAGTTGATTCGTGTGCTTAATTGTTACATGCTTTGGTGAGTAATTGTTAGAAGTATCCCATTTACTTTAATATATTATATTAGTTGCTTAAGTTTGTCGAGCAAACGACGTTAACTAAAAGCGCTACCGGAGGCGACCCGTAAAATGTTAAATATAATAATTACTCATACTTTGGATGATACTTTGCTATTACTTAGGATTGATTTTCATTTTGTTTCACCAAGTCTCGGGATGAGTGTTTGAATGTCATTAAAAGGGAACGATTAGGTGGTTATCCGAAAATCCCGATGGAGAAAAAGAGAAAAAAATTCAAATCGTCATTTCTTGGACTTAGGTTGTTCGAACGATTTGAAATAACCCTTGAGGATCTGGGTATAAAAGACTCAGAGTTAATACTTTGCCATACGTTACATTTCATGATCTAGTCTGTTTTAAATTTCAAATAACGTGTGACATGTATTAGTTCAAATACTATGGAATTGAGGAGGTCATAACTTTAACCCACCCACCCTTTAATATCATCCGAGTATTTGTTTTGACTTGTTTTAGTGCACCATTGCTTTCCCAACAACTTATTTACACTCACTTTACATTGAGGACAATGTAAGTTCGTAAGTGGGGAGTGGAGTCGTTGGTCTAGCAATGGAATTAATATTTATTTTGTATCAATAAATCCCTTAGTTTTTGATTTTGTTCGAGCATTATTTAGTTGATTAAAATAAACTGTACAAGGCATATATTTCATGGATTTGAAGATGTAATGATCAATTTGGATGTGTATAACCAACGTGAACCGTAAGTGCATTTTAACCCCAAATTTATTTGTGTAACATGAATTCCTTCACGTAAGCCTTTGATATTGAAGCGAAAATTTTAAAAGCTCACCCATTCAAAAGATCTGAGTGGTTTATCCTGAGAGACTTGTGCTTAATAATAGCGATGAACTTAATACCTAACTTCGAGCGTGTCTTGTGAATATCTCAAGGTTTGAATGTGATAGGAAGGATATAAGTTAAGTTTTTGGGAAAGTGAAATGAAAGGAAGAATACCAAACTAAGATGAACTATCTATATGTCGGTTGTAGCTACCAATGATTTGAGTGCGATGGGCGTTATCACGAAACGTCCTATATCACTATGAGGTTTAAAAGCTCCCGACTGCCTGATGATAGTAGTCCAGCTAGGGTGTTATCACGAAACGTCCTATTGCTGGGAATGAGGGCATATGCTACATATGTGAAATTAAGTAAAAATTGGCAAATGACAATGTGGAAATTTGGTTAAGCATGGTTGAAAACTTAGTTATCTTCTGACTATCCCCAGTATAAACTGAATGATATGCTTTAGGGATTATCCTAATAAGTACACGGAAGGACTTTGTGTGGAAATGTTACTACTTATACCTAGGAAAGTCATTAGGACTGTCTGAATGGATATTTGTGCGTTTGCTTGAATTATTCAAGAGAGGATAGTGGAAATTGAAAAGGCTTGTCACACACACACACTCTGTTATACATTTATATTAAGGTTAACGCCTGGTTGTAATTCGAATGGTTGTATTATCTGGTTGCCCCTTATATCTTATATCTTCATGAATTTATCTCTCATTCATTTTGTTTTATCGCTTGTTTTGCTCGAGGACGACCAAAAGCTAAGTGGGGGGTTGTGATGAGAGATAAATTAACACTCATTATTATAACATTTCACCCCATTTCTGATACCGTTTTGAGCATTATTGTACCAATTCAAGTCATAATTACTAAGTTTTATCAAAATGTATAAGTAGTAATTATTATATAAGATATCGTATAATTTCATAAAAATATACTAAAAACTCATAAAAACCTAAATCGTTATAAATAGATATTATCGTTATGAATTTAATAAAACTTATAGTTTTTGTGGTCAGAATTACTGTGGCTCGTGTTTTTGACTGTTTCAGGGAACGTGAGATGAAAAACTGAAGAATTAATATCGAAACAGTAGAAAACCGAAGAAGGATATTTTTCAAAATCCGGCCCGAACCGAAGTAAACCGGCCCGAGCCGGAATCTCTCTGCCATCAGCACATAGGGCCTGACACAAGAGAATCTCCACTGTAGCACCGGCCCGAGCCGGGAAAAGGCCGGCCCGAGCCGGTCCGGTACCCCTATAAATACTCCCCTCGATCCAATTGTTTCAGGGGCCCCAAAATATATATATATATCTGTATATATATTTTCCTCTACCTCTTTCTTTTTATTTCTTTTTTTTGGGCCCATATATATATATATATATATATATATATATATATATATATATATATATATATATATATATATATATATATGTATGTATGTATATATATATATATGTATATGTCTATGTATGTATATATATATATATGCATATGTGTATAAATAAATAGAGTAGTATCGTTTTAATGTTTGGATTTATTATCGAGGATTGTTGTCTCGGAAGCCGTTGTTACTTTCACGAGGATTAGGCTCCGATTCAAAGATTGATTTATGTCGGTAATTTTCTAATGTTATTATGTTTATTATTTCTATCTATTTATATACATATATATATTAGTAGTAGTAATATTAGCCAAGATATGTAATTGAACTATTTTAATCTTTTTGGTAAAATGGATGATTAACTATGGTAAAAATGATTAAAACCGATTATGATGAATCTTTTTCTACCTGAGCTTAATGAAACGTTAATATTGACATAGCTAATCAATATAAACAGAATCGTAACCTAATGACGAACTAAACGGTGAAGTTAGGATATGAGAAAAAAGGTAGAAAAACCGGAGGGTAAAAATGGACGAGTGAAACCGTGACAACGGAATCCTATTTCCTACCCGGGGGCAGATTTGTCTTGGGAAAGATGAATCTTATTAAATTTGTGCTCAAGATCGTAATAATGTTAAAATCAACGGTTTAATTGAAATTAACACCGGAAAGTTAAATCGATCCGCCTGACAACCGGAGCCTTTTGAATAACATCGGCCGTCTGACAAACGGAATAACCTCTTTTATCCGGGGTAGATTTGTACTCGGTACCTGTTCAGACTAACTGAGATTAGCATGGGGCAGTTGTGGAGATTAAACTAATGACAATTTGACATATGACAATTTCATACGCTCGTGTGAGGAGGAGTTGTCTAGCTTAGGAGTACACCGGTTCATATATAATTTACACCTTGAATAAAGGAAGATCTGTCTCATTTATTAACTAAAAAGAGATCATGGTTTAATAACATTATCTTGGTTAGTTTCTATATATTATATTAGTTTCTATACATTATATTAGTATTTATATTATATATATCTATATATCTATATATATATTTATGTCTATGTATCTATATATGTATTTATATATATATCTATATATCTATATAAGTATTTATTTACTGTTTTACTAACATCTAACTAGTAACATAATCTAACCCGAGAAAAAAGTAAAAACTGCGACTTAGATCGAGTTAATAATAGCTTCTTGGTGTTTAACCACACTTTGAATTATGCCTTCATTTCCCTGAGGATACGACATGACTCACCAGACTAGCATTACAATTTGACCCAGTACACTGCCGGTAAGGATTGATAGCCTAGAAAAAGTCCGTCAGCAGGGGTGACTGTTGTGGGGTATACACGGTGAAGCACATTGAGCATTTGCTGCATAAGGAAAACTTTACTCTGATCAAAGCTGATAATATGCCTTTAATAAGACATAAACTTTGTGTGCAGGTATTTAATCAGTCCTTAGATCCTTAGATATATAGGCATTTTTGGTGAATGTTGTTAGCTACTACTATTTTGGTGTATGTTGTTAGCTACTACTATTTTGGTGAATGTAATTTGTGTTGTGTTTTGATGAGTATTTAATCTAAAACCTTTTTGTTGAATTTACTTACGTCACACTAATTAATCTATAAGCCTTTTTTTATTTAATCTATAACACTAATTACACACACTACTTTCATAAGTGTTCTTAACGGATGATCTTGACATTTTTCTAGTGCTTCTCTCTATACAGTTTCTACGGAGAATAAAGGGTTTGGATGGAGATCTTAAACATATGTGAAAAAAGGTATAAAAAAAATTGATTCCGATTAATAACTTAATACAATCATTACTACAATCCATTAATAACTTACTGCAATCCATTAATACGTTACACAATAATGATCCATTCTAATATCACCATAACAAAACAATGACATGCTACCGGTATTGCGTTCAACTAGCTCTGTTATGTCCTGGATGTTTGCAGTTACTACATACATTCTGATGGCCTGGACGTTCCTATTCAGAAGGGATTCTAGTGGTATTAATTTCTACCTCTTCTTGGAGCTCCATTGGCATCAGGCGTATATCTCATATTAGGCACTCCGACTATCATGTTTCTTACCACTTCCGGAACATCCCAATCCTCCCTGTTAGGAACTGGATATATGCTACCCATGTAAATCTGCTCGAAACATTCAGCTCTATTAAATGGTGAACAGAGTTCGGGCGGACTAATTACTCGATGTTCTTGCCGATGTTATAGCATACGTACACGGTATTACCATTCCCTGAAAAAAACTGTAATAACAAGTCCTTTCTCGTAGATTTACCACCCCATGCAGCAAGTTATTTCCATGAAGCTCAAACTCGTCGGGGTTAATAGGCTTAACCTTGAACTTCCTTCTAGCAGTAATATTCGAAGCCACTATTGCATCGATCTCCGGAGCTAACACAGTCGCACAATCAAGCGCCTTCTGTCGTCTTTCATTATACCATCTCTGCAGTGTAGCTCTAATGAATTCCAAGAGGCTAGGAACGGGCCAATGACGAGCTCCTCTAATCGCACAGTTGAAATTTTCAGCGTAATTGCTTGTCATTAAGGCATATCTTTTCCCAGGAAATTCGGCACGCGCCCACCGTTTAACACCTATTTCTTCTAGTTTTAGATACGCGCCAAGACATTATGCCTTGATCAGGGCGTAATTTCGGAGAAATTCGGCCTTCGAGAATGCATAGGCTGCTTTATGGAATGTGTCTTCAAAAAAACCGTAATCCTTCCATTTTTTTGATAGATTGCCCTTTAAATGATGATAGCAAACACCGTGATATGCATCGGGAAATACCTGACCAACCACATTTCTAATAGCCTTGTGTCTGTCAGATATAAAGGTCAAATTTTCATCATGGATAGCTCCAATGGCCACCCTCAATTGTCTCATGAAATACACCTATGAATCGTTGCATTCTTTTTCAGCAATACCGAAGGCTACAGGGAATAGGTGGTCACCGGCATCTACAGCAACAGCAACAACTAGTTGCCCTGAGAAACGGGTTTTTAGATGAATGGCGTCCACACACAAAATAGGTCGACAATACTTGAACCCATGACGACTTGCTCCCAAAGACATGAAACAACTACCGAACCTTCCCAGATTATCAAGCCGCAAGTCAACATGAGTCCCTTCATTGGCCTTACGCAACATCCACAAGTACCAGGGTAACGCATTGTAACACTCCGTCGGTGAACCTCTAACCATCATTCTCATCATCTCGTGAGCTTGGTATGCTTGGTCATAAGTCAACTGTACACTGTAAGTTGTGAGCATGTCCTCTATAATATGTCTGGATTTATACTCATTGCCGAGTTTTTCCATTTTCTGACTTAGCAGACTCGCAATAACAATAGGTGTTGATTGTCATTATCCGCATTCTGAGAGGCACAAGTATGCACATCATTCAACGTTGTGATCGAAAATGTACGCGAGACATTTGTATTCACCTCACCATTTTCGACCTTTCATGCCATTTGCATGTATCGTTAAGACATTTGTAATACAAGCAACGTGTGTCCGACCTACCCAACCTCATCTGAAAATTATTGGCAACCGCATACGATTTTATTTTCAAATTAAAATCTTCTTTCGAATCATATTTCTTCCCAATGAACAATTCGTTCATGTCATTCATATGTAACGTACCGGTGGATAAACACTTCGGTAAATCATCATATTCAAATATGGGAATCCTCCATGAATAATCTTCTCGTACACTTGCCCTAGCATTGGCACCCTGATTATTGTTGTCATCCCTGCCGGTTTGATCGGTTTGAATATGAGGTGCAAACGGAGCAGCCAAAAAACTAGTGACTGATCAACCAAACAAATTATATGGCTGATGGATAGGTGGAGCACGACTACTTGAAGGTTGGTTAGGAGGATACTGAAACGGATGGTGCCATTGGCTATTTATAACATTATAACTTGAAGGACTGAATTCAAATAGAGCAGAGTATTCACCAACCATTTCAACATGAACAGGACTACTTGAAGGTTGATTTGAAAGATTATGACTTGGTCTCGACCGTTGATACTTGAAGCGGTTGGTCCAAGCTTCACCAAGCCTTTGTGTAGAAACATGGTTTTCAAACCCACTACATCCATACTGTTGCTCGAACAGATTAAAATTTGGATCTCTAGCAAGTTCTTGTAGCGGAGAAGGGAAATTTTCAAGACTATAATCCGAATTATTGTTATCATCCGGGGCATTGCAATCTTGATTTAAATCAATGCCATTATCCTCAATTATCGGTTCATTGTTTGCCTCTACTGGTGTGGCATTCAAGCAAAAAGTTACATTTTTACTGTCAGAGGCCGCTTCGATGTAACCATTTAGTGTCTCGTCGTCTAAGATATCATCAGGTGGTATATTCCCCACACTACCATAAGTAAACAAAGCTTTTATGCCAAGCTTTGAATCAGACCGATCAATACCAAGCCTCACATGCAATTTGTCCAATAACGCATTCAATCTTATGTTCTTTGGGACAAATAATGAGAACATCGATCCATTTACATGATTCCACCAGTTATAGAGAGGCTCGTACGTAAATTTTCCGTTGAACGAGACAACAATCATAGTGTTGCGATTATCTGTTTAAAAAAATCAAATTCAAGTCATTATTAACTCATTCAATATCAACTTAGATAACAACTTAAAATGCATTACGGACATTCAATATAGTAATTCAAAACCCTACATAAACAAATTTATCACAAATAGAAACAAAACATACTTACACTATGCCCTACTAAACCCTAAAGAACAACACTAAGAAAACACTTAAACACACTACTTAGATGTATAAACATTACATAAACAACCTACTTAAAACACACATTTCGGTTAAATACATATCATTATTTTTTTTTGAATTACTACAATATAAATAACATAATCACATTGAGCACTTGAATTAAGACAAATTACATAGCAAAAACTTACCTATTTGAGCACTTGAATGATGAAGAAATGGACTTGAAAAATGAAGACGTGGATAGAAAATTGAGATTAACTTGAAAGACTTTGAAGGAATGAGAGAAATGGCTCATTCATGTGGTGTATATTGAATAAATACATGTACAACAACCTTAATTGCCATCTACCACTTCCAACCTTAGTTGCCAACTACATGTACTACGTTTGAATTTCCCTACGTTTAAACGTAAGGGTTACATACGTTTAAACGTAAGGATTCCCTACGTTTAAACATAAGGACCTTACGTTTACCTTATTTTCCATGTCAGAAAAGGCATGACCTGATTTGCAAGTCACAGGTCTGACACGACCCGATTTTCCAATTTCTGTTGTTCAAAAGACGGTGAAGCTATCGTTATAACGGTTGTGTTACAACCAGTGAAAATATTTTTACAGAGTAATTACTGATACAATCACTCAGCTACAACAAGTTACATAATCTGATTTCACACATTGATTATCATGTAATCTCATGATGATCGGTGGTGTATGCATATTTAGGTTGTGTCATTCGTTGTGACTGAATAATTGTGTCGGTGGCATTACCCGATTAGAGGATGGTGGACCTTATCGAGTAATGCTATCTACAACAAAACAAAAGAGGCATGACCTATTTTACATCGTTAACTATGGTATATGACCCATTGATAGATACGTTCTCAACTCGTTTAGCTAATGAGCATTCCTGAGTTTAAGAATGCAAAATGCTATGTCTACAACAAAACATCTTACACCATTGATTATGATGACACTCTCATCTAGGAATGGATCCTACACCATAATCAATGGTTATGTCATGATCAATGGTGTATAATGTGATATGTACATTTGTTGTGGACATATCATTACTCTTACCTAGATAAGAGGCTTCACGAACATAATTGAACATTCGTGAGCCAAACTCATACTCGTTCGTTTAAAAAATGAGCTTATGTTTCGATTAAGTTGTTGAACTAAAAAAACAAACGATCAAAACAATAACCAGTCGAATATAAGCTTGCTCGCGATCAGCTCTATTGATTTGACAGCTTTATTAAGTGTAGATAGTTTGCAACTATCTAACTAGTGTGTTGAACTTCAAAATTCTTGATTCAAAATGCCTCAATTCTAGTACGTAGCATCTTATTGGGCTTTCGAACCAATGGACTTTATGAACCGGACATTTTTCAGGGTTTTCCATATTTATACCCTATACTAGATTTCCTGCTCTGAGACTTTTGTAAATGTTTGCGCATTTTGAGTTTAAATAAAGTTGACCGCTTCTTAAAAAAAAACGAATGAAGGGAATTTTATGGTTATAATACTAGGAAAATAAACATTCGTAGAAGAAATTTTCTTTTTTATTTATTTAATAGGCAGAACCTTTCATCCCAGGTTTTTAGTTAACGAACCCGAAGCCTATTTTTTTTTCGTAGGTAGAACCAACAAATGTTTTTAATAAATTATTCACAATAAACCGTATTTGCAACGGGACATTGCAAGGTGTGTCCATTGTATACGGTTTTACTTGTTTGACGTTATTAAACCTGAACAAAGTAATTTGTCCAAATTAAATAAACAACTCGATACTTTAAGCACATAAAACAAAGAATCTAAAATTTCTAAGGCATAGCATACAAACATAATGACATCAATCATCTTCTATCAAACAAAATAATCACTTTATCCAAAGAAAATTGCAACCCTTAATTTTCATAACCTAGATAAACTTCATCATATTGCTTTACATGGACAAAAACATTGTGATTTCTTAAGTCGAGAGGTCACATGCCTACACAGAGTCTATAAAATGGTACTGAGCTCCACTCATCCTAATTCTTCATGGGCGTAGAGCTTATATCAAAGGCTTTTTTGGTCCGAGCATGATGATCGAGGTCGTTTTGGCCTTCCAAAAAACATCTACATTGGTCGACTATAATTTGTCCGTAAAATGACAAAGTACTGTGGCCTCATACCTTTAATTACCTGACAAAATGCATGATATCACAGATTAAAAAACATTTTCAGGCTCAGATGTATAGAATTCCCATATTTCAAAATGCATCTCCGGCTAAACGGGTTGCAATTTGGAAATTTTTCCATCAGTCATCCAAGCCGTTTTCGGCATTTCACAAAGTGAAAAAAAAAAAAAAAAATCATCTGCCATTTAGGTTGCCTATGTACATCAATCCGAAAAAAAAAATCAAGGGAATTTCTAGATTCCTAATGGTCATAGCCTCATAAATTTAGAGCAAAAGTGCTGACATAAAGAACCGCAGTCATAGGATGTTGGAAGCAGGCCTAATATAGAAGAGCAACAGGTGAATGTAACATATCAAACAATAACAAAGAACAATGTACATGTAAAGGACTAAAATTTGGTGCAACAAGAATGTGAGCTAAATTTCCTTTTTTTTAGGATCAGATCTATAGTTTTCTCATATTTTGAAAATGCAGCATCAACTACACTGGTTTCAAACATAACAGTTTTCCATTTGCCATCCAGGTTGCTGATACACAGCATGAATTGTGAGAGAAATGTTTGGACTCGTCATCGTCATAGCCTCATCATCATCGACTTTCCAAAATCAAGTAATTGTGTTGGTGTTGTTATGTGGTGCCCAGAAACTTGGGTGCAGTGCAAACCAAGGTTCCATTTTTCTTAGTATGTCATTCTTTTACCTTCACAGCGTTAAGTTATAAGAACTAAGCGGAGAGGGGCTTCACCTATCCTCTGCGGTAAAGGCGATGTGACATGTCCTCTGCATGTAAAAGACATGACACGGGTGAGCATTCATGAAGCACAAACCGGAAAGCAAACTTGAAGTATACTTTCCAAGTTAGTACTTGATGAAACCTCACCCTTGGCACTATAGGTCAACATCTTACGTTCCGTTCACCATAAACCAGGGTGAGCGGACATCATCATTACATTCATCAACCTTTGAAGTCTCAGATTTGAAGCTCTTGTTACACCCTACGAGGACAGAGAGAGCACGCAAACACTTCATTCAACAGTAACTATCCTTTAAACAACAATTTAAAGCTATAAGCAACCGTAAGTGTATAATGGATATTTAAAAAGAAATATCAACAAGGTAGGTATGCAGCTAGCACCACTTACAGCCACATCTAAAAGCAAACACCTGAATGTTATACCAGTTACAAGGGTTAACAGAGCATAAGCACAACAACAGAACAAGGTAAGTAAAACTTCCTTTTCTTAATATCTCCTTATTCACATGTAAAAGGCAAAAAGGCCAAGACCACAGGAGAGGAGTTATTGCTTGACAAAATGAACAGATGCAGAGGAATTAGGGGTTAACAATATTTCGATGTACAACAACCAAGCAAAAAAATATCCCACCATTATTGTATTCAAAATAGGCAATCCATGAAATAATATTGTTTTTGACTCGTTGATGTGAACTCGATAATATCTTTCTTTTTTTTTTGGCCAACACCAATGATTTTGAAGAATTACAAATTTCAAATGTGTACATATTGGGGAATACCTCCACTTTAACTTCCCAATTGTTGTGGGAGGTAAATACCGTCTTCCGAACACCACAATCTAAGCAAATCGTGATTTTGGCATCGATACTGTAAGGATCCGGGTTCCCTGGTAATCTTTCCACCGCAAAATCTTACCACTTCGCAAACTTTATATAAATCATTTATCCCTATAGCTATCGATTGTATTACCGTATTTAACCACAACAAATATTAGCCATGGTGTTTTAATAAAGATAATGCAATGCGATGACGACAAGCGTGTATTAGCAATCTACTTGTGCATAAGCATTTCCTTTATCGTATATATTCGAAACCACCCCGCAATTACATGTTACCTCCATCATTCTTTGTCGATGAAGGTGACTTAAACTCTGCATCTGGGTGGAACCAATCAAGACTCACCGTGTGTGATGGATGACTAAGAAGTGTATTCAATTACATTGCATCGGTAGGGTGGAGTCTCACGAGGCTTCAAAGAGGTGACTATCGGCGGGGTGACATCTGTGAAATCTTACCGAATACTGGCAGGTCCCACATCTGTTAATTACATTATGTGATGACTATACAAATGTCATTAAAAGGAGGACACGTGTAGGGGTATTTATGGTGCATCGACACAAAGATTCCTTGCGGCTAGGGTTTAGGAATTTGTGCCTATAAATCAGATTGTTGTCTCATTATCCGAGTGTGTTGAAATCAGAAAATTCGATTGCATAATAAAATATCTCTTTTACGCCCGTGGTTTTACCTCTCCCACTGAGGGTTTTCCACGTTAAATCATGTTCTTCTTGTTTCATTATCTCCTTTGATTGTTTATGTTTGATTGCTTCATTTACGCTTTCTTGCATCCGGGTTATCTCCATCCGCTTTATAACAAGTGGTATCGGAGCCAGGTTACGGGAAAACAATCTGTACTATCAACTTCGTCTTCACCAAGGCCTTCAGCAAGGTGCTAGGATCTGTGACAAAGTTGTGATCTTTAGCAAGGAAAGATGTCATGAGTAAACGTAAAAATCGATAAATTTACAGGAAGGAACAGTTTTGGTGCTGGGCAAATCAAGATCGTGCCTTCGTTGAAACAAAGCAGGTTTGTGGAATCCTTTATCCGACAAACCAAATACAGTGCAAAGATTATGCCGATCTGGAAGAAAGCACATTCAACCATCATGTTGTGCTTATCTCGATGATGTTATCACCGAGGTTCTTTGAGGAAGACACCGCACCAAGTTGTGGAAGAAGCTTGAAAGCTTTGTATATGACCAAGTCAGCGACCAACAAGTTGTTGTTGAAACAGAGGTTGTTCAGTTTGAAGATGCATGAAGGAAGTCCACTGAGGGAACATCTGGACCAGCTGAACACAATATTGCTTGATTTAAGGAATATTGATGTTAAAATTGAAGATGAAGATGCAGCCCTAATCCTGTTGGTGTCATTACCGGCATCATATGAAAACTTTGTGCAGTCTTTCATAGTTGGAAAGGATCTGATGAGCTTTAGAGGATGTGAGTCCGCCTTACATGCCAGGAGCTTAGACACAAGGTCTGCTGATATGCAGACGATCAGTTCTTTGGGCTAGTAGCTAGCGACAATAGTGGAAAAGGATATGGACGTAAGAAGAAAAGAAGTCGGGGTCCAAAGGTCCTAAGTCTATCGATGTCCAGTAATTCTTCAGAGAGCGGGGACATTGGAAGTCCAATTGTCCAAGGAAGAAGAAAACAGCGAGAAGGCAGTGCAGCAAAGCAGCTTTGGCTAATGAGCAATCGATGAGGATCCGGTTCTAGTTGCGAGGATTCTACACACCACAATGATGTGTGGATACTTGATTCTCGAGCATCCTACCATATTTGTCCAAACAGAGAGGTTTTCTACTTATGAAGCGAGATAGATGGTGGTCAAATCTATATGGCCAACAAGAAGGTCCAGTAAAGTTGTGGGAATTGGCTCAAGAAAGCTAAGGACAGAGGATGGTAAATTTTGTACACTCGAAAGATGTAAGACATGTTCCACAGATGACCAAGAATTTGGTATCTCTCGATCTCACCGACAACAGGGGTTCAATTTCAAGGGTGAAGGTGGGCAAACCGAATGTCTTCAAAGATTCGATTGTAGTCCTCAAAGGCATCAAGAGGAACCTTGTATATATTACAAGGATCTCATCATCTGCATTCTTCTTTATTTGCATCCTCGCCCGCTTCACCGCCTCAGCAGAGACTCAATTTGGGCACATGAGACTAGTCACATGGGTGAAAAAGGGTATCTGAGTTCTTTCTTCAAAGAGAGTTTTCTTGGGGATATAAGGTCAAGAATCTGGACTTTTGTGAACATTGTGTGTTTGGGAAATTGCACGAAGTAAATTCTCAAAGCAGGTTGCACAACACAAAGGCAACACTTGATTATATCCATTCAGATCACGGGGTCCATCAAGAGTTGAGTCATTGGGTGGTCACAGATATTTTGTGTCATTCATAGATGACTATTCAAGGATGACTTGGGTGGTGATGATGAAGAACAAAAGTGATGCATTCAAGAACTTCAAGCGATGGAAGGCCCTAGTGGAGAATCGGTTAGGCAAGAAAATCAAGAAGCTTCGTGCAGATAATGGTGCGGAATTACTGCTGGACGGATTTTGATTCATTTTGTGCAAATGAGGTATTGCCGGACATCATAATCAGAAGGAATACACCTCGGCGAGAATGGTGTAGCCGAAAGGATGAATCAAACTCTTCCGGAGAGGGCAAGGTGTATGCTTTCTCAAGTTGGTTTATCAAGGAGATTTTGGGGCGTGGCTGTTAAGACGACTTGCTACTTAATCAACAGGAGCCCTCACACAGGAATCAATCTCAAGACACCATTTGAGATGTGGTCAGGCAAGCCTGCTGACTACTCAGTTCTAAGGGTTTTGGAAGTCTGACTTACTATCATGTTAGTGAAGGGAAGTTGGAGCCAAGAGCCAAGAAGGGAGTGTTTGTGGGGTATGGTGATGGAGTGAAAGGATATAGGATTTGGTCATCGCAGAGTCCGTAGTAATCCTCGGCAGGGGCGTTGTGTTTGATGAAAATTCTATGTTAAACTCATCGGTGGAGAGGTCTCTTGAGTGCGAAACCGATCTTTGAATCGATAGTGTTGAGAAGCAGGTGGAGCTTCAGTGGAGTCTCTTGATATGCAACAATCGGTGGATCCAAATCAACACTATACCGACCGGATAATGAACCGCAATTTGATCCAAGCCCGATCTGCGAGACCTCGTGAGGCGTCATACAAACATTGATCAGTGAGTCTAGGCGCCAAAGAGCTAGAAGATCTAATGTTGGGATACCTCCAGGAGATATGGATATGATGATTTGGCTGGATATGCACTCCAAGTTGTTTGAAGAAGTAGAGGTTCTTGAACCTACTACTTACAGTGGAAGCAGTGACATGTGCTGAAGCATCTCAAAGGCATGCGACCATGGGAGATGAAATGGAGTCATTATTGAAGAATCGACTTGGGAATTGGTCAAACGACCCTCTTGACAAGGGGGTTGTGACTTGTAAATGGATCTTCAAGAAGAAGGAAGGAATAACAAAGCCAGAAGGGGTCAGGTATAAGGCACGTTTGGTTGCAAGAGGATTCAGTCAAAAGGAAGGGGTTGACTTTGATGAAATATTTTCACCAAAGGGTCGACACACTTCAATCGTGTGTTACTAGCAATGGTGGCACAAAGCGAGATCTGGAACTTGAGCAATTAGATGTGAAAACTGCTTTACACATGGTGAGGTGGATAAGGAGATATACATGACACGGCTGAGGGTTTTCAAGTTCCTGGCAAAGAAAACTATGTTTGCAAGTTGAAGAAATCATTGTATGGTTTGAAGCAAGCTCCAAGGCGATGGTATAAAAGGTTTGATGGGCTTTCATGCTTGAAAGGGTTATAACAGAAAGTCCATATGATCAAGTGTTTACTACTGATCTGTTTGAAAGATGGATCATATATCTATCTTGTCCTCAGTATGTGGATGACATCTTGATAGGCTGCGACAAGGAAGTCTGATGTTCAAAATCAAGAACCTTCTCGATCTTTGAATTTGAAATGAAGGATTTGGGTCTTTGCCAAGAAAATCTTGGGGATGGAGATCCGGAGAGATAGAAGTCGGAAGAAGTTGTTCTTGTCTCAAAGCAGGTTATGTGCGTAAGATATTGGCCAAGTTTGGGATGTCTGCTTTGCAAAACCAATAGATACTCTATGGCATCAAATGTTCATTTGTCTGCTTATGCTTCACAATCACCAAGAGAAGGAGTATATGTCAAAAGTTCCTATGCTAGTGCAGGTTGGCGATCGATGTATGCCATGGTATGTCTTAGGCCTGACCGCTCGAGCGATCAGGTGTTGTCGGCGGGTTTATGGCTCAACTCGAAAGGAACACCGGAAAGTCATTAAAAGGATATTCAGTACACGAGAGGTACAACGGATGTTGGTCTCATTTATGGTGGTGATCTCGGTGCAGTCACGAAGTTCTTGTGATGCTTGATTATCTTGGTGATGTTGATGATGAAAATCAATGACCGGTTATGTGTTTACATTGGGAAATGCGGTGGTCACCGAAAGCTACTCTTCGAGCTCTGATAGCCTTATCAACTCTCAAGCGAGAATATATGGCTCTTCTTGAAGCGCGATAAGGAGGGTGTCCGGTTGAAGGGGCTAGTCAATGATTTGGGGTTGCATCGGATCAGTGATATATATTGTGATGATCTAAGTGCAATATGTTTAGCCAAGGATCGGAGTTCATCATGAGAGAACCAAGCATATTGATGTCGGTATCATTTTAGAGAAATGAGAAGAGGGTTGTAGTGAAGAAGATTGGCACAAAGGAGAATCCTGCCGATATGTTCACTAAACCAATTCAAATAGAGTAAGTTCGACTTTGCCTGGACTTCTTGAATATTCAAAGCTTGTAATCTGTTTGGAAACTCTACCGAGGCGCGATCGGTGGAGTGGATCTTTGTGGAGATTGTGCGTACAAGTACATCCGGCATTGACGAATGCATCCGGTACAAGTACATCCGGTTATGCAATCTGTTTGACTCAGTGAGAGTTGAAGTCAAGGTGGAGATTTGTCGATGGGTGACTTAAACTCTGCATCCGGGTGGAACCAATCGAAGACTCACCGTGTGATGGACGGTGAGAGTGTATTCAATTCGTGCATCGGTGGGGTGGAGTCTCATCGAGGCTTCAAAGAGGGTGACTATCGGCGGGGTGACAATCTGCTGAGTCTTGGGAATACAAACAGGTCCCACATCTCAATTACTTACATTATGTGACACTATACAATGTCATTAAAAGGAGGACACGTGTAGGGGTATTTATGGTGCATCGAGACAAAGATTCCTTGCGGCTAGGGTTTAGGAATTTGTGCCTATAAATACAGATTGTTGTCTCATTATCCGAGTGTGTTGAAATCAGAAAAAAATTCGGTGCATAATAAAATATCTCTTTCGCCCGTGGTTTTTTACCTCTCCCAATCGAGGGGTTTTCCACGTTAAATCATGTTCTTCTTGTTTCATTATCTCCTTTGATTGTTTATGTTTGATTGCTTCGCTTTGCTGTTTCTTGCATCTGAAGTTATCTCCATCCGTTTTATAACAATTGCACTCTTGCCTTCAGGACCATAGCCCAACATTATAATAGATATCATACTCAATGAAATAATTAAATTCCATTTTATACCATTTTTACCTAAATAAAAAGCCATGGAAATTTAACTGATATCCCCTAAAATGTACTTGGAGCAAAACAAATATTGAAGCGTCCATATGTATTGACATCTTCACATAGCAAAGACTGGAAATAGAATAAAGAAAAATGATATGTACTTGTCACCTGAAAACAATTCCAAGAACTAAATATAAGAAATAAAAAAAACATGCATGTACCCTTTTGAAAAAGTAATAAGCGAACAAATAAAAGTATCATCATTGTCATGTTTATGGACTTGATATTAGGATCAAACTAACAATCTAAATAAACTCTATGTCCGTCAAGCGATTGCTATTAAAGCCAAGTTCAGTTTAAGAGTCAAAAGAAACTACTAAAGTAAAGTTGGTATTGACGTTATTACCCATATGCCTATCATTGAGATTCTTGGGATAAAAGTCTAGTAACTACCAAAACGCGCATAAAATTTACCATCAGCACTGTGAGGAAGTCCACATCTGCTAGCAATCTTCCTTTCAGCAGCAGATGGAGGAAATTTTTCACAAATTTTAATCTGCAGAACTAATGAAATAATATATAAAGGAACATGTTTTAAGGATCAATATAGTGCATATTGTAGAACATCATCAACAGGTTCTTACATCCAATATGACGACCCCAAAGACAAAAAACAGTTCCCAACCTAACAATAACCTAAGATATATTTCAACTCAAGTTTTATTATCACTTGCAGTAAAAAAGGCATCCAATCAAAAATCGATAACCAAAAGGACCCTAATCATCCTCCACTTTGTATGTACCTGTTTTTATAAAATACATGCCAGCTGAGCAATCAAAAACATGGGGAAAAAACCATCACCACCACACATCATCAACAGACCCTACAAGACAACAATATAAATGATATGAAACCATTATATACAGACTGCACAAACATAGATATTAACAATTTTAACCTTGAATCTGTACAAGATCGGCAAGTTGACTAATTAAAACCGACGACATAAGAAAAGAGCTCAAATTTCCCATCAATAAACATCTAGTAGATTTGAATTAGGTGAAAGCATAATCTTTAGTAAATATATCCGGCGCGAAGGAAAAAAGACGATTAACTAAAAACATACCTGCAAAAGAGAAGAAGCGCAAGAAATGGACAGCAAAATAAACGAAAACCAAAAAAACTTTAAAAAAACATAAAATCGTAATAATTTATTACCTTTGCCGGCTTCCAAAACCCCAAAGCCGTGAGAGTATCAGCTATGGCCAAAGTGTGAAATGGGTGTGGAAGTAAAAAAGCGGCGACAACTTTTTTAAACATTATGTTTGATAATGCAAATGCATCACATCATTTTTCACCTGTGGCTCATTTTTCCACCGTGAAATTCAGGAGAGAAAAAATGAAAAGTAATAAAAAAATTTATATTTCCATTTGTCATGAGAGAGAAGAAAAAGTTGTTTGTTATGAAAAGTAATAAAAAAATATAATACTTTGTGAAGACAGTCTCACATTCCTCCCACAATGTGCTTAGGAAGGCCATAGCTAATACTTTGACAATAGTCGGAAATAACCCTGTCAAATCAACATAACAAAACGAAAAACATACACAATAGTTAGAGGTAAAAATCACTTATACCAGAAAAGCATCAACCGATTCCCTTTTCTCCGTCAATGAAAAACGATTGACAGGATGGAGCTAATCATTCAAGAGCACCAAACAACATAGATAGAAATGTTAACACAGACTCATGAATTTGGATAAAAGAAAGAGATGAATGATTTTCATCAAAGCGAAAGAGTGTGGCTGGCTAACCCGTAAACATCATCAGCGGCAAGAAATGTGGTTAGGGTTCATTAGCACAGCTTTTATAGGGCAAGAAAAATACATGGGCATACCTTAAAGTCCAAACATTCACTGGTCCGGACCGAAGGATGAATAGTAAAAAGAAATAACATACGAAAATAATTAAGCAACTTGCTCCAAAAATTGAACACGACCCATACCATTGTTTTCTTATTAATAGTAGGTAGATATGTGAATTAATTGGAGTATTATTCACCATTTGGGTTAACTTATGTGTTTTTATGGATATTTTATTCATTTTCTATAAAATAAAAATAAAATTTATTATGTATGTCATATTCTTATTGCCAAATAAATGATTTGTTAAAGTTGTCCCACAACTTAGTATTGTTTCAATACCTCAAAAACTTAGGTTTTGGGATGAGAGCTATGGCTACTCTCTTTCCCTGCACATCCTCTTAATATGGGTTTAATGGCGCAGATTTTCAACATAGTGGATCCCACCAAATCATTAAACGTGATTGCTCGCTCTTTGATCATTTATATTGCAAGGATTGGCACTCTTTATTATAGAAATTCATCTTGAGGAACATTTCTTCGCTTAAGCGTAAAACTTGATAAAAGCGTTTCCACTGTATTACAATGAAAATAGATGCACTTAGTATTATATGGATTTGAATCTAGATTTTCAACATTATTACCTGGAGCAATGCTTGGACTAAAGATTGGAGTTGAACGAAGTTAAACTCATCATAAAGCAGTAGACTGAAACTAAAGGTTAAAGTGCTTTGGTCCAAAATTGGACCCAAAAATTTGATGGGTGAACTTGCAATGAAACTTCTAAGGCTTTTTACATGTTGATTTGGGATTGGACTTATTCGGCAAAGTTGTAGGCATAGAAATAAGGTTTTCTGTGTATTTTGAATCGTCCAAATCGGAGTTGTAGAAGTCAAGATATGATAAGACCACTGTAGTGGGCCAAATTCTGAATGCTACAAGCTCGTTAGCAGCAAAGCCAAAGCCTACCGGCTGGGCACTGGTTCGAAGCCGAAAATGGTCAATTTTTACTATTCTTACGGGTTTTTTTACTACCCTAAGTCGGCTCTTGGTCGGTTTAGCCGCTTATATAAGAACCAGGAAGAAAAGCATTCGTGCTCTGCACTATTGGTGTTCCGGTTTATTTTTATAATCACCGAAATGCGAAAATCAAAAGTGAATCAGCAAATGTAATAATAATAGAGGACTGAAATAATAAACCCGAGTAAACTATAAAAAGGTATACGATACGTGTCCGACAACCAACACGACATGATACGATCTGATATATTACGATGGCATGTCCGACACGTGTCGGTTGATGAAATGAATATCCGACACATCTTTGACACCTCCCGACATCGTATGGATACTTTTCGACACTACTGACCAATTGTTTTTCAATTTCTACTTAAATCTATTTTAACCGAAAAAATGAAGCTATTTTCGACATTATTTGCAACAACACGTGTTCTACCAAAAACACGACACGACACGCTCTCCAATACACCCCGACGCCATATCCAACAGGTGTCGGTTAATGAAATGAATATTAATTAAAATTTTAATTAAAATCTAACACACTGTCAACACTCCACGAAACAAAATCGACATCTTTCGACACTACTGAATCCTTTTTTTTATTCTCAGATCTAGGCTAATTTTAACGGCCATGGTAAAATACACAATTCGAATTTCTATAGAAATGAAATCAACAATACATTATAGTCAGTTTAACAATATTTGTGGTCGAACTAAATTTTTTTTTCAGGATATTTATAATATTTTATATAAACGATATGTTTTTTTACGAAAAAAAATTCATTTCAAGAAATTTAATATTTCATGTAATCGTCAAACACAATTTTTTTGGCATGATATAAAGATCGTGAAAATGACGTAAGTCGCCTTATATCTTGAAAAATAATCATATCGCCAGTATAAATGAAACGATATGTTTTTATGAAATGAATTTATTTTAAGAAATTTATAATATTTTATTTAAACGTCAAACTCAATTTTTTCGCGTGATCTGAAGATCGTGTCGTGACAATGTCGTGGCGCTTATATTTTGAAACTAGTCATACCTTTGCTACATATATTCGCACATTAAAAGGTGATGCAATTGAGTCCTTCAAAATGGAACAATTTAATTCAAACCCTTCTTCTCAAAAAAATAAAAAAATTTCTGGACTGGGCCGATGAACAGTTATATAAAAAAATTTAGAATGGACCGATGAACAGTTAAAAAAAATGGACTGGCCCGATGAACAGTACAAAAAAAGAACTGGACTGGACCGATGAACAGTAAAAAAGAGAAGGACCAATGAAAAAAATACACTTGTCAATGAGGGGCAAATCATTGTCTTCTTATTAAGTAGTATGGATGGATATGGATATGGATATGGAAATGGAAATGTTTCGGGATTTTACTTTTTCTAAGTTGAGTCAAGTTAAGCCCTATAGAATATCAACTCAGCTCAAATACGCAACTGGTGTTGTGCATCAGGCATGTCATGTCGACTCAACTCGTTTACACCACTAACATTATGCATCAGGCATAAATTTAGCATGATGCAATTACCAACCGCGCTAATCAAGACACCACCCAATTAACCGCAACGCCTATACTCACGACAGAAAATCACGACGTATAAATTCTTGCTGGATAAAATGCAGAAGAAACTTAGTTCATGGAGAATGAAAGCGCTCAGTAGGAGCAGGGAGAACCATCTTAATCAAGAGTTCACGCCACAACGCAGCTGTTTAACTTCGACTTTATAAAAAACAAATGTTAACATTCGACCTCCATAAAACTGAATATCACTACATGTTCGACTTTACAAAGATCGAAGATCGAAGGTCGAATATCACAATGTCCCACGTTAGACCTCTGTAAAGTTGAAAATTGACCATAATTTCAACTTTGCAGAAATTGAATATCGATGATAATGTCCCGAAAATAGATTCGATCCGAAGCTTTAAGAATTGCATTTAACTCCTCCATGATGTCATACCAAATAATGCAAAAAGACACTAATCAATATCTTTAGAATAGCCACTTTAGAATAACAAAAAGAAATAGTACAAAAACTTAAAATCACCTGGAATAAAAATTCCACACATAAGTCTAAACTTCAATTTCATAAAGAAAAGCCACTTGGTTGTTGCATTGCTACAAAACCCTAAAAGAGAAATAATTGAAATACAAAATCTTCAGCGTTGCCACGTCAGACATGAATTCAAGAATCAGCAATGGTAACCTCAACTTCAACACCAGGTTCAATAGTAATTGAGGTGATTTGCTTCACCACCTCCGGTGAACTGAAAAGGTCGATAACTCGCTTGTGAACACGGAGCTCGAATCTATCAAAGGTGTTAGTACCTGTCAATACAAGTAACAGATACATAAGCTGTTAAGTGTGTTGTGTTTAAACATGTAAATTAGTCACACCATCAACTTAAGCTTTTGATGAATGGTTTTGAGACGAATTAGCAACCGTACCTATCACCACTACGCGTGCCACAACCGTTGATGTGGAAGTGGGGTATGCACTCCACTTACTCTGAAATTGGAGTAGTAAGTTGGGCACGAGTCCCACTGCCACTTCAGTTTTTATGGCACGTATAGTGGAGATAGGTAGTGAGCTCATCATTTCAGTGTCTGAAACTCTCATATCGCATTCATCAATAGCTCCTATACTTCTAGAATTTCGGAAAATTCTGTTGAGTGTCCTCAATAATAAGAAGATTCACTATCATCCAATCAAATCCCAACACGTGGTATCAAACACTAGAAACAATGCAGGCCTCCACAAACACAAAAAATCGAGTCATGCATTGTGTCATTGCATCTGGAAAATGATGGTGGTCATTGCAGACACCACAACAGGTGTCAAACAGATTTGTAGCGTCCACGAAAGCAAAATGCGAACACAATATTAGCCAATTCTGAAGGGAAAAAACAGGTGACATACACATTTTCCTTAAGAGAAGCAAGTAAGATAACCAGTTCAAAAGTAACGTGTATAAAAGCAAGCAAATAGGCGGAAAAAATGGTTGGATAATCCTTGTTAAACAAAATTACGAATGCAATGCACAAAATGTGGAGCATGAAATGGTAATTAAATCAAATATTCGTATAATACCTTCACCGCAAGGAGACTTCCTGGTGGTTATCTTCAGAACCTTCGTGGGAATTCGCACAGGGCCCTTCACCCTCAGCCTTTTGTCCTTGGCACCACGGACCAAATCAGCACACACTATTCAAGTATAGACAAGGTTAGAATGCTAAATGCTTTGGATTTTATAGATAATAACATGGAGATATTAAACTGCCCAGAAATTTTAGAAATCCTGGAAATAAATTCACTTCCAAAGCCATCCAAAAAAGTCTTTCAAGTTTACTACACCTCAATGCAACCAGTGGAAATCAGTGTCCAAAAGAAAATGGAACTCGAAAAATTCTCACGTATATTGCTTACTTTTTGCTAGACTAAATGCTTTACTCATTCCATTAACTTCAATCCCCGTTCTACCCCATTCTACTGTATAAGGCTAGAAGTGTAACGTTTCCTCGAATGAACGATATTCGAGTCCTTCTAGGTTGAAAGTCCTAGTTAATACGAGTTAACACAAGTCAAGTTAAGTCAATGGCTTTAACATTCATTTTGAAAACAATACTTGATTCAAGTCAAGTTACATCAATGGCTTTAACATTCATCTGGAAAACAATACTTGATTCTGTTGTGTAATCGCAAGTTAAAACCAGTAATGAAATCAAATGAGCAAAATTCTTCAACTTCAATCAGAATAACAAGCTCAGCAAGTTGAAATATTTAGTCTACGTAAATCGTGCCTAACGAAATTAAAATAGAGCAAATGAAAATGCATACTAGTGCAGCAAAATCATGAAAATTTACTAAAAAGAACACGAAGTTTAAAACCTATAACACATTGTACCTTTTTCGAGGTTTTTCACGTTTTTAGCAGATAGAGTGATCCTGATTTTGTTGATTTGCTCCTGTGGCTCCTCCAGCCCGATCTTTCCAACCGGCTTCACCGCTGCATATGCCGCCATTTTCTACGTTGCGTTGATGAATCGACCGGCGGCGAAAAGACGGCAATTTTTTTTTATTTTAGAGGAGACGGCGACTCGATATTAGCTTGCTTCCTCCGACTAGACAGAAATTGGGGATCATATACAGCCTACAGGTGAGAAATTAGGTTTTTTGACGGTTGGTATTGCACTAGGGTGTAAACGAGCCGAGTAGCTAATTATCAGCTCGATGTTCGGCTAACTCAAATATAATTTAACGAAACTCGGACCGTTTATCAAATTTAACGAGTTAGGTGTGACCAATTTAGCATTGTTATAATATATTAAAAAGATGTATTTTTAAAATTTTAACGAGCCGGATTCAAATACATAATACTCAATATTTTTCGAGCAACTCGAACTCAAGTTTAAGCTTGAAAGTGATCAAAAGTTTGTGAAACATACTCGAGTCAAACTCGAGCATAACTAAATTTTAATTGAGCCAACCTCAAGTAATTTTCTTCTTCACAAACAAACTCGAACCCAGGTTCTTTTTTTGTTTTTTTTTTGTTTTTGAAAAGGGATCATCACGGTTTTAAATCTTTTTATTGCACGATTTATTATTTTTTTGAGGTTAAATTTTTTTTATTAAGCCAAGTCCGCAATAGCGGCAGAAATTACATCGTGAGAGGGAAAAGTTCCCCAACCAACGCGACCGGTATGTTCTAATCCATGTCTAGCCAAAAAGTGCACCGGGAAGTTTTCAGTGCGCTTAACAAAAGAAAACGACGAAGATATAAAGATGACAAAAGCGCAAGACTGCTGAACCTGCGGCGGCACAATGACCTTCCAAATATCCCGCCACACCCTGTCCGGACCTGAAGATGATGATGCAAGTATCGAGACAGGAACTCCTCCATACATACTTAGCGCAAGGAAATATCCGGACTTTACTGTGTATCTGCCCCGATGATCATAATGCCATATAAGTTTATCCGGGTACGAACTGCCTGCAATTGGAGTCTGAAGGATGGCGTCTGATTGGAGCTAAAATTCACCCTTCAAAAACAATTTATAAAGACTCGAAACCGTGGGCAAACTAACTCTAACCGGCAATGTACCGGGTCGATTGCTAGAATAGCTACAGGAGTACGAGGTCGAACCCAAGGGAAAAGTGTTTGTGAGTACCAAAGCGAACGTGTTACTTAGTCTAGGTGATCAATGTTTTTAAAGTGCTTGTTTACTACAACGACACTGAAACGATTCTTACTAACGAGTCCAAAGATAGAAAAGAAGGAAAGAAAATTAAACTACTAGGTTTTAAAGATAGATTAAGGGACATAGCCGAACCATGATCAAAATAGCTAGTTTCAACCCCAAGGATAGACAAAACCGGGAGTGTGCATTATAACAAACGAACTCTCGCATTCAATTTCACGGGTGCAAACTCTTAATCCCGGTGCTAAGGTTTGAACAACTCTCTCCTAACACCTTATACCATGTTAACTACCCTTCCCTAAAGAAGATTCACAAACAAGACAAGTTATGCACTAGAGCCGCTTAAACGTTAAAACGAGTTACCTCACTTTGGGCTCGGGCTTAACAACTAAGCCGAGTCTACGCCGTGATCTTAGAACCCCTTTTCCCACATCCCTCTATCTGAACAACTCTTTAGAGTGAAGTGTGTGGTTTTGACCTAGATGATCAATCTAGCCCAAATCTGTTATAACAAGTTCTAAGACGTGAAACATGCAATATACAACAATAAAAAGCACTACCCACTCCCAATTTCATCACCCAAAGGGTGATTTCACTAAATTTCACATGATTCGATTATGAAAAGGGATTAGCTACTCATTATACTAGTTAAAACATAGAAGAAACTGTAAATTAAAGACATAACAAGTAAAAGAAAGAAGAAATATACCATTAATTTGCAGAAATTCGAGATTGGATCCAAAAAGTACAAAAATATAAAACTAATTAAAAGATGGTCTCTTAGTGTTTGGAATAGAAATCTGAGCTAAGAAATGGAAAGATTAAGCTAAAATAGTGTTGATTTAAGCTAAGAGAAAGTATTCTAAGCTATTACAAAATTCGAGCTAAGAAATGGGTAGAGTTTTGCTAAGAGAATAGTTATTTTCAAGAAATAGTCTAAGGGGGTATTTATATGTGGAGGAAAATCTGCAGAAATCGGCTTCAAACGCACGTTTAGGATGCTGAGACTAGCGTTTAACTTCTTCAAACGCGCGTTTCGCATCGTTTCTGGGCAGGGACTTGGCTGATCTTCATCTGGAACGCACGTTTGGGAGGTTCAAACGCGCGTTTAGAGAACTTGGAACGCGCTTTTAAGGTAGTTTCAAACGCAGCGTTTGGAGGGGTTGAACTTTGAATCAAATGATGGCTTCTGAAACGCACGTTTGGGGGGTTCAAACGCGCGTTTGAACCCCTGCTGCCCCAAAAACTTCATTTTTCTTCCTCTTTGATCTCTCCTCTTGCCTCAATCATGCCTTTTGCCACAAATCATCACCTCTCGGGTCCTCGAGACACCAATACCCTTCAACATCATAAACAACCAGAAACATACAAACAATTCCGGAGGGTAAAAGTGCTCGGGAATAGGGTAAATATCAACAAAAATGGGTAATAATCCATCAAAGTAACGAATTCACTCCCCGTGCCATGAGCCCACGATAACACCCCGAAAACGGTCTAAATCACCCAAAAATGTGCTTAAAATGCAGTAAACGGGGATAAATAATGCACCGGAGTCACGTAAAGTTGACTCCCATCAGCGTCCACCTTCCAAGCCTGGAATTCTTGTCTGAGGAAAGCCACATTCCACTGCCTTGTCCCTGGCAAAAGCAATTCTTGTAACTTAGTGTCCGTAGGCAATGAATGAGGAGAGTGAGCTAACCGAAAGGATGGCGGTCTAGAGACCCAAGCATCATGAAAGACGAAAACCGAGCTCCCATCACCAATTCGCCACCGCAGCCCCTGCATTAACATGTCTTTACCTTCTAACAAGCTCCACCATAAGAAAGATGGTCTGCTTCCCAAACCAGCCTCCATAATAGTTGTACCTGGATGGTATTTTGTATTAAGTACACGACTCGCAAGGGCGGCGGGGCATGTAAGAAAGCGCCACGCCTGCTTGGCTAGTAAGGCCAGATTAAAGCATTCCAGATTACGGAAACCGAGTCCCCCGAGGTTTTTGGGTAGACAACAAGTGTCCCAATTCCGCCAGTGCACCTTCCGCTTGGCCTCAGTGTCCCCCAAAAGAAACCGTGGAAATATTTCTCGATCTCATGGACTAGTGTGGTAGGCACCTTGAAACATTGCATGATGAACGTAGGTATAGCCTGCAGACTCGAGATAAGAAGTCAATGCCTTCTTTCTGTCGATACCTGAGATAAGAAAACCGGGGCCGGTGGTCTCTCTTCCTCACCGTCGTAAAGAATCTTGTTCCTCCATAGCCAAATGCCATATAAAGCCTCCCACCAAACGTATTTCCAAGTTGTAGTTCCCATTACCGGTAAGCTACCCCAGGCTCAAGTTCAATCGCATCCAGTCCTGAACCGTTTTAGCCCCAAAAAAAAGATCCCAGCACTCCCGTAGGAGGCTCGAACACCAAACCATGCTTGCCCAATAGCAATCTCTAAATGTATGAAGACTTGTTTCTTCAGAATCACCACACACACACATCGGGGGGATGGAATAATATGTCTTCTAGAAAAACAAAGCACCAACCGGGAGAGACTCATGATTAAAAGACCAAAGAAGGAAATTACCTCGAGTCGGCCCTTTTAAATTCCAGATTTTCTTCCATATGGTGCAATCCAAATCCTGCCTTGGTGTAGACTGTTGCATTTGCCAATGGTAGCCCGACGCTACTGAATACTGCCCTTTCGGGTCACCTTTCCAACATACATTCGAATGCCCCAAGTCTAACCCCTTCCAAAAAGCCGTATAAGCTCTACATATACCACGCCAAGTAGGAGAACATCCCTGCTTTGGCTTGCTCGACAAAGTTTTATATTTATAAGAGAAAGCCTTTACACATAATATGTCTTTCTGATGTAAAAGCAGCCACACAAGTTTCACGGTGAACACAAAAAAAGTTTACATATCTCTATTTCGTACCTGTAAAATAGAAAGGAAAAAAAAAAAAAAAAACATTACCATAAAATCACTGTTTGACTATTGAACGCGTAACAGTCAGCGGCTCAGCGCGGTAAACCAGGATACAAGATATTTTCCAGTTCCTCCTAACCCCCCAAGATATTATTATTAGTTTTTTGCAGCTAAATTCTTTCTTTCTTTCTAAGTCAAAGGATCAGGAGGGAAAACAAAAAAAGCAGTTATGGGGAATGCGAATTGTGTGTTTTGTGGGTGCATAGATCAAGCAAGCGTCGGTGTGGTTGAGAAATGGGGGAGATTTCAACATCTAGCTCAACCGGGGCTCAATTTCTTCAATCCTTTCGCCGGCGAATGCCTTGCCGGATTCCTATCTACCAGGATTTCGTCACTCGATGTCAAAATTGAGACCAAGACTAAGGTTTTTTGCTTTCGGATTTTGATTTTTATTTGGTTTTGAATCAATGAATTGATTGATTTTGGATATTGATGTTTGTGTTTGTTTATGATTTGCATCGATATACTGAACATATTGGTTGATCATCCACCTGTCCAAGTCTATCGTTTTTGGACCATATACTGCCATGACTTTTACACGTTCGATTGTAGAGCTGCGGATCAGACGACCATTGATAATTTGATTATTTGCTCTAGAACAAATTCTCAGCTGAACGGAAGTCGATTGTAGAGTTGAGAATCGACCACCATCGAAAAGTCGATTCTCAGCTCTAGAATCAACTTTTGTGCTTGTTGATTGTTGATTGTTGCACATATTCTGAGATCCAGAATCAACTTTCCACTAGTTGATTGTTTCTGCGCAGTGTTACACTAAAAACACGCTATTGTAGAGGCGACAATCAACGACCACTGGACTGGAAAGTCGATTCTCAGCTCTACAATTGACTAACTGCTTGTTAATTGTATCGATGCAGTGCTACGCTAAAAGCAACGACCATTGGAAAGTCGAATATCACTTCTAGAATAAACTTTCTGCTGATTGATTGTTGATAGTATCGATGCAGTGCCATGCTAAAAAAGGTAGTCGATTGTAGAACTAATAATTGACGACCACCGGAAAGTCGATTATCAGTTCTAGGATCAGCTTTCAGCTAGTTAGTGCCACACTAAAAAATGCTTGAAATGATAGTTCGTTGTAGAGCTGATGAGCGAAGGCCACTGGAATCAGCTCTAGAATGAAACTTTTTTCTGGTTGATTGTTTTGAGTACGTTGTGGTGCTACCAAATCTGCCCTTCATGAAAATGTAGCTTTTAGGGGGTCATTTCTAGGTATTGTTACTTGATATAGACCAAGATTTTTTTTTTAAGGTAGATGTTGAAACTATTAATTGCGATTTACGACTTCGGATAGTTTCGTAGACAATATTTTGAGTATTAATTTTGTGGTTTTACAACAATTGACATTGTATATTTTCCAGGACAATGTTTTTGTTCAACTGTTATGCTCGATTCAGTATCGAGTGGTAAGGGAAAATGCTGATGATGCTTTTTATGAGTTGCAAAACCCCAGGGAACAAATTCAGGCATACGTATTTGACGGTAATTTTTTCTTTTCTTTTTTCCGTGCAATCGTTTTGGTTTTATATTGCATATAATGGCGTTTGAATGGGTTATTATGTTCTTGTGTATGCAGTTGTCCGAGCTCAGGTACCTAGGATGACTTTGGACGAGCTTTTTGAGCAAAAGGGTGATGTTGCTAAGACTGTGTTAGAGGAACTTGAGAAGGTGAATTTTGTGTTCTTAACGCTTAAATTTTTGTGGATTTATCTAAGGTGCTTGTAGTATACTTACAAAATGTCTTGGGATTTATTAAAGCTGTCTTTAAAAAAGATGAACATCATGAAGTTCTTGAATGTGTCTAGCGTGTCCCGTATCTGACGCATATACGCACCGGATGCTTATGATACACGCCTAGGGGCAAATTTGTAAGGCCTGGTACGGGATTCAGATATCCATATCTATACCTCAAACATGTGAACTGAAGCATGTTGAATATTACGTAAAAATTGTCAGATAATGAATGAATTGCTGTTCAAAATGATGAAAACTACCAGAATGAAGAAAAGTATCCAAAGTTTATTCATATGGTCAGGCACAACAGATGGATTATAAGGACGTTCTTTGATATTTTTGAAAAGATTTTCTGCCAAAACTTTTAAGGGCAAACCTCGCAATGACCTTTCTTTATTTGTAATATATGAGTTGTCTCTGTTTAAAAGGGTAGGGATGTTTGGGCACTTTTCCTACCTTAAAAAAACTTGGTTTGTGATTTTAAGGATAATTTATCTGTTAAGAGATCTAATGTGTGGGTAAACTTGCAAGCAACTATGACTATAAGGGGGTCATGATGCTCTGCCAACTCATAGTTTTGATGTACAGTTAAATTTTTGTTTAACAATCATTTAGTTCTTACCTTTTGAAGGTTTAGATAAATTGCTCTTATTTGTGTTAGGATAAGACCAATAATTATTTTTATGCACTTGTTATAATGGATAATTAACTCATTTTAAAAGTCGATTCTCATAAACAACATTTTGAAAGTCAGAATTTCAGTGTATGGTGCCATAATAAAGTTGAGTTTGGTGTTTTAAAAAATCCTGTTAAGAAGTTGATCTCTATTGGCCTACATATCATCCCATATATCTTGCACTTGAGATTCTTGTGAGATTTCAGTAAATGGATTTGGAAATACGCCGCTGTTTATCACGTTCTTTGTGATTTTTACGTGTTTATTAATATATGTCTCAGGTGATGGGAGGATATGGGTACAGCATAGAACACATACTGATGGTTGATATCATTCCTGATCCGTCTGTTCGAAAAGCTATGAACGAGATAAATGCAGGTAATATGGAATTCTTGATTTTCATGCTGTTATTGGAAACAAATGAATAAAATGCATAGACTAATACATAATTGTGAAAGCATACTTGTTTTTCACTCCCCCCCTAGAGCACTTGCAATAAAATACTGTAAACGATGTAGATTTTAAAAATAGGGATCTAAATCATTCAAATCCAATTAAAATCAGTGGGGTTGAATCTCTACGCAAAGTATAGAATCTCTAGATTTTGCACGACATGTATTGCACAAAGTATATATTCTTTATTCAAATTATGCCGTGTAGAGATTCTCATGCATTTCACATGGAGTAAAGATTCGGTGAAATAGAGAAATTGTGTTTGAGCATGTAAAATAGAGAATTATCCTTACTATCCTGTGCATATGTGCGTCTGATACGTGTCGGCTATGACACTCGCTACAAACACATGCGTATTTGTGCATCGTAATACATCTGTTAATGGCAGAAGACTTGTTGTTTCTGGATTCGTATAAACACGTGTTCTTTGTGTAACAGCGCAACGTCTGCAACTAGCAAGTGTATACAAAGGCGAGGCCGAAAAGATCCTACAAATAAAAAGGGCAGAAGCAGAAGCTGAATCAAAGTACCTAGGTGGGGTAGGTGTAGCTAAACAGAGGCAAGCAATCACCGACGGTTTACGTGAAAACATCTTAAACTTCTCACATAAAGTTGAAGGCACTTCAGCTAAAGAAGTTATGGATCTGATAATGATAACTCAGTATTTCGACACCATTAAAGACCTCGGTAACAATTCGAAGAACACAACAGTGTTTATACCGCATGGTCCGGGTCATGTTCGGGATATCGGTAATCAGATACGTAACGGGATGATGGAGGCATCTAGTGCTCAGCTTTTGAGTGATTAGTTTTGGAATTCCAATCCGTAAAGTTGGGGTGGTTTGAAACACTATCGAAACAACGTAGTCTTATTTTTCTGGTTTTTTTTCCTGGTTCAGTGTACAAATTTTTGTGAAGATCTTTTTTTTGCACCTCTTATTGGTTTGAAAATAAATCTTATAGCAACAATATTACTAGCTGTTTTTGCTTGCTATTTTTCTTTTTGGGGGTGGGGGTGGTGGTGGTGGTTCTTGTCCTTGCGGTTTGTCGTATGTTTTCTGTATTGTATTCTTTGTCCCATGTGGCTTCAATGACAGGTAAAGTGTGTTTTCTGGCCAATATTGCGAGCGTGTGTTGTACACATGCGAGTGGGTGAGTGTTTTTTATTTAGCGGCACTCATGCCTATACCGTGTACAACATACATTGGCGATTTTGGTTAGAAAACATGTCTTTGACCTTTACATGAAGGGCGTCTTTAGTGACGTCGTGCTGAAGACAATCAAACGATGGAAAGTTGATTCTAAAGATAATAATCGGCTTCCTGACCATTAGAAAGTCGATTCTTAGCTCTGGAATCAGTGTAATGCAAAAAATACGGTACCAATAAATGCGCTCTTATCCTGTATTGAAAAACATGGTGCAAAAGATCATTACCCTTTGTTTTCTATAGAGCTACGTTAAACCGTGTCCATGAGAAATTATTGTACAAAGAGTCTCTCCAGCACGATGCTGTAGAAGAATATTATGAAGACTTTGGACACAACTTTTTCTTGAAGCAATATGTAGTGTACCTTTCTCAGATAGCTATGCTATGTAGTCTGTAGTAGTGTCTCCCATTTTTTCTTCTTGCACAAAAGTTACTCTATTTTATATAGCATTTTGAAGTTTTTGTTAGTTTCTAATGCACAGAATTTTTTGTATTTTTTGTTTTCACTTTTACCCTTTTAAATTTATATGTTTTTTTACGCTCGTTGATTCTAACTGAATTTTAGACAGAATGTTGGAAATTTCGTGAATTATTTTAGTTAGAAAGTATTGCTACTTTCTGACAAATATTAGGTTAGTTAACATTTTACACGAATCGAGTCAGAATAATCATCATATACGGACTTGAAGGGGGGATATGATTCATATCATATACCTTCCTTCGTAGAATATGTGGTAAAAAGACTCAATGATGGTGTTGAGAGAGCAATATGCCCACAATAATGAGAAATCTAGAAAGTAGCATAAATTATGTTAATTTGTTGAGGTTTCTAATTATGGTTAATCATAGCACATGTATGGTAGTTGATGCCCATCATTTCTTGTTGGTTAACTAAAGTTTCAAAATGCAAAGCCTACATCATCTTAGTCATCGGTGAAAAATGTGAAATACAAGTAAAAGCATGCAAGTTTTTGCTTTCGCAAGGTATCACAAACGATTGTCTGAAACTAATTATCTGAGATACTGTCGGACATCAAATATGAGACATCTCTTAATAAGGTTTATTGTATTCACAAGGCTCAAATCTGAGATCTCTTACTTAAGCAATCCGAATCTCTTACATTTCGACCAACCTCCCTTGATAAAACATGTAAGTTTTTATGTTATAACGATGCATACGCACAAAGCAAATACTTGTAATCAAGGCCGTCCTTTTGAGCAAAACCCACAAGGCCACCGTCTAGGCCTTCGGGCAAATTTGTTATTTATGGGCCCGTATTTTCGTATTTAGTAGTTTAATTTAGATTTATTTTTTATTTACCTAAGCCCTAAATTCATAATTATTTATGAGCTAAATACCAACGTATGATTTTCCAAACGTGTATAACATCAAATAATTCACACAATAGCAAGAAAAAAAATATTAAAAAAAAGTGAGTTACTTTTTTGATAAAAAAATTCAAACTACTTTTACTAGTGGCCCATTATGAAAGAATTAAATAGTGTATGGTTTGTGAAGAAAAAATCTACTTGTCATGCCAATGAAGTTGTACTAAAGAAATTATTGTATACCAAAAAAAATAAGAGCCACTTTTTAGACATATAATTTTGCCCATATGCTGTGTTTACCCTACTTTGAGTAATTTTTATCTCACCTTTATCCTACCATACTTTGTACTATTTCATCTTAGGGTCTTTGATGAACAATCATGAATATGCACTTTGTACACTAAAAGGTTTACATGCCCAACTACTCTCTCTTCTCTCTCTCTCTCTCTTCTCTTTGAAAAGTTTTTAATGAATAAATTCACTTATATCAAGTTAAAATACAATATATAGTTTCATTTTTCATGTGTTAATGGTGATATACTTTGTTTATAAGTTTGTTTGACGTGTGGTTTGTTGAATTATCATTTCCCTCAAGAGTTTAAGTTGATGAGAAGACAGATAATCTCTAACACGTTTACTCAAGTATGAGCCTATAATAAAGGCCGGAGATGCCCCGTACTTGAAACAATATAAATGAAAAGATAATGTTTATATCGAGGTTTGAACCTATGACCTTTTGCTCTGATGATTGATATCGTGTTGAATTATCATCTTTTCTGGCTATATCGAGGTTAGGACCTACATATATACAGGGCCGGCTCTCATGTGAGGCCGGAAAGACGGCCGTCTTAAGCCCAACGATGCCGGGAGGGCCCAACGGTACATGTTTCGCTAAAAGAAAAAAAAATCGTGTAGATTCAATCCGATCCAACCTAATATAATATGTTAATTTTTTTTTAATAAATGCCCAAATTTTTTTTTACTTCAATCGATAAAGGTCCCAATAAAAAAATTTACTTAGCCTAAACAAAAATAGATATACAAACAAGTTTTATTAATTTTTTGTTTGGAAAACTATAGAAATTAAAACAATATATTATTTTATATTATTATATATCTATATAAAAAAAAGCACACAAAGAAAAATAAAACAAACAAACAAAAATAAAAACTTCACTTCACTCCTAAATACGTCCTCCTCCTTATCCCCTCCCTTGCCTCTTCTTCACTCTCAGCAGCTGTTTTTTTTTCCTTCCCTTTCCTTCTTTCAATTTCTCACAATTCATAAATTCTAATCTCAATCTTCAAGTTATAAATAATATCAACTATCAATTTTTCCCTACACAACAACACAAGCCTTAAGTTCTTAAGTGGAGGTAATTTTCTCATAGTAATTTACTATTTTTATTATAGTTTAAATGGTTAATAAATAATAATGGTAATGTAATGTAATCAAATTTTTAATTAGTAAGATGAATAGATGATTAATGTCTCTTGGATATCATAATTTTTTTGTCTGTAGAAAGATTGGAAGATAGCATAGCAAGGAAGGATTAGGAACAAGAAAGAGCCGAGGGCTTTCATTTTGACTGAATAAGAGAAGCACATATAGTCATTACATTAATCATGTATGTTTTGTTTACTTGATGGGGTGATTCCGTGATTGGCCTTGCCGGCGTACTTTTTATTTCGTTTAGCCTTTGCATTTTGTAGTGGAGTGGCTTTTATATTGATGTCATATTATTTTGTGTTTGTAAACTTTTTTATAGTTTAGGAATCTTTAATATGAGGTACCGAGGTGGGCTTGTTGTCTATGGTTTTCATATACATGAATGAATTGTTTATAGGTAGGAAAAATGTCACCACCAAAGTATAAGTATCCTTCCAGGAATGAAAAAAGAAAGAAGAAGAAAAGAATAGAAGCTTTAACGAAGACTTTAAGTGGATCAATTAACAAATATATCACTATCACCTCAACCAAGCCGAGTGATGGCGAATCTACTAATGATGCAAATATGGCAATTGATGAAGAGGTAAATGTGAATCATGATGATTCTAATGAACTAGTTGATATTGTTGACCATGGTGAACAAGAACAAGAACGAGAAGAAGGGGCCAATAACGTCAATGACGAACAAGAAGAATGGGTCAATAATGAAATTCCTTTGGATCATGAAGAAGAAGGACAACCTTTTGAAATTTTTGATCCGGATCCAAACAATTGGAAGTTACCTAATCAAAATCTCATAGACTTACTTGTGAAAAAGGACCCTTAAGAGTTGAAATGAATGATAATGATATCCGAGGGATGATTCAAAACAGAAGCGCACTTTGCAAATTTACATTATACTCGTCGCATGAAAAATGGAGAGAGAATGGAGAGAGACATGATAGAAGATGGCTTGTGTATTCAAAATCCGTTGATAGAGTGTTTTGCTTTTGTTGTAAGCTTTTCAAGAGTAAAGATGATGATTCCCTTTTGGATAGTATTGGTATGAATGATTGGCACAATATTGGAAGAAGACTTAAACATCATGAATCAAGCAAGGAGCACATGCTTTGTATGTCAAAATGGCATGATTTGGAAACAAGATTGGAGTATGGAAAAACAATTGACAAAAGTGCTCAAGAACTAATTATGAAAGAAAAAGAACGCATGAAGCAAGTTATGTTCCGAATATTTGTGCTATCAAATATTTTACGAAAAATAATTTGGCCTTTAGGGGGACCAATGAGAAGATATATGCGGAAGACAATGGAAATTTCTTAAGTCTAATTGAATATGTTTCAACGTTTGATTCTGTTATGGAAGATCACATACGACGGTTTAAGAGCAAGGAAATTCGATATCACTACCTTAGCCACAAAATTCAGAATGAATTTATTGAGATGGTTGCCAATGAGGTGAAAGTTGCTATCATTAAAAAGATCAAGAAGGCAAAGTATTTTTCAGTTATACTTGATTGTACTCCTGATGTAAGTCATGAAGAGCAAATGACTTTACTCATTTGTTGTGTGAATGTTGATGATTCACCCATTAAAGTTGAAGAATATTTCCTAGGATTTTTAAAGGTTGATGATACAACGGGATTGGGCCTTTTCACGGAGCTTGAAAATGTTTTATCTAAGTTAGGATTGAACATTGATGATACGAGGCCAAGGTTATGTTAATGGTGCTAACATGAAAGGTCATTACAAAGGTGTTCGAAGTAGATTGCTTAACTTGAATCCTAGAGCATTTTACACGCCTTGTGCTTGTCATAGTTTGAATCTTACATTGTGTGATATGGCAAGGTCGTCTCATAAGGCCGATAATTATTTTGGCACGATTCAACGCCTTTATAACCTTTTTTCATCGTCAACAAAGCGGTGGGACATATTCAAAAAACATGTGACTGGTCTTACACTTAAATATTTGAGTCACACTCGTTGGGAGAATCACATTGAAAGTGTTAAACCAATCAAACAACAATGTTTGCAAATTGAGATGCTTTGATTGATTTGGAAAATTCAAATGATAATTCCGATGCAACTCATGGAGCGGATACTCTAGCTATAAATGAATTTCAGAGTTTTGAGTTCTTGGTTAGCACGATGATTTGGTATGATGTTCTCGATCTTTTTAATGATAGCAACTTTTACAAAGTTAGGACATACATATTGATGTCGCAATAGAACAATTGAAAGGGCTTATTGATCAATTTCATAAGTATAGAGAGAAGGGGTTCGCTAATGCCATAAAAAAAGCAAAAGAATTTGCTCAAAAAATAGGTATTGAGCCGGTTTTCCGTGAAAGAAGAACCGTTCGTAGAAAAGACATTTTGATGAGTGTTCAAGTGAAGAAGTCATGTTTTCTCCTGAAGAGAGTTTTAGAATATAGTACTTCATGTTTATAGTTGACAAAGCTCATGCCTCACTTGAAGATAGATTTGAACATTTTCGTGTGTATGAAAAAAAAAATTGGCTTCTTGTTTGATTTGAAAAAAGCTCACAAGATGATGAAAGTTTGAAAATTTCTTGTGACAATCTTTCAAAAATTTTGACACATGATGGAGACGAGGATGTTGATGCGGATGAGTTGTTTATGGAGTTGCAACTTCTTTCACATATTTTGCCTTCAAAAGTAGATGGACCTATCCATATTTTGGAACATTTGAAAAAGTGTGATCCATGTTATGCAAACACAGAGATTGCTTACCGAATATTGTTGACTATTCCGGTGACAGTTGCATCTGGAGAAAGAAGGTTTTCGAGTTGAAGTTAATAAAGAGCCATCTTCGAAGCACGATGACTCAAGAACGTTTGAAAGGGTTAGCCATGATATCAATTGAGAAGAATATGGTTAATGAAATTGACAATTCTACTTTGATTAGTTATTTCACCTCTAAATGTGTTGCAAGGGCGATCTTGAAATAGTAATATGTAAGTATGTTTTGTGTATATGTATGAATTTGGTTTTTGTTTCTAGATATTAGAAAAATTACTTTGCGACGTTTTGAAATTATCAATAAATTGAATTTTGTATTTACGAATGTTAAAAACACGATAAGTATGTTTTTCTAAATAAAAAAAACAACTTCAACTAAAATGCCTAATTCGGGGACTTGACATTAAGCCCAAAAAATGCAGGGTCGGCCCTGCAATAGTTTCATTTTTTATGTGTTAGTGGCGATCTACTTTGTTTATAAGTTTGTTTGAAGTGTGATTTGTTGAATTATCATCTCTCCTAAAAGCATAAAGTAATGAAAAGTTAGATAATCAATATTTTATATTTCTTCTCAAGTGTGTGGCCTATAACAAGGCCGGAGAGGCCCAAAACTTGAAACGATATACATAGAAAGACAATGCCTATATCGAGGTTTGATTCTATATAATCTCTCTCTAGATTTTTTAAGGTAGAACCCTTGTGAAACTGTGCAAGATCAGATAACAATGAATGATAGTTGAACTTGAACCTTAATTGTTTTATTTGATCTTGCACGACTATCCGGTCCGAATAACTTGATAGTTAAACCTTGATTGTTTTACCATGTTAACCATCCCAATAACTTCTCCATTCATAACTTTATTGTAGTATTTGACAAAAACACACTACAATCATGTTATCCATTGCGACAAATATCTGATCTAGCATGGTTTCCCTGTAACAACCATATACCTGATCTTGCACGGCTATGACATCTTACACCCTCGATTATTTTCGGTACCATGTGACAATAAAAATATCATGGTATCATTAAAAGTGTCATTGATCAATAGTATAAAAATATAGACATATAATTAAACCTGAAATATACAGTTAATATAAAATATTTTTCTCCAATCATTGGGAACTATACCTGACTCTGTTTCAAAATTTCAATTCACTAATTTACACTGTAAGGGTAAAAAAAAAAGTCAGCAAAAGGACAAGAATAATTTGATAAAGTTTTCTAGCAAAGTTAGCTACCTTCTTTAGGCATTAACTACAGAAAAAATAATAATTAAATACTAAAATTCCAGAAAAAGTCCTTATGCCTATACCCTTTAGCTGTTTAGCATCATCAAAACAAATAATACACTTCCAAGAAAGCCCTTATTCACTAACCAACAAGAATACCCTTCTTTCAAATATTACGTCTTTAAAGACATCGTATCAAATCTATTATTTTTACTTCAGAGTATAATCGATTTTTGGACAATCGATTCTGTTGTTGAGAATCGATTTTCTAGAAGTCGATTGGTTTGGGCGTCTTTAATGGCATCATTGTTAAAGTTGTCTGTTAAGATCAAGTGTTTACTGTTATACTAAAACAATTGGTGTCAGTAAAAGCGCTACTTTATTTATTATACATTAAGAGTGTGGGCAATCTGTCCCAACACCCCCCCCCCCCCCTCAAGTGTTTCCAATCTGTCCAACACTTGCACTACTAAAACCAATTGGTGTCAGTAAATGCGCTATTTTATTTCTTATACATTAAGAGTGTGAAGCGATGTCCCAATACCTACTAAAACCAATTGGTGTCGATGCGAATTTTATTTTATTTCTTATACATTAAGAGTGTGAGCAATCTGTCCCAACACTTCTCAAGTGTTGGCAATCATCCAACACTTGCACAATTTTCATTCAAGAGTGTGAGCAATCTGTCCCAACACTTGCACAATTTTCATTCAAGAGTGTGAGCAATCTGTCCTAATACCCCCCCTCAAGTGTGAGCAATCTGTCTCAACACTTGCACAATTTTTTTTTTAAAATAATGTTCCAACCAGGGTTTGATCTCGTGACCTCTGGCTCCGCTACCATGTTAAGATCAAGCGCTTACCGTTGTACTAAAACCAATTGGTGTCAGTAAAAACGCTACTTTATTTCTTATACATTAAGAGTGGGCAATTTGTCCCAACATTGTCTCACATTGATACATGTTATTGTTTCACCACTAGATTACTCATAGCCTAGATTTTGAGGTTGAAGTTCATTCGGTCTTATGTTTTATGGGGCTTAGATTTTCAACAACCACACCAAACCTACCGGTTTTAGGATCTCAGTACAATCAACTTTCAGGTGGTCAATTGCCATTCTCACTTCGTTTTTAGGATCTCAGTACAATAGACTTTCAGGTGGTCTATTGACACTCTCAGTTATCACTTTCCGGTGGATCTCAATACAATCGACTTTCAAATGGTCAATTGACATTATCAGTTCTAGAATCAACTTTCCGGTTGTTAATTATTACCGGTGTGGTGCCGCCATAAAAACGGTGTGATGTCACTAAAGGCTCCACTTTGTTTTCCATCATCCAAGAGATAATACTTACTCAATATAATAACCCGATCCACTTTGTTTCACGATTTTTTGTATTTTTATCACAAATGTTTTGCATTTTTTTGTCCAAACTTTCATGTATCAAACAATTAACGTTAAAGGTACAACATGATCCGACCAATATAAACTTGACACGTGCGAAAAATATAACGATTAGGTTAAACGAAATACATAGATGAGAGGTAAACGTGGCAAGATAAACCATTGTTGATAGAAATACAAAAACTGTGAAGCAAATTGGACCAAAAGTGTAACGCCCCTAGACCCCGGGCTTGATAGCGCTAAATGAATCATAAATGTCCGGTCAACTGCTTAGACCATCGTCCTCGCTTGGCCTAAAAGGGCTAACCCGAGTTGACAAGACTTTTATGTCTGGTGATGGGCTTCCCTCACTTCCAATGTAGGATATCACATTCTCCCCCCTTATAAGGGACTAACGTCCTCGCTAGGACGGCAAAGACTTGTCCCACTGGACTTGTCCTAGTTCGTCTCTATCTTAGGATTTTAGAGGTGGCCCCCACCGTCTCTCACGGTGTGAAACTTAGTTTCGTATGATGGTCGGCGTCGTCCCTACCATAGGATTCTAGAGTTGGCCCCCACTGCCTCTCACAGTGTGACACTTAGTTCCATACGATAGTGGGCTCAAATACCATTCTCATGCGCCCCTGCACTCTGGTGCAGTAGCGCTAAATAGTCGTAAATGTCCGGTCAACTTCTTAGATTGCTCGTCTTGCTTGGCACAAAAAAATTTGCTTGAATTAATGAGCACTTTATGTCTCACACTTATATTGTGGTAATGCGTTTTCCCCATTTCTAATGTGGATATCACAAAAAGTCTTCATGTAACCTCCCAGAACTCAGGTCCGACGACGATATTCGAAGCATAATGGATCTAATAAATACTTATAGGCTTTTTAGTCTCGTTTGGCCTAAAATGTTTAACCTAAGTTAACCAGTCTAACCTTATATCTTAATAATATTTCTTCTGGTTTTTTCATGTGACATCAAACTTTATCCCTTTGTCCCTTTTTATCAATGTTAATATAGTTTATTTAGCTTAAAGTAGAGTCTTGTGTTTCTTTATGGACAACTAATTTTCTTTCAATCAATAAACATATGCCACTGCATAATAATAAAAAACAAAGTAAAACCATATGCACAAAAATCTCAGCTTTTTTATGTACTCCATCAAGAAATCATGTAATTTCTATTTGATACACACTAATAGTGAAGCCAAAATGATGACTTAACACATAGCTTAAAGTACAAGATATACAATCATTTAGCTTTCATCACCCAAAAACTCAGCATCTTTTTCTTCCAAACTAGAAAAATCTCTTCTTTCAAGCTTTGAATTAGCAGCAACATATACCATCTTCTGAACCATTTCTTGTCCTGAAGAAACACATCTCAAACTCGAAAAGTTACACTTAAACACACACGACGACGTTGCTTGGAGAAAAAGCAACCTTAATGCAACTTTTCCTAATGCCCTAAAATCCTTCAAACATGTCTCCCAAACAAGCCTACTACTTAAAGGGTTCACAATCCTCATCTTCCCGGTTAAGGGATCGCGTTGTTTTACTTGAACTGCTTTAGCGTATAACGGATCAAGCCCTTCTGATCTCCATTTCATGAGATCCAACAATGCGGTTTTAGCTTCCTCTCTCGGGACTAGCCTTAAGATTAAATTCTCCACGTCCTTTTCTTGATCTTGTGTTAGGGATTTGAATGGTGGAAGGTATTTCCCACTTTCATTTTGTAACAAGTGTTGAGGATCAAGTACAAATGCAGTAGACCAAGCAGGGTGATAGATTTTCTTGAATCTTTTTTCGAGTATTGTGGCAATCGGTCCTTCAAGAATGTTGAATTTACAACACCATCCCTTTACTTTGCTTCTCAATTCTTGCCATAAAGGAAGACAATCCCCAACCAATGGCCTTTCAGATTCAATATCTTCAGCCATTTTAGTAATCAGTTTCAACAATGAATGAATAGCCTCTAGATTGTTCCAAAAACCGACATCCTTAATCATGTCCGCGATTTCTCTAGCATCCAAATCATCCAATATTACCGAATGCAGAACTCGAGCATGACTCAGTACATCCTCTATCATTCTAGTAATCGAATCAGAGTTCTTCGATGTGCTACGAGGAACTCGTATTAGCCCAGGAAGGTCAAGTTCTTGCAACCTAAATTTAAGGATGCTATGTCTAATCTGAGCCTTGTTATTGAAAAATGATGCAATCTTTAAGCAATTATCAACTACATTTTGAAAAAGTGGAAGCTCTTTACTAAAATCTTTAACTAAACTAACAAAACCCTGAATTTGGCAAGATAAATTAACCATCCAATTGTGTTGAATCTCCAAATCTTTTAGTGCTTTGTTCTTATACTTGTCTGAAATTATCCCTACACATTTTTGGGCATCATTACCACTTACCGATTTCGTTGTCTCCCATAAAAGTTCCTCTACATATTGTGCTGGCATTGCATTAGTATTGCCTATACAAACCACCTTCTGAAAGACACTAACCCCATTGGGGAGATTTATCAAACACTTAACAGACCTTTCTTCACCTATTCTACAACTTTCAATCTCCCATCCATTTGAAGCTAATTGAAAGTATTCTGCTTCTTTAATTCTAGCTTCTGCCTTAATTTTAGCATCTTCAAACCTTGAATCAAGCCTATTACCCAAGAATTCACTTTGAGATATTGAAGGTAAGCCTACTTGACTTAAAAAGGCCTTGAATTTAGGATGATCAAGGCTCGAAAACGACACCGACCCGCACGACTCGTAAAACCAATCAGCCAACAAATTAACAGCTGAACCAACCTGATCTTTTCTCAATGAAGGACATGGTGATGAATTTGAGTGTTTAATCTTCTTTACACTATCTTCCAACATTGCTAAAGCCCCCAAATCTTCTTTCCCACCAGAAAGCACCAAATGCTGCTGTTGACTATTTGATATTGGAGTTTGCTCAATTTGGAGAGGTGAATAACTTATCTCCCTAAATTGTCTTGTGCAATCGACAGTACTAATTTGATATGAATTGGAAGAAGTCCCACCAATCAATGGCCTTTTCTTGAAATGATGATTCAATGAAGAAGGTGAACTTAAAGGAGGTAATGATGGTGAAACAGAGCTAAAATTGGGACAAGTCCCTCTTTTGAGATGCTCAGAAGCTGTTCGAGATGGGTTTGATGAGGAAAAAACTGCATCACAAAGAGTACACTTAAGCTTAACTGTTTTGGGGAGATTTGTTTCAGGATTTATGATAAGTATAGGTTCTAAATGAGCCCAATACCAAGCCCCTTTTCCTTTATTAGCCTTCATGCGTAAAGTTACCAAGCTTTCATATCTTTTATTCACAGCCTTCACCGCCATTTCTTCCCCAGAAGCTTCTGCATCAAATCTTGACATTGAGAAATACAAAATTAACCAAATGGGCATCAAAATTTTAACCCTTTTAACTCAAAATCCCAGCGTAAAAAATCGAGCTTTTGAAGTTGATAAGCAAAAGATACAAGTCCAGAACTTTTTTTACCATTTCAGCAATCTGACGAGCAAATACAACTAAACTAAGAGGTTTAAATCACTGGAAACAAAAAGGGTTTTGGATTTTGGAAGCTAAACATGCAGAAAAATTGGGATCTTGAAGTGAAGAAATGGGAGGTGTATGAAGAATATGTGGTGTGAAATAGAGAAGTACAAAGAGGTGAATGAGTTAATAGCATTGTACGGAAAAGAAAAGAGAGGAATGGGGAAGAAAAGAGAAGGAGGCAATGTGGGCTATCGACATAGAAAAGGGACGATAATGGAGTGTCAAATGTATTTGATTTTTTTTTTTTTTTTTTTTTTTTTTTTTGTAGTAGGGACAAAGAGACTAGGAAGGAGACGAGAAGAGAATATTTTCCTTGTACTACTTGCTTCGAAGGAGCGTGTGCACTAATCTACCCATTGTTGTTCAAATAATATCTCAAATACACTCTATTACGAAGACACGTTCATCAATTAACATCTTCTACAATTCCTAGCCGTGGCGGATATAACTTCTAAGTAAATAAGGGTGGGCTAATGCCTTTATTGAGATCTAAAAATCGATATAAGTTCGTCGGTAAACAATGTAAAAACTATATTAATATTTCGGTCTCGAAACTTGTTTTGATGCCAAACTGGAAAAAAATATTGGGTCTGACATTGGATCCTAGAACGGGATGAAGAGGTACTGAGGTCAACCATTTAATGTTAGTGTCATAACTACTTCAACAAATATCTTAATATGATTTGACAGGAGATCAGTAATGAAGTGACGTCTCTTTGGGTATTGATATTGTTACGACCGATCAAGTATATACAACGACTGACAAAGTCTATTTTTACTTCATTGATTATTACAAGTCTATATCATGATTTGATAGCGAAATCTGTAAAGATATGATAAATGCTTGGGTAATGTCAATGTTACAACCAATCGGACACAACTTATATTTACATCATTGATTATTATGAGTTTATATCATTATCAATTAGTTCCACATCATGATTTGGCAATGATATATTGATATATTTAGTGATGTGACATCTATTTGGGTAATGCCACTGTTACAAACAATCAATCACAAACAATCTATCTTTGTTCCATTGAATATTATAAATCTATATCATGATCAATGAATTTTACATTATGATTTGGTAGTGGAATCTATAATGATGTAACATATGTCCGGATAATGTTACAACCAATCAATCATGAGTGACACAATCTATTTTTATATCATTGGTTATTATATCATGATCAATAAGATTTACACCATGATCTAACATTAGGATCTGTAATGATGTGACATATGTTCGGGTAATGCAACTGGACACTGCTACAACCTATCAAACACTACGAGTGATAAAACATATTATTACACCATCAGTTATTATGAGTCCATATTATGATCAACGAGTCCTACGTCATTATCAATGATGTAAAAGCATGTTGGTTGTCACTCGTTGTAGACCTATAATTACTCCATTTATTTGTGTCATAATTGTTATGGTATTCACATATCATATCGTAGCAATAGTTGTGTAAGAGTGATTATAATAATAACATTACTATAGATTGTTGTTTATAGATTATTCACACAAAAATGTTAAAAACATAGGCCAAGTGCACAATAATGTGAAGCCCACAAATCAAGTCAGGCCGAATATCTTTAGTTTGTAGTTAAGTTTGTTCATGAACGAGCTTGAGCTTGCTTGATCGTTGAATATCAAGTTTAATCACTTTAATTAAGAAAATCTTCAAAAGAGAAAATGCTATAGGTCTACAAATTATATAAGTAGACAACATAGAATACATGAGTAGACATTTTTGTGAGGCAAATCGAAGTGAATATATACAAGTAGTGAATGTATCATTACCGTTATTTTTATCAAAATAATTGAGCAAAGTAATAAGTGTATAAGCTTGTGATAGTATTATTTTAATTTTTTTTTTGATAATTATTTTAATTAATTACAAAACCTAGTAAATTGGCGAAAACTTCTTGGAAGTATTTGTGAAAACAGAATATAGAAGATTCTTTGGAGTATTATATATGAGGATCTTTCTACATTATTGAGGACTTTAAAAAAATGTTAAAAAAATAAAAAAATACAATAGATACATTAGTCTGTATCCACATGTTTAATATGATGGAATATTTTTGGTGGAGTGGTGGGTACAATTGTCCATTTCACCAACCATTGTATTTATTGGCTATCTTAAGCTTGAAGTTTGCAATCAATTACTGCCGGTAAAAAATTCTATCTCTCTTTTAACAAAAATAATAATAAAATCAATACACAACATTTTTACTTCTACTTTTGCCTTTCACATTTATCTATATTTCTTTCACGCTCGTTGATTATGATCGAATTTAAACGGTATGTTGAAAGGTGTTTTTTGAGATCAATGTTGGAAGTTTTCATAACTTAATTTCAGTCATAAAGTACTTAATATATTTTGTGACTTGTATTAAGTATTGAAAACACGAACATCCGATTTGAATTGAGTCAGAATAATCACAATTTTTTGACTTGAATGAATCAAAATATCATGTAGTGTGGAAAGATGCTCTAAACCTTTCCACTAAGGTAGTGTTAATTTCGAGAGCCTTTAATTACACCAACATCTATTGTGGCACCACATCAAGTTGTCAAATTCGATTTTTCAGAGTATGAATTTGAACATTCAAACTTTGAAAGTTTCTGAAAAGTCCTCGAAAGTCGAACCTCATGTATAAAATATGATTTTTTTAATAGGTAAACTTTATTGTGGTGCTGCAAAAACAAGTGCGACGTGGTGCCACTAAATACTCTGTATATCAAATTATCTAGTGTATTAGAAAAAAAATGATCTAGAGTTGTTAACACTAGGAAGTTATTGATTAGTGATTTCAAATTATTTGATTGACCTTGAAGTATCATTCCTAAAGCCGGAGGTTGGGGGTTCGATTCTCGGCCCCTTCCAGTAAGTGGATATAAGTAGCACCCCCTTCCTGGAGCTACTACGTTACCTGATTAAACTCTTCTCACATTCCTGTGGGATCGGGGGTGAGGGGACCCTCAATGGTAGAGTTTACCATTTTTTAATGTAGTTACATCAGTTTTCAATTATGCCTCAATCAGTGTCCGATTCATGATTTACATCTAGTGAAGTACCGAAGCAAAACGAGGAGTCCAATGGGGGCAGAAGACTAATGTAACTACATTAGAATCATACTTGCAAGAACCCATGTTGAACAATAAATAATAACGTTATATTATTTATTTTAATACGGGTTGAGACTACGACCCCTACTGAAGACAAATCTACCCCCGGTCCTTACGCATCTAACCTCCACCCCATCCACCTTCATCGGCCACCACCCAGTTCACCTCTATCGACCACCATCCAGTTCACCGTGCGTACCATCATATTTACCACCACACACTCACCTTATCACCCCTAATCAACATTTTCCTTACCACTGCCTGTCACGAGATACAAACCTTCTAACCACTATCCACCACTTAGCAAACCACCCCACACAAGCCTATTCTCGTAATCTTTTCTTAGCATAGCCAAACAGACGGTAGAAATCAATATTTATCATTTCTCATCATTTCATTATTTTTTTTTCGAAACGAAATACATACGCACCCATCTTAAACTAAATTATGTCTCAAGCGGAGCTCGAACCTGGGTCTCCCCACTGGAGCCCTGGTTAGTCCATAGTGGCAAACATATAATTGTGCAGTTAATTGGCAACATATAATCAACAAATATAGTGCAGTTAATTGGCAATATATAATTGTTTTGAGCGTCACAAATGCTTAGACATTCAAAAAAAATTACTTACATGTGCAACGATTATTTTTTCACGAAAATAAACGGTCACTGATATTAACGTTTTTAAATTTATTAAAAGTCATCAACAAACAAGATGCGATAGTATGCAGCCCAAATGACTTGTATAGCCCCAAGAAGAAGATAAAACCGTGATGCAAATAAAACCCAAAATTCAAGTGGGCTTTAAATAAAAAAATATTGGGCTTTTAATATCCATCCAAAATTTCGTAGGTCTTAGTCTTCAGCCAAGTTAAGGTATAATTAAGGGTTTAAGGTTTCCTCCTCAATTACACATAGTCTCCATCTCGATTTTCTACTTCTTTGTTACATTTTTAGCTGAATTGATTCTTCAAATGGAAAACCCAGAACACGAATCGACAGATTCAGAGTCGGAGGAGTCAGAATCCGAGCAAGATCAAGCTATCAAATCATCTGAACCAGCCAAAAACGCCATTTACAACAAAGACGGTTTGCTCGATAAGCTTGGAGATATAATCTGGCCAGAAGACGTAGAATGGATACACAAGCTTTCGTTTGATATTAATCAAGGTGATTCGGTTGATGTGAATGATGATTTAAGTCGCGAATTGGCTTTTTTTACACAGGGATTAAATGGGACTCGTGAAGCTTTTACAAAGTTTCAATCTTTGGGTCAAAAATTTCTAAGGCCTAGTGATTATTATGCTGAGATGGTGAAATCTGATACCCATATGGTAAAAGTTAAAGGAAGATTATTAGCGGAGAAAAAGAGGATTGAAGAAGCTGAAGAGAGGAAAAAAGCAAGAGAAAGTAAGAAGATTGCTAAAGAAGTTCAAGTTCAGAGGATGAAGGAAAAGGTTAAGAAGAAAAAGGAAGATATTGAATCAGTGAAGAAATGGAGGAAACAGAGGAAAGATAGTGGATTTGCTGATAGTAATAAAGATGGTGATGAAATGGGGTTTAATTTTGATGAAGGTAGTGGGTTTACAAGGTCTAAGAAGAAGCAGCAATGGGTGGCCCCCGGTGATCGATCCGGCGGAAAATCCGGTAAGGAGAAGAAAGGGTTTGAGAAGAAGAAGAATGGTAGGGAACATAAGAATGCAAAGTTTGGATTTGGGGGAAAGAAAGGGTTGAGGAAACAGAACACAGTTGAAACTACTAATGATATTAGAGGATTCAACAACAATTCATCTGGTCAGAAAAGGAAGAGATGAATGATATGCTTGAATTTGATCACTTATGAATTTGATTTTGTCTTAAAGGTTTTTAGTTTGACCTTGTGTTTTTGATTGAATCTCAGACAGAGTATGTGTTTCATTTGATGGTTATATGTGTTTTTTGATGCAACAGACTCTTTGTACACGAGTTTTTCGTGTTTTTATTTCCTTTTCTTGTTCAAAGATTGCTTCTTACAGTATTATGGATTATACATTCTGAATTTCTGAGCTTGTGTTTGTGATAGATTCATGGATTCCACAGTAAGATGTGTTTTTGTTTCATTTTCGTGTTTAAAGCTTGTGTCTGAGCTTGTGTTGTTGAGTAGTTATGAGCTATTTTTATGGCTATTTATTTGTGTTAGCTTGTGTGTTTTTGATGGATTCTCAGACAATTAGATGTTAGCTTGTGTGTTTTTGATGGATTCTCAGACATAACAGAGACTCTTCGTATACGAATTTTTCGTGGTCTTGTTTTCTTTTCGTCTTCAAAGATGACTTCTTACCGGATTATAAATTATACATTCTGAACTCATGTTTTTGATAGATTATTGGACACAGTATCTGTTGCATTCGACATTTAGATGTGTTTTTTCCAGCCATATCAACCAAACCGTGGTTCAAACTTAGCGTTTTTGGCTGAATCCAAAAATAAACCTTGGTCCAAACCTTACTTAATACACGAGGTTCGACATTCCAGATGTTGAATGCCCACTAGAATATAATGTTTTTGGCTGAATAATCACTGATTATAAAGTTTATCAACCAAATCGTAATTCAGTTTAGAGAGCAAGAGATTTATGCTTATCAAGCAAACCATGGCCAGGGGCAGAACTACCTTTTGGTGGATGGTCTCAAGACCACCCCAAATTTTGAATTTTTTTTAAAATTATTTTATTATTGTATTAGTATTAGTATTAATAATAGAATGTAATGTGTCCTTTTGTTAACTAAAATACTATCTATCCTAATGGTTTAAGAACAATCCTTGTTTAGTCTCAGTGATTGTAGGTTGTAGGTACCATCTCGGATTTTTTTTTTAGCTTTGCAGTTTATATATCAAGACCATCCCGGAAAAATTTCCTGGTTCCGCCACTAACCATGGTTCAAAGCTACTTTGGGGACATCACAATGAGGTTTTTTTTTAATTTTATTATTATTATTTTATTTTATTTTGGCAGTTTATACACCAAGACCACATCAGATTTTTTTTTTCCAGCTTTGCAGTTTATATACCAAGACCACCCCGGAAGAATTTTCTGGTTCCGCCACTGACCATGGTTCAAAGCTACTTTGGGGACAGCACAATGAGGTTTAACCATTGAAAAGTTGAACCTCATACATGAGGTTCGAAATTACAGTTGTTGAAGCCAATTAGAATATAGCGTTTTTTTACTGAATCCAAAAACCGCGGTTGGGAAAGTTTATCAAGCAAACCGTAATTTGATTGAGTCAATTAAACCACACCTCCCCTCTAGAAGCTAAATTCTCCAAGAACTTGTGAAGGACCCTTAAGTCAATAAAAGAAAATTCTCCGAGAACTTGTGAAGGACCCTTTAGTCAATAAAGTTGGCTACAAAAATGATGGTTGTTAAAGACACCATAACTGATCTATTTTCAGAGCATCATGCCGACATTCGATCCTAAACTAGAAATTCGACATTGCAGATGTTGAATGTCTATTTCCAACACCTACAAAATCGAACCAATGCGAAATATGATACCACGGTAAACTAGACAAATGTGATGCCGTTAACAACGACTCACCACATTACCAAGCTTTTCTTATCTTCAACCTTTGAAAAAAAGTACCAAATTATTTCATTTGATTTGCTTACCTGTAAGGAAAGTCAAGAATGTTGAATTCACCGGATTCGTGGATCCTCTTTCTTGGTGTTTGCAATTTGATAATTTGGATTATAAGTTATATGCTTCTCAAAAACCTTGATACAGAAGATTTTTTGATGATTTATGGTTTATGCAATTACATCACGACGAATATAATTGAGCTCGTCATCCGATTCATCCGCAAATTCTCCACGAACAATAACAACACAGAAGCCTTATTATCCTCGACTGATTATACCAATGACACCGAAAAGTTGGATTATCACTCGGTTGATATGAATGAATAATTTTAAGTGAAGATACGACGAAGAAGAAGAAGATGATAATGATGATGATCTGAGTTGCTGGACTTGCTCGTGTTTTGGATGGATTTTCTCGGTTTGCTTGATAAACTTTAAATTATTGATACACAAACGATCAAAATAAATATCCTTTAAATTAATTTGTATGATATTTTTCTTGTATGGTTAGTATTATCTAAGAATACTTATAACTCAAAAATACTCATGTGGCACGACTAATGATTATTAGTCTTTATGATTATTAAATTTGGCTGACACTAAATTATTTAACAGAGTATTTGCAGTTGTAATTGAATGTTAGTATAAAAATATACATAATTGAAACATTACACAATTTTTTGGACACATACTATTTTGATAATGTTTTTTAGGTTACAAGAAACTTAGAGAATATCTAAAGATATACCACATACTTATACAAATCTTTATTTGATACCAATAAAGTACGTTATTTTATAACTAAAAAAGCTTTTCATATTTAAAAGAATGAAAACGTAACATGCGAGTTTGATTCAATGCGTATGATTAAGAGAACGAAGTTAATTCTACCAAGCATAAAATCAAACTATAACAATTGTCATTATTTAACATATAGTTTTGTTTATGTATTTTTTGTTGGATAATGTATATTTATTTTATAACTAAACGAATAATCAAGAATATACATGTAGTATTAAAAAAATAGTCTAACACGTGCGAAGCACGTGCATTTTGCTAGTAAAGAATAAAAGACTTGGATACAATGTATTTGAAAGTTAAATAAAAGAAGATTGCTAAAGAAGTTCAAGTTCAGAGGATGAAGGAAAAGGTTAAGAAGAAAAAGGAATATATTGAATCAGTGAAGAAATGGAGGAAACAGAGGAAAGATAGTGGATTGCTGATAGTAATAAAGATGGTGATGAAATGGGGTTTAATTTTGATGAAGGTAGTGGGTTTACAAGGTCTAAGAAGCAGCAATGGGTGGCTCCCGGTGATCGGTCTGGCGGAAAATCTGGTAAGGGGAAGAAAGAGTTTGAGAAGAAGAAGAATGGTAGGGAACATAAGAATGCAAAGTTTGGATTTGGGGGAAAGAAAGGGTTGAGGAAACAGAACACAGTTGAAACTACTAATGATATTAGAGGATTCAACAACAATTCATCTGGTCAGAAAAGGAAGAGATGAATGATATGCTTGGATCTGATCACTTATGAATTTGATTTTGTCTTAAAGTTTTTAGTTTGACCTTGTGTTTTTGATTGAATCTCAGACAGAGTATGTGTTTCATTTGGTAGTTAGATGTGTTTTATGATGTAATAGAGACTCGTTGTACACGAGTTTTTCGTGTTTTTATGTTCTTTTCGTGTTCAACGATTGCGTCTTACAATGTTATCGATTATACATTCTGAGCTTGTGTTCTTGATAGATTCGTCGACAAAGTATCTGTTGCATTCAATAGTAAGATGTGTTTTATGATGTATTGGTGACTCTTCATGCATGAATTTTTCGTGTTTTTGTTTCGTTTTCGTGTTCAAAGATCATTTCTTGTTGTATCATAACTTGTACATTCTGAGCTTGTGTTCTTGAGTAGTTATGAGCTAATTTTATGGCTATCTATTTGTGTTAGCTTGTGTTTTTGATGGATTCTCAGATGTGTTTAATGACACGAATTTTTCGTGTTTTTGTTTAATTTTCGTGTTTAAAGATTACTTCTTGCTCGATTATAAATTTATAGTACATTCTGAACTTACGTTTTTGATAGATATTTGGACAGAGTATCTGTTGCATTTTACATTTAGAAATGTTTTTCCAAGCTTATCAAGCAAACCGTGGTTCAAACCTACCTAATACACTAGGTTCGACATTCCAGATGTTGAATGCCCACCAGAATATAGCCTTTTTGGCTGAATCCAAAAATCACGGATTGTAAAGTTTATCAAGCAAACCGTAATTCACTTAAGAGAGCAGGAGATTTACGCTTATTAAGCAAACAACGGTTCAAAGCTACTTTGTGGGCATCAGAATGATGTTTAACCACCGAAAAGTTGAACCTCATACACGAGGTTTGAAATTCTAGTTGTTGAATGGCCACTAGAATATAGCGTTTTTTTTTTTTTACTGAATCCAAAAACCGCGGTTTGCAAAGTTTATCAAGCAAACCATAAAAGAAAATCAAGCAAACCATAAAAGAAAATTAAACAAGTCAATTAAACCACACCTCCCCTCTAGAAGCAAAATTCTTCTCCAAGAACTTGTGAAGGAACCTTGAGTCAATAAAAGAAAATTCTCCAAGAACTTGTGAAAGACCCTTTAGTCAATAAAAGTAGACTACAAAAATGACGGTCGTTAATGACATCATAACTGATCTATTTTCAGAGCATAATATCGACATTCGATCCTAAACGAGAAATTCGACATTATAAATGTTGAATATCCATTTTTCGACACCCACAAAATCGAACATACCTCAAAACATGATATCACGGTAAACTAGTCAATTGTGATGACTTTTTAACGACCGCTTACTTGCTACTACTCCTCGCTCTCTAGATTTATAGCCACCACATTATCAAGCTTTCTTATCTTTCAATCGTTGAAAAAAAAAAAAAAAAAAAAAACCAAATTATTTCATTTGATTTACTTACCTAGCTATAAGGAAAATCAAGAATGTTGAATTCATCGAATTCTTGGATCCTCTTTCTTCTTTTATGCAATTTCACAATCGCGATTATAAATTATATGCTCCTCAACAACCTTGATCCAATATATTTTTTGATAATTTATGGTTTATGCAATTACATCACGTCGAGTATAATTCTCCTCGTCATCCACAACTCCTCCACGTACAACAACAACAACAACAACAACAACAACACAGAAGCCGCCTTATTATCGTCGAGTGATTATACCAATGACACCGAAAAGTTGGATTATCACTCGGTTGATATGAATGAATAATTTTAAGTGAAGATACGACGAAGAAGAAGATGATGATAGTGATGATGATCTGAGTTGCTGGACTTGCTCGTGTTTTTGGTAGATTTTCTCGGTTTGCGTATAATAGGTTAGTCGTGACAATGATGTGGTGTAATAAACACCATTTATATGGAAATTTCTTGTATGGTGAGTGTTTTTAAAGTGAAGTTATCGGAGAGTTGATCAGAGTCACACAGTTTACATGTTGACTCTGATCAACCCATCGGTTACTTCGTTGCATTTGGATATACTAGGCAAGAACCTCCCCGTTTATATAAGAAATTTCCGTGTAATTTTCCTTTTTTTTTGTGTTTAAGAAGAGGAAGATATGATCTGCTTTTTGAAGAAGGTAATGGGTGACTCCCGGGGTGATCGGTCCGGCGGTAAGGCCGAAAAATTTGGTGGTTTATTTGTTTTAGATGTGTTTTATGTCTTCACAAGATAGGTGCACTCCGCATATGACAGGTGCATCCAATAACTTTTCGTAAAAGAGATTCTTTGTACACGGTTTTTTTATGTGTGGTATATTTATTTTTTGTGTTCAAAGATTACTTTTTGATGTATTATTGAGCTAGCATTTTTGATAAAATTATTGGACAAAGTATCAGTTGCATCAGACGGTTAGACGTCGGGAATACCTCTTGCACCATAATTGAGTAAACTTGTTGTGCATGATGTGAGCTTACGTTATGAGTTTTGGGTAGTTATTGAACCTTGTTGGGTGTCCTTAGAGTAATCTGATATGCGACAATCTCATGCCATAACGAGTGGCCAACGTGATAATCTGCGAATCCAGACCGCTAAATTACATTTGATCAATTTAGACACGTTATTATTAACGATGCAGATTATCGTTGTACCACTCGTTGTGGCATAATCATTGTGACTGTATCATTACTCGTTCCGAAAATAGGTTTGATGTGGTGCAGATAAAGATATAGTAATGCAATTTTCGTTGAATTAAAATGAATGAAGAGCGGTACCGATAAAGATATAGTAAGAGTCAGACTCTGCAGGCACGACCCGGACCGAACTCCGGATTGTCGGACCAGTGGGTGTCTGATATGCGGGGCTTTAAGCCAAAATAAAAAAAATAAAAAAAAATGAATGAAGAGTGAAAATTCAAGACATTCCATTAATCTAGTTGAAAGGAAATATTTTGCGTTCAAGAAATAATTTCAATAACAGTATTTAATTTAGTACTTGTCAAAAACACTTCAGTCAATAAAAATTACCTATAAAAATGAAAAACAATCGTGAAATGCACCACAATTGGGGTGCTGCTATTGCCAAAGCTCTTCTGCTCCAACCAGAGCAATTGGGACACTCTTGAAACCCTAAGTCGCCGTTTATGTAATCACATAACTCGGTGTATGGCCATATCACAAGAGGATTGAGTTAGTGAGATGTCTTAAAATTAACTTAATGCAGAGCGTTTATTAATCGATGACGGGTCTCATGATTAATTTGCTATTAATCTTGCCCAAAACACTTTAGGTGTGTGCGATGCTTATCCTGGACCGTCGGTAATAGAATGACCTAGTGGGGCATTTATATATGATGATAATCGTATAGAAATTTGACCGATTTTGATTTGAGTTCTCGATATAATTCCGTATTCGAGAAGTCTTATCGAATCACAAGATGATCATATATGGATTAATCTCAATCCTGAGGTGATCACAGACAACTGCTTAAACTAGGGTAGAGTTTGATGTGTTAGTAAGGATCACTTCGCAGTATGTGGTCCAACACTTCTCGTTGGCTCTATTCTAGAATGAGTGAGTAGTCTGTGCTATCACAGATATGGAATCCATTCCTTCCCTCGGGAAGTAGACAGACAGTTCCCTTATTTGTTAACCCTAGAAACTGATCGATCGGCCGAGTTCATATTATATTTGTTATGAACAAATTGATCACTAGGGGGTTACTGGTAAATAAGGATAATATGTTTCAAGAAGGGTTTACGGAAATATCCCGAATCGAAGTGAGCGATCATGGACGATTTATCCGTATGTAATGATTATATAAGTGGGCGCTTTCGACTCATAAATTGAGTGTAAGTTATCTATATTCGATAGAGTTCGATTTCGGGTTTATGGTGGTGTAATCCGGAATTAATAGGTTGGATATAATTATTCATCGGATGAATAATTTTATTCGATTTATTGTAATTTCTTGAATATGGATTCCATAATCCCCGTGGCTCCTAATGTAGCATATAGGTTTTCTTGTCGCTTCACCTCAATTATAATTAAATAGTGGATTGGGCTATTTAATTGATATGTGGATTAATTGTTTAGTTGGATTTAGATAATTAAATGCATGGAAAATACATTTTTAAGTGAATTTCACTAAAAATGGTGAAATTTAGTGTGGACTAGGTCAAACCCTAAGTCTTGGCCGAAATTTGCATTATTTATTATTGGGAAATTTGTTTTACAATAAATAATAAGGCATATGTGATTAAATTATTTATGTGTTAAATGATTTAAGGAAAAGAATATCTTTTATATATCCTTATTTATTTTGGAATATTCTAGATATATCTTTTTTAGGAAAATGATTATTTCAATTGATATTGTATTAATTAAATAAATCGGCGGAGAGACAAGGATTCTTCTCTATATATAAAGAGAGTTCTCCAAGCCTTTCATCACAACATACAACACGCCATTATTGAAAGAATATAGCTTGAAATTTTCGGCTATAGTTCATTGGGTTTCGAGTTGGAATAATCTTCGGGATTATTCCGGTAGCATATCAAGGAGGTCCGGCGGCGGGAAACATCATCCACCTGGTGTTCTTTGGAAGACACACGCGTGGAAGGCCAGCTTCTCAACTTGCGTGGATACTACTTTTGATCTTGGAGTTAAGCACCATAAAAAAGGTAAAATCCAAACCCCCTTGTAGTTAGATCTTTAATTTATGTTCTTTGTTTTCGTTTAGATCTAGATCTGATGCATTCCGCTGCGTAATCGGGTCAATCTATGATTGATCCGACGATATTACATCTAACAGTAATACCCACCCACATTTAAAAAGTGAACATAATCCTCCGATCCGATCCGATCCACACTTAAAAAGTGGACATAATCCTCTGCCAGTGTCCTTGCGAGGACGATTTAGTGATTTAAGTTAACCATTTTAGACTAAATAATGACGATGGACCTAAGCAGTTACGGGATTAATTATGGTTCAAGCAGCGTCCACGGTACCGAGTTCCGGGACGTTACATGTGGTATCAAAACCGCCTACCAGATGAAACTAAATCTATTCGTAGAGTCTTGATGATGGCGTTAATTCTATAAGAGAGGGAAATGTGTTATAACACATTGAAAAAGTGGAAGAACGATAGGTTTAAGTAGTTATTAGATCCATTATGGTTTAAATAGTGTCCTCCGACATGAGTTCTGGGGCGTTACATGTGATATCAAACCAACTATCAGATAGAACAAAACCCTCTGGTAGGGCCTGGGCCGGGACGAGGATGCCGATTCTATAAGAGAAGGAATGTAATATCCACACTAAAAAATATAGTAAGAAACATCACTAAATCATATGGTTGCGACATAATAAACTTGTAAACTTAGGTTAACCATTTTACGTCAAATCATGACGACATGTTTACGTAGTTAATGAATTCATTATGACTCAATAACACCGTCAAAGTCGACTACCGAATGAAACTAAATCCTCTAGGGCGTTACAATATCAGAGTTCTATGGTGTTAAAGATGGTATCATGTAGAACCGCTACTTAATAGTTATTGGATCTATTATGACTAAGGTAGAATCACTATGCTTGAGTTATGGGGTGTTGCATGTGATGATCATCAAATAAGAACGAAACTAAATCTTAACTTAACTATTTTAATCCAAATGAGAACGTCGAGTTTAATTAGTTATTTGATCCCTTACCTCTCGGGACTAGTCCTCATTTGGTTGTTTACCAAGTCATGGTGACTGACTTCCTTCTTGAGTACGTAGACTAATACACACTGTTCATAGAGCAACAAATTATAAAAAAAAGTAAAAGAAAGAGGAGGGTGGTCCCACGTTCCAATTATTTCCACAAAAAAAAAATAAAATTAAGTTGATTACCCAAATACTAACAAAAAAATATTGACGACGTCAACTATCAAAAACTTCTAAAGGAAAGGAACTTCCTAAACACACTACTTGGTCACTCATTTCCACTACGTATATAAACACTTCCAGCAAACTTTATTATTTCCGCAACCAAAACCAACAAGTAGATTCATTTTTGTTCTCAAATCGAGTTTTTAAAAAAAAATCGAGTTCTCCCTCCTATTTTACCTGGAAATTTGGAAATAATTGTCTCTCAAAAAAAGAACAAGAAAAAGAAAAAATTACCTGGAAAATAGAAGAAATGTTGCATTCAACATTGGAGTCCATGTCCATCACAATTGCTGCTCCGAATCATCTGATCGTGTTCTGTTTCTGCAATTTCATCATCGCCGTTCTGATCCTGCTCGTCGGCAATGGCAACGGCAGCCCCTCCACCTCCGACAGCAACGAAGCTGAAACATCTGTTGCTACTTCTGTCCATCTAACAGTGAACGAAACTGTAGCACACGTATCAAATCCTGCTCAAAATGTTGAAATCGTGCACGAAACAGAGCAAAACGAAGAAGAAGCTGATGAAGATGATGATGATATGAGAAGAGTGGATTACGAATTGATTGAGATGAATGAAGAATCGGAAGAAACTGTACACGAATCAGAGACTATTGAAAATGTGGAAATCGAAGAAGAAGAAGAAGAAGATGATGAATTGAGGAGAAGAGTTGAAGAATTCATTGAAAAAGTTAATAGAGGTTGGAAAGCTGAAAAAATGGCGATTTCTCTAATTTAGGCTCTAATGAAAAAACGGATATCAAAGTCTGCATCTATAACCTCTGTTTGAAAGAACCATTTTTGTTTTGTTTTCTGGAAATTTGAATTATGAAATTCCGCAATAAACCAAACCTCGAGAAATTTGGCCCGTTAACGATCGATTATGTAGAAATTTATCATACTCGACCCAAACTCAAAGAGCTCATTAAAGAAAACGAGTTGAATTTAAGTGCGTCTTGAAGCTTGCATCGAATCGAATCAAATGCTTTACAAGGATTAACGAGCTTGAATTTTAAATTTAGCTTTAGGTGCACCAAACTCAAGCACTGCTAGTACTAATTCGAGCCGATCTCGAGTATTTTATTTCCTACTCAAACGATCTCAAATCAAGTTCAAGCACGACACTAACAAGAGTACGATCGACTTGATAACTAAACCAAACAAAATAATTATAAATAAATTTAAAAAAAACATTTTAGTTTCATTTTCATCAAATTAGAAAAGTGGAAACAAGAAAAATAACAAACAAATTCTACACTTTGCCTCCTCCTTCCAAATGTATAGGATACAGAAACAAATCAGTGCATTACAAAAAGTACCTTCAAAAAAAAAAAAAACAAAAAATCTTAGTCCATGATCTAACACCTATTATACACGTTCTCTTCAACTTCAAAAAGCCAACAGAATTGGCTTTTATCACACCTGATCATTCAAGAAGTGTAAATTTGGGGCGTTTTTATGCAAAAAAACGCGAGCAACTCCTCAAGCGAGTATTCCATCTCTTCAGCATCATCACGAGTAGTTCCGTTTACTACTGCCTTATTATTCACAGGAAGAACAGCTGGTGTAGCTGGTGTCATTGCAGTCTGCATTGGCACTAAGGCATTAAACGGCGTCGAAAGCAAAGGAATCTGTGTTTTGTTCTCGTCTTCATTAACATCAGCAGCAGTTGTTGTTGTTGTTGTTGTTGTCTTTGATGGAGTTGTGAAGGCCGTGTTGCTCACGAGCGTTTTGTGTATGATATCGGTTTGCTTCCGGTTTAGATCTTCTGACACTTTGCTTGTATTGGACTTGGATACGACGTCTTTTGAAGAAATTGGTGAGAATGGCTTCCGAACCATCGGTGATGATGACTCCAGTTCACCCGAGTTTGACATACCAAAATTGTGCTTTATTACCGGAAGTCCAGCTATATCCAAACCTCTCCTAGCTGAAACACCACAAAAAAGTGAACTAATTAAGTAAGCAATGTTCTAAAAAACGCAAAAATCGGTCGCCTAGGCGACCCTCAGGCGTCTCGACTTGGCTCTAGGCGGCGATCTCATCTGGGCGACAGGGGTGCTGGGCGATTTTCTGAGCGTTCCTGGGCGCTCCTAGGCCCTTCTAGGAAATCAGGGTTCCATATGGGCGAACATCCAAGTTTTCCCAAGTAATCCCTTAAAACAGTGTTCTAAAACCCTTAAAATCCCTTAAAACCCTAAAACCCTAGAACCCTTAAAACCCCTTAAAACCCATTAAAACGCCTGGGCACCCTAGGCCCTAGGCGCCCCAGTAGCGTACCGACTTCGCCTAGCGATTTTTAGAACACTGTAAGTAAGTGGGACCCGTCATAATCAATGGTCTATAAAACGCAAGAAGCTCGAGAAAATTACCAGCAGATAAAGAACCAGCACCATCATGTTTAATGTGGCTAGGCTTGTCACGGCGTGTACATGATCGTTCTTTTTAGCTAGGCGCGTGTTTGGGGTAGCTTTAGGGGTTTGTATCATTGCTCCACCAACAGAGACTCTTCTATTATTGCTTATAGCTGCACCACCACAAGATAGTCTGGAGCCTTTTTTAGCAGACTGGTTTTCATAGGGCTCGGTTTTGAACCGTAAAGTGCCTCTTGTTCAGCTATCAATTGGCCTTGAAGTTTCTTCTCCTCCTGTTATATTTATCAATACAGAAAATCTTTTTAAGGGGCATTATTAGCTTGAAAAGTTAAGTCATACGAGAGCATATGAAATTCTGGTATTACCCTTTGCCTTTTATGCTCGAGCTCTTTCTCTTGTTGTAGAATGGTGTACTCTTCAAGCATTGAAAGCAACCGAATCTGCACGGCAATAACAACTCAATAAGCTGTTCTCAGAGAAAGCTTTCTAAAAAAGGGGATAAAGACACTTTAAGTCCTTTTGTTTCATGATTTTTACACTAATACCCGTAATGCTTCATCTTTTACACATTTATTACTTCATCTATGCACTTTATTTACATTTTCAGTACGAGCGCCATGTGTCATCCATTCAGTAGTGTTTGACTGACATGTGGTAAAATGGACTTAAAAGGAAAAAAATTCATGGATAAGGAGTATAAAAGTGCCAAAATGAGACACTAAAAAAAACTAGAACTCGAATAAGCACGTACACCATCATAAGTGAACTCCAAGCCTCTCTCTTTCTCCCACGCTGCTGTTTTCATAGCCAATGTTTCCACCATTGCTGTTGCAGAACAATCAAAAGAATGTTATTAGAGACAACAATATACCTTTCAATTTTCCTGTTTTGCCCAATAAAATAAAATTAAAAAAGGTTAATTAAATTGATTATCCTTCTTTTAAAATCTACTGAATTTGCATATCACTGTACTAGTCATCCGTATCATGTATAAATATGTCGATCATCAGTCATACACAAAATGTGGATTACAGTTAGAAGCAGACATCTACCTGGAAGTTTAGCGACCAGTGCACGTGCTTTCTCTGCACGCTTCAGTGTAAGATGAGCTCCTTTTCCAGCACTATAACGATTATCATCCTGTTAAGAAATATAACTGATAAGAATTCATCGGTATGGATATAAAATCGAGTTAATAGGTAACAGAATAAAGAACGAACTCGATTATACTCCTCAAGCCAACACTCCTCTTCACAGGCAGCCATCCACTTCTCGACTTTTTCAAGTATATCCTTTCGCCAATAAGCTTCCTCTTTAACTTTAGCTATTTGACATTCAACTTGTTCAAGAACATTTGCAGCATCAACGACACCTGTACGTAACAAATCGAAAGTTCAGTACACAAGAGAGTAGCACAATGATAAAACTTTTCTTTAGTAAATTTACCAGATTCTATAGCTTCAATAGCACTATCTAGAGCATTATCCGGTGCTGGTATTATGTGCGTCTTGCGACATATCTCCTCTAGTTCAAATCTCTTTTTGAGAACAAGCTCTTTCATTTTACTTATCTTCAGTTCTTCCAACCTAGAAACTTCTGCTTTGACCTGAATAGCACGATCATAAAATAAGAATTACAGTAAATGCCAATGAAAAGAAATAAGGTTAAGGCAAGCATTGTAAGAACGCCACTAACATAGTTGATGTAGTCGACCGAAAGCATGTCGGACGCTGTTATCTCATCTTCAGTAGCAGCAACATTAGCTGTTACATTTTGGAATATACGTTGCTCATCTGCAGGAGTATCCATCAAGTTCCATAGCTCCAACAGTGATGTTGCAAGGTCTTGTAGCTAAAAAACGTAAAGATCAATAGAATTGTTCAAAGCAAACGAATGGCGGCAGTTTCAAAGTAATCTGAGAATTTTGTCTACCTGTTGCATTCTTTGTAGTTTGACCTCTCTGAGTCTTTGTATAGCACCAGCTAGCTGGTCAATTGTATCATTACTAATGCTCTTTGAGTTTTCCGTATCCTAAACTTGGATGGATCACATTCAATGTTTGGTGGAAATCCATTCAAGAACCGAACAAAGTGAGTTCAAGGTGTTGATGTGATTCAAGACTGTCTTCAACCGCTCATTCTGCAAGGAAAAGGGTATTTAAATCCAAAATGGGATACGAAAATAAATCAAAGAACAAGAAGTTCTTGTGTGTAAGTAGCTGACCTTTTCCTCTTGAAGTGCTTGCAGATCTCTATGCAACTCTTCAAGCTTTCTCAGGGATAGATCAGTTTCATCAAGAGCAATTTTGATGTTGGAATATCCATCTGGCCCGTAGATTTCGTACTTGATCTTATGTATCTGCTCCAACACTTCGAGGAACTGTTTTTCCTATCAGATTTTCTTTTTGCATCTCCTCTAACTGCGGAAGAAGGGTTCTAAGTTCTGCCTTCAAGCTTACGGGATTTTGATCAATCTGAAAAAGTTTCCACATTAGATATGTTTATTTATCATTCTTACAAATCATCATACCGAGAAAAACCAGATCCCGATATGCAATTATAGGTAACAGACTAAAAGGAAATTTTACTATTGCACAAAAAGTATGAAACTAAAGAGAAATGGAAGTATATCATCTTTTGCTATAGTTTACGATACGGACCTGCCTAATATGCACCGGCGGCTCTCCCAAAGATGAACAGATAGCTGCAAGCTCGGCTTCTGAATCAGCAATCGCTTGCCTTAGCTGGGCTCGGTTCTTGTTTGCCTTATCAACTCTCCTTCTATACACCTCGAGACACTCTTGTTCAATCTCAAGCAGCATGTTATCTCTTTCTTCGTCAGTTTCCCCGACCTCATCCCATATCATCTGATTATAGCATTTGATACAAGCATTAGAAACAAAAATATGTAACACTTTTGTAAGTGGTGATTCTAGTGAAGCTAAGAAAAATGATGAAAGAAGTATAAAACCTGGAGTTCATATAGCAGAGTCCCACAAGTCGATTCCATATCTGGAAATTGATCAGTTCGCGTAATTGACATTTTAAGCCAATGCAGAGCTGCCAAAAAAAAAAATATATATTAAAGAGGTAATCTGCAATGCAACAACTGAGTAAATAATTTTACTAACAAAACAATTTGAGGAAGCATCTTGTTTAGCTTACTACACCAAAACCTAATTAGATTAAAATTTACAGTTCAGTTTCTGTAGAAAAACCAATGCTGCAAAAATTTAATACAATGTACAGCTCAAATTTCAACTATAAAGTCCAACAATACAATGCAGTGACCATAACGACCTGTTTCCGAGCTTGAATTTGGTTATAAAAGTAAAAAAAAAAAAATTAAAAATTAAAAAAAACACACACACAACACACAATTCACTTACAAATGCTAATGAATAGATGCTGAAAAACAGATCTACAGAGTCAGAGCTTAAAATCAAATGTTCAAAAGAACTCATTTAAGTAAGTAACACTGCAGGAATGAACACAACAAACCTCCTATACTTCACTTATATGATTAATTTATAAAAGTTACCTTTCACCGAGCTGAGTTAAATCGGAAAACAACAAAGTCAGCAAAACTGAAAAGTAAATCACCACTACAGACGAACTGAAAATCAAATGCTCAGAAGAATACATCCATCTAATCAACAACGGAGCAGGAAAAAACACAAAATTCTTCCGCATTACAACAAAAAAAAAAAAACAAAACAAAACAAATCAACTTAAAATGAAAGAATGCGTACCTTAGTTTACCGGAAATTTTCGAACAATTAAGCTTGAAAAGAAAGAAAACTCGTTCAATTGAGTGAAGATTAAAATTTGCGAGGTTCGAATCAAGCTAAAAATTGGAGAAATTTTTCTTGAAGGAATAATCGAACCGTTAAAAGTAGGAGGGGTTTTAAATTTTTGGGTCTATGGCTTTTAGCTACAGAAGAATAAAGATGGGGATTTAAATTTCAAAAAGAGGAAAGGAAGACGACATAATAATAATGTGAATTATTAATGGACACTTTTGTCCTTGGTCCTCCTGGCCCATGTTACTTACTTACTTGACGTAAAGTGAATATGAATCAAACTTTGGGCTATGGTTTTCGAGCCTGAGCCCATTCTGGAGCTGTATTTTTATGGTTCGGTTATTTTGTGGGTTTTGCATAGGTGGTTTGGACGTTCATAACTGAAACCGAACTGATAATTTTAATTACATTAAGTTTGAAACCTTAATTAATTAGTCAATTGAATAAGGAATTATCTTTTCACATCGATGTTGTTTCTGCACACCTACCAAGAGCGAGAGTGAGGCGTTTGGATATTCCACGCGCCTGCCATTCGACCAGTAAATGAGTCAGGAAAACATATCTATTCGCCAATTTATGGTCGATTCATATAACAACCATTCGACCCAATTTGAGTGAATACGATCATTATCTTGATTTTATTCTAGTCGAATTTTGAATGTTTTCATACTCAATACCGGTCGAAAGACATTACGACTAAAATTGAGTGAAAAAACTTTTAATATTCATGCGAAAATTCGATCAAAATCAATAGTGGTGCTCTTATATTGTCGTTGTTATCCTCGACTCAATTCTAGTCCGAATGTGTAGAGTATTACTGACTCAATATTGGTCGAAATGATGCTCTGACTATATATGAGTTTGGAAAACTTCAAACATTCTACAAAAGATGGTCGAGAATCAACCAGTGTGAATTTCTCAACACGTATATTCTAACCATATTTCGATATGGATAATGTGTCACATTACGACCAAACTTTGGTCGAATGAATGAGCAGTAATAAAATAAAAAAGTAAGGCGAAATTGAAAATAAATTTCTGTGTGATAAGATATAAATTTGTGTGAAAAGATATTTCCTTGAATAATGTAACTGAACCGAGATTCGGTTGTTGACAATTATGAAAATTCAAATTATCAGTATATGTTATGAAAATTGGTTTACATATGGTTTAGATATGATTGTCAATTCGATTATATACGGTTTGAGCAACATTTTAGTTTTTTTTAATTCAATTCGATTTTTGATTTGGTTCGGTTACAATTAATTTGAATTTTTAGCGGTAACCAAACAAGGAATATTGATTTCCATATACTAAAAACCGGCTCCAAACCGGGAATAGTCATGAACCAAGCAAATCGAGCTGAATTGCCTCAATTCAATTTGGTTTTTGTATATATTGAGTCTATGAGTTTGAGGGTCGTTTCCTTTTGTCATAATTCAATCAAGTTTAGCTCATAAAATAAAACCTTCTAATAACATACAAATAGAACAATCAAGCGTTGTAAAATCGATTTTTAGCTATAGAATCAACTTGTACCCTATCAAGGTGTTTGAAAATTGCAATACTGCGATCCTATGATTAGACATTTCTTGTCAAATTTATGATAATGTAATAATCGTTGTACACGAAACAAAGTCAATACTTCCAATCGTTTTTCACTTGTAACCATTTGATTGAGGTTAGTTAACGTCTCGGGACTCGAGTCTAATAACGTTACTATTACTTTACCATAATAAATCGGTAAATATTTAGACTAATCGTTATCATTTTGCCTAAAGTAATGAACACAAATTATCAAGTCCATCATGTCTGAGCTTTATCTTATATCATGATTTTGTTCCTCCACTTTTTCAATGCGAGATATATTACAATATATGATTTGAACTCCAATTTCCAAAAGACATTGTATTGCTTTTTTGCGCGCATCGAATCTACTTTCGAGACCATTGCGGTGATTTTCAACGTCTAAAGAGGTCGAAATCAAAGTTCGGCGACATATGCAAAGTCGAATTTTCATCAAAGTGTGGTGTCAAGGTATATTCAGTGTGGTGTCAATAACAGTTTTATTTCCAATATTATCTTTATTATATTATCTCAAACCATAAGATTTGACTTAAAATTAACATTTAACAGCACTTATTGTTATATCTCCACAGTATAGGTACAAAAGAGAAGTCAACAAAAGAAAAAGAAAACGATTTGGTTGCAACTCATAACCAAATATATCGACTTTCTAGTCAATCTACATGTTGACCGTTGACTACAAATTGGCTTATATAGTGTAGTAGAACCAAACTAAAACTAGAAGTGTTAGCTACAAAGCCATTGTCAAAGTACTTAACCAAACTCAAAACACTTTTTCCATAAAAGATAACATTAACAATGGACAATCATCTCAATATTATCCCCAATATATATGTATGTCTACAAATTGTACATATAAAAACTAAAAATGATAAATTTTAATCCATCTTCTTACTGTTCTCTGCCCCAACTAACTAGTTAATAGTACAAGTTAAAAACAATCAACTCATTTGTCATTACATATTTGACAGCAAAAGTTGCATAACATTGGCATAAGTTGTAAAAAAGGAGTGAGTTCAACTCGAGCTCGAAGCATAAAATATAGAATTTCATTTGTTAAATAAACAAACTTGAGTTCAACTCGACTATGTTCTTGTACACCTCTAGGTAAGAGTGTTGAGACCCCTTCATTCAATTTCTCAAACTGTCCTAAAAATGATGACCTTTTAAATCAGGACACTGTTATTGGCAACACACTTAGGGCAAATTTTATTTCTGTAGATGTTGAATTACGATTTGAATCTCCATAGTCGAATTTTGATCTTAAATTCGATCTGAAACGGTCAAAATCGGTGGAGTGCCCGGCGAGTAGATTCAGTGTAGTGCCAATAACAACGCCCTTCCCGATTAACAAAACGATATTCATTCACTTTCTTTATCTGATGATTATAAAAAAATAGAATAAAAAAACTCTAAAAAGATAAAAGTACCATTAGACAAGTAAACCATGACATGCAATACAAAATTGACAAAAAAAATAAAATAATTATCACATATAGACAGATTGGACCAATGCACTAAAATTGCGTATTAAAACTTCCCCTAACAAGCAAGAGTCCTATTTTTTTTCCTTTCAAAACTAACAAATGTCCACTCTAAACGCATTATTAAAACTAAGTATTGGTGAACCTAACTTTTTCAATTTTTTCAACTCAGTGCTTTTTAACACGTGCAGCTAAATGGGAGCCCTATACTTCCATCACATTAATGTCATAACTTGATGTGTCAGTGAATCCGCTCCTAATATGACAGTGTGACCCTAAATATAGATGTCATGTCATCAAAGGTCTCACAGGCACATCATCAAAGGTCTCAATGTCCCACCAAGTTATGCCATTCATTGCATTTTATATATTCAGTAATGCTATTAACACAATCACTCTGACACAACGAATGTCACAAATAGATGTGTCAGTGAGACTACTCATTATGTGGCAGTGGGGCCTGTCATTGTATAGATGTCACGTCATCAAAGGTATGAATGCCACATCAAGTTATGTCATTCGTTATGTTCATATATTTAGCAATGTTATTATCACAGCCACTCGGACACAACGAATACAACAACTTGATGTGTCGGTGGGACTACCCATGATACAGCGGGACCCTTCTTTATATAGTTGTCACGTCATTAAATGTCTTAGTGCCAAATCCAGTTATGCCATTCGTTGCGTTTAAATATACAGTAATGTTACTATCACAACCATTCTGACACAATGTGTCAGAAGAACCACTTATGATGTGGCAGTGAAACCGCTCTTAATATAGATGCTACATATTCAGAGGTCTCATTGCTTTCGTTGTGTCAGGATGATTGCGTCAATAACATTTCCTTTTTTTAATTCAGTGCAATTTGACACTTGTAGCTAAGTGGTAGGTGACACTTCCATTACGTTTAAATCTCCTATATATAGAGATATATAGAGACAGAGAAACAATGTTTATATATGTAACATACTTGTATACAGCTTCTTGGGAAAAAAAACAAAAATGGCTGGAAAAAAGCAAGAAATTTCAGTACCATTTTGCTGGGAAGAAGTACCTGGAACACCAAAGAGGAATTGGAACAAGCCCACAACTACAAAAACCTCCATTAATGAACCACCAATTAAGCTGCTTCTTCCTCTTCCTCCTGCTGCTGCTGCAAAATCCATTGTTTCAATCCCATTTAAATGGGAAGAAAAACCCGGAACACCGCTTCCTTTCTTCTCACAACATCATCAATCTTCTTCATCTTCATATGATCAAGATGAAAGTGAAAGTCGGTTTTAGCAGTTTTCTGATAGTGATAGTGATTGTTATGAAAGTGGTGGGGAGGAGGGTTTAATAGAATGGATGTTTCCGTTGTTATCATCGACACAAACAACATCGACACGTTAAGTCACTTGGAAAGACATGGTGCAATGAAAAAGGGGTTCAGAAAGTTGGAGGAATGAATGAAGGCAAGGTGTTTGATGAAATGAAGTATAGTACTACTGTGGAAATAAAGAGGCCTCTACTTACTTTAGGGGAGATGATTATGATGAGTAAAAGAAGAAGTTATCAGAAGAAAACCATGGATATGCATTCCCAGAGCTTCACAAAGGTAAAAGTACTCTATTTTCCCCTCCAAAAACATTTGCGGTCTACCGCAAAAGAATAAAAATCTGATTATACATATAATTAAACGTTGTAAATTCCGTGCTGACACGAAAACTTTATTGCTTAATTCTTATTCTTCAGGAGACAAAGAAGAGGAAAGCCTTTCTCAGTTGCATCAAAGGACTTATGGACATTATTCTCAGCAAACCTCACATGAATTGGACTAAGCAACAGAAACGTAAACTCATGTAAATCAAAGAGCCCTTTTTCGGTATAATACAGAGCATAAGCATCAAAAAGAAATACTTGTTTTATTTTCTTCAAAAACAATAAGAGAATCGTCAACATTATGATGATCAACAAAGTTATAGCGGAAACTTTACGTACCGAGTAGACAGGACAATAGATGGAAATGATGTAACTTTTTTACTCGGTTTTTTCACCCAGTAATAGTGTGTAGTGGTGAACCAGATGCATCATGTCCGTCCACCTGGTAGAACCATAATTTCTTCTTGTAGTGATTGTAGTTGATACTTGATAGATGTGAGAAATTTAAACACTTTCAAACCATTTGTTGTAGCCATTGTCTTCACTTATAAAAGTCAATTTCACCGGTACATGTTAAAGGAGCCAGAATTGATCTACTGTTGCGCCACACTTTGGGCTTGGTTCAGTTTTCCAGAGGTCGATCTCTGTAAAGTTAAATGTTGAACTTATATTCGATTTTCTCAAGGTCAAATATCACTATGGTGCCTATGCTTCTCAAGGTCCTTGATTTTTACAATTTCCCTCGATTTTTCGCATTCGGTCCATAATAACCGGAATATCATCACGATCTAAGCTAGTGAAACAGCACCGGAACCATCCCGGTTCAATACAATGACAAGCCGAACCCGGAGTCACGTTGATTTTCGCCGTAGACAACAATTTCTCCCATAGTTCAACCTCGTCTTTCTTGATTAATCGGTTCATGTTAACCCAGCAATACATACCTGCACTGCTCTTGATGAACTCTAATCCCAGTTCCTCAAGCATTTCAACAAACACCTTATGCATGTCTCGGATCCGTTGTTTATTCGTTCTCAGAAAGTTCTGTGTGAAACCGGAATCCGATAACATATGAACCAAAAGCCGTTGGGTTGGAGCTGAAACCGAAGAAAACCGTGTTAACCTTCTAGAAGCAGCTAAAACGTTCTCGTTAAACGAATATATAGCCCCAACTCTGAACCCTGGAAGACATAAGTCTTTAGACAAACCATATACTATATGAACCCTATCTTTGTCAAAGTGTTCTAAGTCAATAATCTCTGCCATGCTTACAAATTCCTCGTCCCCGTATACCGAACCTGCGAATATTTCGTCTGAGATTATATGAATGTTCTTTTCTCGAGCAAAATCTAAGAGGTTGTTTAGCATTTCTCGATTTAGGAGGGTCCCAACAGGGTTAGATGGGTTAGAGATTAGAACTCCGCGAACTTTTTGACCTCGTTTTCTGGCTTGATTATACGCGTGCTCAAGGGCGGTGATGTTTAAAGCAAAGTTGTCTGAGCTATGACAAGGTACTGGAATGAGTTCAACTCCGGTCCGGAACTTTACGTCTCTGTCAAAACTGTAGATTCAAACGAGCTCGTTTATTTAAACAAACAAACAAACAACCATGAGTTTATATGAGTCGAACAAGAACTTACCCGGGATAATAAGGTGTAGGAATAAGGAAAGCATTTCCATAATCAGCCAAAGAAAAGCAAAGTATCTCAACAGCAGGTGTGGCACCAGATGTAATAACCAATTGTGAAGGATTAAAGGACACTGCCCCTCCCATTACTTGGTTCATGAAACCTGCCATTGCCTGTATAGCATAAAAGTGCATAACTTGATCGATTCTGTGCAGCTATGAATCAAAAGATTGCACTGTTATGATTACGATGCATGGTATGATAATTCTATTCTCTAACACATCCCATATCCGATATGTTCTTACATCTTAGGATAAGCGTTTGGGGCAATATTATAATTTTAAAAGTTCAATTCATGGTTCGATATGCACATATCCATAGCTCAGAATCAGATCGTAAGCCCGTATCCGTACAGAGGTGCAACCTTGCAACCTAGTCCTGCTATCTATGTTTTAGTTTATAACCTCTTCAAAGTTACTACTTAGAAACCAACTACTGCAACCAACGGCAACAAATGAACTCAAAACAATAGCATGAAAGTGAAACCCAAAAAGAAAGAGATTGTACCACTTTTAGCTCAAGAAATCCATCAGAAGGCTGGTAAGTAGCAATGCCCCGAATATCTAATCCATTGATTCTTTCGAGCTCAAAAGAATCATTCAAGTTCTTAGACAGCCATTCATCGATTAAATCCATTGTTAACTGCGAAAAAAGAATCAAAAGGAAAACAATTATACTACCCAAAAAAATGGAAAGAAAACAAAAAAGTGAAATGAGAAGAACTGAACTGTGTTTTCAGACAATCCTAGCTGAATTATCCCATCCGGATTATCCACAGCATGATACGGATCTTCTCTGACCAGTCTAATCAATGTAATACAGTGAATCGTTGGGTTTAGCAATTATACTTGCTCTAGTAGACACGAAGGGTCGTCAGAAGATAAATTAGACCGTGAAGGTATCCGAGTCAGCTCAGGAAGGTTGGAGGACGACGGTGAAGGAGACGGTGGGTTAGAAGAGTTGGACGACGGCGACGGCGGCGGCGGAGGAGGAGAACGGTGTCGTTTCAAGTAGAATTGAAGGAAATAGTAAAGTGCACAGGGATTAAGGAACCAAACAAAGGCCACCACGGCCTTGGAGTACACCTTGTAAGGGGACTATCAGTCGCATTTTGGTGGCTGAGCTAGCGGCAGCAAGGTCGCAGCAGTAATGGCGAAAATCTTACAGAAGTCTTGTTTATTACAAGGTGCTCTACATGGCTGAGCTCCTCCGTAGCCGGCGTTTTGTAGAAAAAGTTAGAATTAATAGCTATGTGTCGCCGAACGCTGCATTCTCATGAGCTCCATCGCCGGCGGAGTCAAGAAGAGTAGATTTGATAGCTTTCGATCGCCGAAGTCTGCAATCTGAGCTCCGCGGCGGTTCGTCAGGATCTTGGTGAACATGGTGCAGCATATGATAAGAGCCATTTCTTATTATACCTTTTAACTAAGTATAAGTCAAGTAACGTATCTCACTTTTTCTAATTTTCCCTCTTTTTTATTCATCCATGCAGTAATCAATAATCATAAGTCTTCATTTTTATCATATGATATGATTTCTAAAGTGACATTTATTATTTATTTAGATAAGAGAAAAGACTATTACTATGAAATTCATAAATGAAGTAGTTAAGGATGGGGTTATCATTATCCTTTTTATAGTGACGAATCTTGTATGTGTTCCGAAGAAGTGGAAACACATCAGTCATTTCATTACTAATAATCATAATAATAGTTCACTTTATTATTATTAATCTGGCGTGATTTTGAAACTATTGTTGTAGTTAAGACAATTATGGTATTATAGAGCTATCTGACGACATAATATGACCGCGTTTCACGAGCTTAGCCCCATACAATGATCAGGCGGTTTATAAATGAGGCGTTTATTTGCTTGTGCTGATTATTATTAAATGCGTCATTTCTACGTGTATCTGTAATAGAATCGATCTTGTGAAGCTTCGGTTACAGCAGCGAAGCAGAGTTCTAAATGGGATTCAAAGCGAAGCACAAACTTACCAAAGTTGAAATCTCACAATGCACTTTCGGAAGTCGATTTTTTTCTGAAGCAACTTTTTCAAGATCGATTTTATATTCTGCGAGTAAAATTGATGTGATGCAAACAATAGCCCTTTAATAAATGTCCTTTGATCCACACTCATTCTAGTCGTGTATCAGTCTAAATGTGCACAACAGTAGATTCGACCTTATGAAAATCGGTTCTAGAGCCAATAACCTATTTCTCGTATGTTTCAGAGCGAGAATTGTGACAACCTACGGGAAGTCTGCTCTTGGCTTAAAACCGGTTCTAACAAGGTCGATTATTGGTTTTATAACCGACTTTCATAGAATCAATTCTATTGTGGTGCATATATACAATGGTGCACGAGTAGAATATAGGTAGTCCGAATAATTATATATGCCCCTTGATCCTTTCTCCATGTTGATTCATTAGTCTTGTCCGTGATTATAGTATCTAAGCAATGTAGGCAAAGGAAATCAACAAAATATTTGTATTTGGACATGAAACCTTAACATTGTCAAAGTACCTAAGACTCAGAAAAGGCTTGTAGCCAAATGCCTTCTTTTTCATCTACATTAACTAGGAAGCCATGAAAACATCAAATATACTGATCCATAATAACACATATATCTACTACTAAATACTAATATATAATCATCATATATCATCTTTCCTTCCTCTAATCTAGCAAATTTCATCAAAGCTCCCATATATCATATATCAAAGATCCCATTCCAGCATGAAATGAGAACATCAACCAAAATCAAAATCCGGGATGATAACAATACACCCTCAAGACAAACAACTTTTTCCCCCACCGAGATTCGTCTTTCCTGTGGTTTCACAGTAAAAACACCGTAATGTCACTAAAGACGTCCTAATAAAAGTGGGACTACAACACGATCTTCAAAGGCTATTCTTTGTCATAGCTTCTTTGAATCTAACAACCCATTGTGCATCATCATTCGAATTGTTATCCGGCTTGGCTCCAATAATCTGCTGCTGCTGGGAAGAATAATCAATGGTAGTAGTAGTCTTTTTTTGTAGGAGGGTAGGGGTGGTAGTAGGGAGACTAGTACCTAGCAACTTCTTGCATCGTTGGCCTCTCTGATGGGTGTGGCCTTGTGCATAGTAGAGCAAGATGGAGAACCTTTCTCACGTGGGATCTGTCCGTGCATGTTACAGACACTTCCTGATCAACGGCTTCCATCACCGTGTCATCATCCATTTTCGACACAATCTGTGAAGAAGACGGAAAGAAAATTCGTTTGAGAAATCATACAAAGTGATTCGACTAATTGTTTCACAAACACTTCTAAATATGACTCTTTAAAGACATGCATTTAAAACCTAGGTTACACGTGTAGGGATACAAGGTACCGGTACGTGGGTGCGGGGTTTTTGAAAAAAATAAGATATGGTATGGAGGGCATAAGTGAATATTAAAAATATGAGGACCAAACTGTACATAATAAATCTATAAGGACCAACAATAAAACACATATCAGTGGATCTCTTCAAAAGAAAAGTGTAGTTTTTCATTGTTTTAAACAGCTTTTCATTCATTATCTGAAGGTATTTAAGTTAATGATTTGGATATACAATCTAGTATCCAATTTTTGAAAATTACTTTGCCCATAGTAGTGTCGGATGTGACCAGACAGAAATACCCATTCAGCGTACTTCAACCCTCAACTAAATTGTGTGGTGTGTGTAGGGGGTGGGGGGAGGGGGGCTGAGAAGCATTACCATTTGATGCAAGTTAGACTCGTTATCAACAGGCTTCCTTCCAGTTAGTAGCTCCAGAAGAACAACTCCAAAGCTATAAACATCAGACTTTTCGGTTACTCTCGACGTTCTTGCATACTCAGGATCGATATACCCTATGGTTCCAAGAACAAATGTTGATGCATGAGCTTTGGCAGCAGATAAGCTTTTAGCAATGCCGAAATCCGAAAGATGAGCCTCAAAATTCTCATCCAACAGAATATTTGATGATTTCACGTCACGGTGGATAATTTTCGGGTTGCAATCATGGTGAAGATATGCAAGCCCTTCAGCAGCTCCAACGGCTATCTTTAACCGCGTTTCCCAGTCAAGTTTAACTTTCTTGTATGGACCTGCATAATAGAGCAATAACAGATGGTTCTTTCAGCGAATTTGAAGGGCTTCTAAGGGTTGTAATAATGATATTTGTTTCACGAATTTAGCAAATTACAATTCAATTTCACACTTTTACGCATCATGTATGCATACTTTTTGCTCCGTATTTTCAGTCCAAGGTGTCGTGAGTCCAACAACAAGCCTTGAAGGTACGACAGGCTACCCATTTTACCAATCCATAAGAACTTGACTAGTGGCAGACTGGACTGAAAAGGTATAGTGTAAAGAATACATAGATGAGGGTAAAAGTGCACAATTGAAAACATTGAGGGTAAATCTGCAAAATCAAGAAACGTAAGGGACCCAAAATGTCTTTATCCCCTGCTGTGTTAAAGTTCAGAGACATTTTTTCAACAAGATAAAGACAATCTAGGTCCTTCTATTCCATGATTTTTTTGCAATGTATCCCTAATGTTTTCATCTTTGACACTTTTACCCCTCATCTATGCAATTTTTTCCACATTTTACGCCCAAAGTGCCACATGTCAGAAATCTAGGATTGAAGGTAGGACATACACTACTCCAACCAATTGAAACTAGACATGTTGTAAAAATGTATTCAAAATGTAAAAGATTGCAAAAATGCAGGGTAAAAGCGCTAAATTTGATACATAAGGGATATAAATGCAAAAACCGTACAACGAAAGGGATCAAAAGAGTCTTATCCCTTTTTCCATTATATACCCTATATGCAAGTTAATAGAACATGAAACATAATGCAATAATAAATGCAAAGATTACTGTAAGTGAAAAGACAAAACTAACCATGAAGAAGATCCCAAAGAGAGCCATTGACCATATAATCATAACAAAGAAGATTCCCAATAGGTGAAAGTGCATAGCCATGTAAGCTCACAAGGTTCCTGTGTCTGATGGTGGCAATGGTACCCAACTCAGTCTCGAATTCTCTCACGTTGTTCGCATAGTGTGTGTAAAGACGCTTAACCGCGATCGGTCTCGAGTTTTTCAACACGCATTTGTATACAGAGCTAGATGCACCATAGCCAATGATATACTTGTCACTGAACTTTTCAGTACTTCTTAGTATGTCTTCATATGTATGGAAAGCCATGTCCATATGCAGAACTACAAGCTTAGGTGGACCTGATTGAACAAACAAACAAATAAATTTACTTAAGAAACAAAAAATGGATAGCGACACTTTTAGTCCTTTTTGTTTCACGATTTTGGCACCTCTCTATCCCTAATGTTTCATCCTTGAACTTTAAGGCTTCGTATATGCGTTTTTTTTAAAACCTTTTTAGTCCATTTTTGCCACGTGTCGTTTTTCTATTGGTTGGAGCATTAAATACTCTATGCTGGTTGTTGGACACATGTCATTTTGGACTGAAACGTAAAAAAATGTATAGACGAGGGGTAAAAGTGCAAAGATGTAACATTAGGGATAGAAGTGCAAATTCTGGGAAAAAAGAGCCAAAAAGTCTTTTATTCAAAAAATCCGTAGTAAAAAGTTAATGTTAGAGTCAACCTTGCAGGCCCGGGCTACATCCCTTCCGGAGCTTGAATGTGGGGTAAGATTTGTAAACAGTAAATATTATCATGGTAAAAAGCGCAATGAACCCTAATGTCAAACAGACAATTGCAGTTGTGGAGAATACACCTGCAAACAAAGACGGTAGAAATAGTTGTACAATATCCGTAACTCCGTTCAATTGTCATAACCGTTGGTGCTTCAAAATTTCACATGTACAAATACCTTTAGACTTGACTGTATACTGATTGCATATTGAATCGCGCCAGTTCCCACATAGCAGCGGATTACCAATGAAACTGGAATAGTACAAAGGACAAATTTCATAGTACAAATGTTGAGAATAATCCAATAAACGCAATTTAGAACCACTGTGACAATCGACTTTTTCAAAGTTGATTCTAAAGCTGAGAATCGACTTTTCAGCAGTCAATTATTCAGTGTGGTGTCACGGTAAAAACACAAGGTGCCACTAAAGGTGCCCTTTGTTAATATATACCTGTCAGGAATGAACCGGGAGAAATTCTTATTGAGAGGGACGGCTCCAGTAAGGTTGTTATACGAGATGTTCCTATATATATATATTAAACACAGATCATTAATAAATGCAGCAATTTATGCACATGAATTACTTGATCGAATTAAAAACTCACAATGTTGCAAGACTTAAACAACTGGTTAACTGATCAGGAATTTCCCCACTGAAATCATTGTTGTCCAAGATACTGCAAAAGGTGTGGCAAGAAATCAAACACTTTATATGCATACACAAACCAATAGAGCATGAGTTAATACAGTAAAACCACAAGGAATCTATCAACTTACAGGGATGCAAGGTTTTGCAGTTGACCTAACTCTTTCGGGATGTCTCCAAAAAGCTTGTTATTGGACAAATCCTAAAGAATGAAAACAATATTTAGAGACATATGTACTTTAATGGCCATGGTAAGTGTTATATGGTACTAAAGAGATTGTAAATGCACAGGATTTGTATGCTTCTGAGGTTTCGAACTCCTCTGGTAATGTTCCATCAAGGTGGTTGTGACTCAGATTCCTGAATAAACACACTTAGCAAAATTAAAATTATCAAATATGTATGATGCACTGATATTATGTTTAGGCGTGTCCTGAATTCGATCGATCGTAGGATACATATCTTAGGAATGCTTGTTTAAAAGTTGATTAAAAAAAACACTACAAATTCAATGAAAAGCTAAACAAAATGAAGAAAAACTACCAAAAAAGAAGAAAAACCACTAAAAACGGTTTGTTTTATGATTTTTAACATTTAGTGTTTCGTTTTCATTGTATTCTTATGTATGATTTGGTCTCTATTTATGTTTAATATTTGCATACATCCCTTCCAAACCCGTGTCCTAAATTTTATAAAAATATTGCACCCAAGTATCCCGCATCCGTACCCACAGATATGTACCCGTGCAACCTATGTCAATATGATTATAGTTATATATGCCTTACAGGGTAAGAAGATGCTCCAGATCACCAATGGAAGCAGGAACAACACCAGAAAATTCATTACTGGAAAGATCTCTGAAAAAAGAAAAAGAAAAATCAGAAATAAAAAAAAGGGTTACTGTTAAGAGGCAAAATAAATACACAAGAACTCCTTAAAAGACATACACGGTATCCAAATTAATGATACGACCAAGCTCGGTGAGTATGCTGCCTTCAAATCTATTTGATGAAAGATTCCTGTTAAAGTACACAGATTCTGTTGTCAAAAAACCAAAAAGGAAAACGAAAACGGAGTGAAAAGGTGCAAAGAGAACACATACATGTATGTCAGGCTCTCCAAATTCCGAAAACCCATAGGAATTGACCCATTTAAGCGATTTCCGTAAACATTGCTATGCAATGACAAGGCAGGATATAAAATCAGTTAAACAGTGAACCTACAAGTATGTATATATATAGTTTTCCGCAAAATCAGGGAATCTTACAATTGATTCAATGAAGTGCATGAGCTGATGTTTTCGGGTATTGGACCATCAAGTAAGTTATTTGCAAGATTCCTTATAAGATCAGAAGACAATCCTTTAGAACGATAATCAATAAGCTTAAGACTGTTAAGATTCAAAAAACTGAGAACAGGGGTTTAAAAAGCCTCACAATTCAAAAAGCTGATCCAATTTTCCGAGCTCCGCTGGGAGCTGACCAACGAGTTGATTGCCATTCAGTTGCCTAAACACAGAACAAAAAAATTGATAGAAAGCAAAGCTAAAAAGGACAAGTAAAGAGCAACCCTAAAACTATGACTACTTACAGATAACTAAGCTTCGACATATTTCCGAGTTCAGGTGGAATTGAACCTGTAAGCTTGTTACCATGGAGATACCTGTTACAAAAGAAAGGACATAGAAGTTAGAGCTCAAAAAAAGGCGGTCCTAATTCCTAATTTCCTAAAGACCTAAATATCATTCATCTGTGAACTTACAGCTTTCCGGTGTAAGATAAGTTTCCAAGAATTGGTGGGATTTGTCCAACAAGTTCATTGTCGCTCAGATCCTGAAAACACCGATAAGCGAACACGTTTTTATGGCAAAATGTAATTCTCTGAAGAATGCTATATTTTCTCAATTATACACATACTTTTCAACAAATATGAACTTACAAAACAGCAAGGGCCTGCATAAGACCAATCACTTCAGGTATCTTGCCAGTCAACATTTCCTTGAAGAGAACTGCCCAAAAAGATCATAAGAACCGTAACTGCAATGAAATAACCAAAATTACAAGACGGATAAATGTTGCAGTACTCACAGGGTTGCGACTTGTAGAAATCCAACATTGAAAGGAATCTCCCCAGTTATCTGATTGTATGATATATCCCTGAATTCACACGAAAAAAAGGAGGAAAAAAACATTCAATTGGTGAACATTGCAAGAAGGATGAACTAGAACAGGGAAACAAAACAGAACACTTACAAGATCTCAAAGCTGGTACAGTTACCAATATTTTCGGGAATTACTCCCGTCAGGTTATTGCCTCTTACGTCACTACAACATCATCGAAAAAATGATTTACAAAGACCATACATAAAGCAACCATTCTCTTAACAACTTCTCTTTTTGATTCTGGGAAAAACATCTTATATATATGCTTAATAGACAAGACTACACATAACAGGCATAGACGGCCAGATTTTTCTAGAATGAGCATAGCGTTAGCATTCATGCATTTGGCTACCATTTTTTACCAAAAACCCTAATGGCTAATAATAGTCGTTTTACCCCAAAAATTAGTCGATAAATGTCATTTTAGAATAACAAGATTCATGAGATTTTATATTATATTATCCTCAAATTATTATTAATCCAACAACTTTGAACCAAGCAGTTGCTTTAATCATAATGAAAGGGTATTTTAGACTTTATGAACTAAAAATTATGGTTCTTAATCTATATGAAAACCTTTGAAACGACTATTATTTAGAGCCAGAGGTAATATAAGAAAGACAACCATTGAAGGGAAGAGCAACTTACAAATACCAAAGTCCAGTCAACTGGCAAATGTCAGGTGAAAGAGTTCCAGATAACGAATTGCCGCGCAAACCACTGAGCATAAAAGATCATAAAAAAGAACCATATTAGCTGAAATCAAATAACATAATTAGGGTTCATAAAACCACTACGTAAAGGTGCATCTTTGACTTACAGATATTGCAAAACATCATTCCAGAATATCAGCCTTGGTATCTCACCTGTAAGCTGGTTAAGAGCAAGGTCACTGTTACATTCAAAGCTTTCTGTTAGTATAGATAGAAGGCATATAATTCATAAAAAAAACAAACTCTCAAAGAAAAAAGATGCCACCATATACTTCAAAAATATGAAAGTGAACGAAATAGAAGGCTCAAGATGTCGACTTACAGAATTTTAAGGTTAGGAATCTGTGTTAATGTTGCAGGAATAGGACCAATCAACTGGTTACTCTTCAGGTTTCTGTTTTCCCAAGGAAATTTGAGTGAATAAAGAACCAAGTGTTCGAAAAATGCCAATGAGAGTTAATTAATACTGGAAACAGAACTTACAGCAGTTCAAGCTGTTTGAGCTTTGAGATTGAAAAGGGTATGTCACCATCAAGCAAGTTATCAGACAAATCCCTGCACAGAGAAGACATGCATTAAGCTTGATTATCAATTTCTTTTATAAGTTAAAAAGGCTTGAAAACAGGAAATTAACATAAACTGGTAGTTTAATCATGATTACAGGTAGTTTATAGATGCACAATTTCCTATCTCATCAGGAATTTGTCCAGTTAATTTGTTCCCCTGCAAATCCCTGCCATAAAACACACAAAATGGTGAATCAGTTTAAGAAAACAAAAAAAAGATCGTGAATAGCAAAGGAAATCATTACATACAATGACTGTAAGCTCTTTAAGTCTCCAATGGCTGGTGAAATCTCCCCACCCAAGTTCAGATTAGACAAGTTCCTTAACAAAATTAACAGATAATCACATCATTAGCACTAATGGAGTTAAAAAAACGACGATAATTACACAAGTAAAGCTTAAAACAGAGAGAAAGAAAAACATACATAGCAACAACAGAAGTACTGAAATTGTCACAAACTATTCCTTTCCATGAGCAGAAATCTTGATTATGAGTTTCATCCCAATCCAACAGCTCATTAACTGCATTGCTGAATGATGCCTTAATAGTCATCAATGCTTTTCCTTCCAAATAAATAAACAAACAAAAAACTAAACTCAGTTGCTTTCTTTAATTAAATCAATAAGATACTTTAATCCACCCAACAACCTTTCAACATAAAGTATTGTTATTACAACCCAAGTAGTTGGGACTTGGGGAGATTAAAATACTATTTCATCATTACTAAAATAATCACTTGTGGGTCAACTAAAACTAAAAGATTTTGTGTATAATAAAATAACCTTATCCACTCAAGGTAGAAGCTACTAGAAGAAGAACAAGTAGCAGAAAAAACACAAGCATTTGAATAGAAAAAAAGAATCCCAATAGATCACTTCATCTTCTACTTCTCACAAGATGCTTAAAGCCAGCTTTGCTTTTACAAGGTGATTTCTTGTATCATTGTGCATTCCAAATGTATGATAAAATGACACAGAGAAAATGAGAATATTACTACTACCCAAGCAGTTAGGGGATTATACTACTGTTCTATTACCAAAATAATCTCGTGGGTCAACTATAAAAGAAATTGTGTATTATATCCTTCATTACTCAGTAGAAGCTACTGGAAGAACAACAAGCAGTAGCAGAAAACACACAAGCAATTAAAACAACAAAAATCCCAACACTCCTTTCATACTGCTCACAAGATGATTGAGAAAAAGCTTTTACTGAAGAAGAAAGGTACAAACTAGGTGTGAATTCTAGTATCATTGCATATTTGCATTCCAAGAATATGATTAAATGACAAAGAGAAATGAGAACATCACTACTACCCAAACATTTAGGAGATTAAAATATTATTTCAAAACTGAAATAATCTCATGTGGGTCAACTTAGAACAAAAAAAAATATTCTGTGGAAAGCATTTGAAACAACAAAAATCCCCAAAAAAATCCTTTCATCTTTTACTGCTGCTCACTAGCTGCTTCCAAAATGATGACAAAATGACAGAGAGAAAATGAGTAAATTATTACTACCAAAGCAAATTAGGAGATTAACATATCATCAAGTACTAAAATAAGAAGAAGAAGAAGAAGAAGAAGAAGAAGAAGAAGAAAAAGATTGTGTGATAAAGACCTTCATCACTCAGTGTTGAAGCTACTGGAACAAGAACAAGTAGTAGCATTTGAAAAAACAAAAATCCCAAAACTCCTTTCATCTTCTTCTAATGCTCAGTGCTCACAAGATGCTTGTGAAAAGGGTGCTTGTATTTTTTTTTACAGAACCAGCTTTAAACAAGGCTTCAACAAGAGCAAGATAAGTGTGATTTCTGGAATCATTGCATTCCAAAAGTATGATAAAATGACAGAGAGAAAATGTGGTCAAAGAAACAAATAATGTGTGTATGTATATAGACATGGAAAGAGAATGGTGTGGTGTTTGTAGAAGTTGCAGAGATAGCAGCATATAGGTGTGCAGAGAGGAGAGGACAGTGTGGGGGTAGGGGTGTGGGGGAAAGGGGGAGGGGGGAGGGGGGAGGGGGGAGGGTGGGGAGTGAGGAGCAGGCGTTTGGCGTGAACTGTAAGGTAGAGAATGACTCAGAAACAAAATAAAGAGAGTGAGCGTTTAATGTGTCTGCAGACAAAATTTTCTTTATTTTTTCCCTACATTTATCATGGTAGAGGAAACATTGAAATTTTGAAAAAATAGTATAAAAAAAAAAGTTTACATTGATTATAACTAATGGCATTTTAGTCATTACAGTCGGGTATATGATTTTGACATGTCTTGATTATGTGCATTTCAGAATCTGAAATTTCTTATCAGGAAGAGAGCGTTCGGTAGCGATATAGCGTTAAATAAATCTAATATTATCACATGAAGTCTCTAAATCGTCGTATCGAATAAAAATGACAAAGTAAAAAAGGCTGGGTTAAAGCATAAATCTTCTTAAGAATAGAAATTAACCATCACTAAAGATGGATAGTTAAATTCTGACGATGAAAAACCAGAAACATATCTGATCTGAGTCTTAAAAGTAGAAATCTGATAAGTCTGAAAATAAATCTGTTAGTCTAATCTGGCCTTTCTGAAAATGAACTAGAAACTTAGTCAAGACTTCAAAGCCTTCAAAAGTCGTCATCTCACGATCAGCGCATTAGATAGTACTACCGCGCATGCATCTGAAAGAAAATCTGAAGGAGGTAAGTCTGAAATCTTAGTAAAGTGAGAAAGCTAATGAATAACTAAGTTGTACAGCGAATGGTTATTATTATGATTATTAAATTTTCTTTATGAGATCGACTTCGATCTGAGGTTGATCCATGCCCGTCGACGTGTAAGCGGTAAGCGTTTACAGCTTAGCTTATCTTGGTTCGTCGTCAACTCAAGGACCTTCGCGTGGCGTTCATCGGACTGAAGATATACTTGCTAACTAACGGGTGATTAGCACCGATTAGCTCGAGTCTCTCCCGGTATGCATATCGTCCGATGAATTTCCTCCACTACCACTTGACCGTTTAAGGCCAATAGCGTTGTTCACGCTTTTATGAGCGTATCACATCGCCGATATGAAAGAGTGCTAACAGAAATAAATGGCGTTTTAGCTTTTATACACACATATGTTTTATTATTGTGAATTAACTAGCCACTAAAGTGTTTTGGGTAAGTTCCTCACATCTGCTCTCTACTCTCTTTCTGAACCCACTGAACGGACAAATCTAGCAAATCTGCGGACGTTGATGAACTACAGTTCATCAAAGCCTGTAACCTTTTAATGCTCTTCCGGCGGATCGAACTTCAACTCCTTTTAAAAGTACATTCGGTGTTTTTAAGCTGAGCGAATCGAAAATTCAATCGAAGCTTATTCATATTTAATTAATGTTATTGAATCGAAAAGGTAGAAATTTAAAAAAATCAACACAAATATACCAAAACATATCCCATCTTATTAATTACAACTTAACATGAATTACATCACCAAATAACACAAGACTCACCAAAACTCAACATATCATTTATAAAACTATAATCACTCATTAGGAAGAGTCTCTTACGCTTAACTTCCGACAAAACCGAAAGAAAAAGCGTCAAGCAAGCGCAACAAGCTGTTGATCCTCGACCCCAAAACCTATTTGATCAGCGAGAAACCACAAAATCCTATTTCTTTGCGAGAAAACCGAAAGCGAAAAAGTCCATAAACTGCAGATTACCTCGATTAAGCTGCTGCATAACTATTTTAGAATGATCTACGCTCCGGGGCGATCGTTTACGACTACTCAAAATTGAAAAGCGAGTTCACAGTTGAAAGATCACGAATTTTTCAAGAATCGAACTCTACGAATCTGAAAACTAGAAATTTAAAGCGAAAACTTACGAAATTGAGAGATGTTATTTTTCCAAAGTTGCGTTTCCTTTGCGGCTGAGTCACTTTTCTCTCTGCGGCATCTTGAGCAGATGAGCGGATTGATCATACGGTTCTCCGCTTTTATTTAACTTTCTTACTGCACTTTGTTGCGGCGTTCCTCTTCTTTTTTAGATTACGCGTGAAACATAAAGGGATTATCTTCTTTTTATAGCCAATAATTAAATCCTTTATAATTATGACTAAATCCTTTAATTAATTCCTTTTTAATTCAATAAATGGGACAAATAATCATTAGGTCGTAGTAAATACACCCGATGACTATTTTACCACTTTTATAAAAAGTCGGGATATTACATTCCTTCCCCGCCTAGAGGAGTTTAGTCCTCGAAACTCGATTATAACCGAGAAGGTACTTGAACTCTGGAATTTGCGAAGCGTTTAGTCTTAACTCTTACGATCTTACGTCTTGCTCCATCTTACAACTCTTTTGCTTGTCTTGAGCCAACTTGAGGTTGCGGCGATCCACTTCAATCTCCTCGTTGATTTCTTTGTATCAAATCCGGTCTCGTGATACTGTTGTCGCTTTACTTCATCCCGAAACTTCGCGTTCTTATCTCTATCTTCGTGAAAGATCGCCCGATCTTGTTCCAATTCTTGTACTTCTTGGTACGCTCCGAGAGGAAGCGCAATTGCCATCTCAAGGTTTCCATTCTTTATTGTCCTTCCCAATCTTCCTTTTCGGAATCCCAAAGTGGTCCCGATGCCAACTATTGCCATCTTACGTCAACTTTCATGACCAATGGTTGGTTGGGCTCAGACCACTCAACATAACCGGAAGCGGATCTTCATCTTGTTCCTTCACGAACTCATCAATTGTCTCGAATCTTACAATCATCGGTTCAACACTCTTTGCTTGCTCCTGCTACCTATACCGGAAAATTTGAATCTTCACTGGCGAAACCACCTCTTGGCACACTTGACATCTTTCGATCCCAATTTCCATCATGGCACCACAAGCTTGATGAAGAAGCTGCACAGGATCGGTGAAAGGACTTACGAGACTCACTGTGTGTGGGGAACATGCCTTGTCCTACTTTCTCTCGGCCAGTCGAGATCCAATTCTTATGCCAAAAGAGTTAGCTTGGAGAATAAATAAAATTGAAAAGTGACAAGTTAGGTACCAGGTGATATGTCAACAAGGTAAGCCAAGGAATGATATAATGCACTTGAAATAAGAAAGGTTGCTTGGGTTACAAGCAAAACAAGATGATTTCATGTTGGGGAAAAGTTGAAGGTGTTCCAAACTAAAGAATGAGACATTGTATCATAATACAAGGGATAGCCACGAAAGGAAAACAAAGGACACATTGCACGGATGATTTTTTTTTTTTTTTTGAGAGGAATTACGCAAGATCGGTGAGTGCAAAGACTTGAGAGTAACTTGAAAGGATGGTATTAAGCTTTCATATAGACCTTTAGAAAGTGGAGGCGTTAAAGGTAACATCACATGGAAATCAAGATAAAGGTGCAAGGTCGAGCACGGAAGGACTAAAAATATAGAAATCAAAGAGGCAAGAATCTCGACATGAAGGAGCCATGGAGACAAAGCGAGTACACCAAAGGTCTCGAGAATAAAATAAACACTTGTCAAGAAGTGTCCAAGTTTGCAATACTCAAAGAGAGGTTATTTTAGGATTTAATAGAAATAGAAATTCCTCGAGGAATTGTAAGGGAATATCAAAAGTTTAAATAAGTAAGCGGCAAACAAGATTTTTTTAAGTGAAGAGGAAAAGACACATAAAATTGTCGGATAGGGTTTGATTTCAAATAATTAATTCAAACCTTCAAAGGAAGTTTAAGCGATCATTGGCGATTCAAATCAAAGGATCAAGGTTGCCTTTACTCGAGAGGAATAGTACACGCCAAGGAATAAATGCTCAATGTTCAAATAAAATAGACTTTCAACGGTGTAACAAAATTGGAATAAAGCGCCAAGCAGGATGATGGAAAATTGAAAGGCATATCGGCGGTTCATGGCTCTAAATAGCCCAAAGAGAGTTAAAAGCCCGAATGGTACAAGGTACATTAATCTGGATTGAAATTCAATAGAAGTTTTGGAGTTCAAATGTTGGTTGGCTAGATAGGTTCGGAAGGCATCTTGAAAAGGTCTACATACAGCTTGAAACTAGTTTAGCATAAATTGCTAGAAGGTTAAAGATAAATGGCGAAAAGGAATGTCATGGTAGGCTTAAAAATTCGACCGGCAAAGGAGATATGCATACACTTAAAAGAGCAGGCGGCATTAGGAGAAATAGTTACAACATCGACACTACCCTTAGGAGGGGAGTTGAGAATGAACACAAATAAGAAAATATTTTGACATCAGAAGGCTTAGTCAAATTTGAATTTGAAATGAATGGAGTGCAACAATGTAGAATTTTGAAGATAACTTGTTTCTTGATTTGAAAAGTAAGGAAGCATGGATTGTACAAAAGAAAGGCCTATGGAGATATGTTTCTTAAGTAATTCATGACAACATGTGAAAAGGATTTGTTGAGCTTAAAGATCTCAAATGAGGGATTACATGAGAAATAAAATACCAGATAAGGTATAATTACAAAAGGGCACGAAAAGGGTCTGAACATCAAACATGGCATGCTGGGGGATAGCATCTTGGTTCTTGTTTACAACTGCAAAAGAACTATAATATTAGCTTTACAAGCATCCTACTAAAAGGTTAACTCAGAAGGAGATCAGCCTCAGGGAACTCCTAAACATAACAATCGTAACTTACTAGCCTCTTAGCCCGAACCCCAAGTCAAAGAGGTGAAAATTCCTTTTGGGTTGCTGTGTATGAAATTTACTCCGGATCTGACATTATCAATTTGTACAGAACAAACGAAGAGGAATTTGAGCACGATCCGAAAATAAAATATTTAGATACTGGAGTTTCCCAGGTGAAATAAAAATATTGGAATTTTTAAATGAAAATAAGTTGGTCAAAAACAGTTATTTCTGACGATTGCACAAGCTGTCAGATTTTCCAGATTAATAAACATTGAGTTGAATTGCGAATCGAGATCAAACAAAAAATAATCTGAACCTAATTCCAAAAGTAAAATTGTAGATAACAGTTTTATCTGCAACATATCAAAAATTCAGATCAATTGAAGGTGCTTAACCTGTTCAAAACGGAAGAAGAAGTGAAAGTGCTGCTGCAGATTTTCTGGACAGAGTGTCTGGCATAAACATGAATTTTATGAACAATCCATAACAATTATCGAGTTGGTGTAAAAAGATAAATTGTAGAAAAGACTTCGGTCTATATTGTGGAAAATTTCCAGAATTTTTAGAGCATGGTAAGTGGTTTAACCGGAAAGGAAAACACGGAAACAAAAGCATTCACTCATGTTGGATAAAACCAAACACGAGGATGTTGAAAACTATGTGCCAAAGTATGAGACCTTTAACACTAATAATTGAAGCGAGTAAAAGTACTTGGAAAGATAAAATTTGCATATGGAGTTAAATGTGGAACCCATCTCGAGCAAAAGCAAGGCCAAAGAATTTTAGTAAACATAAACCAGCGATAGCGAAAAGAAAACGAAAGATTTTTGGTAAACATAATTTATTTTTGTTAAATAAAGCATTTGACATGATGAAAACATCTTTAAAAAAATAAGGCACATCAAAAAGTGTACACACTTGAAAAACAAAACTTAAGTAATAAGGGACTTTTACCGAGTTTGAAGTTTCAAATGGAGAATTTAACGAGCATGTGTTACCATTAGTATGGATGGAGAAGCGTTGAAATCGGGATAACCAAGTAGGAAACTAGATGATTATAAAGAGGATCTTATTAATGAAGACATAAGATTGGAAAATCACCACAATCGTATCTTGCCATCGAGGAACACTATAACGACAACACTAGTCTCTACTGCCAAACTTCTTATCACAGGGTAACAACTAGCTTAAGAATCGAGATAAATCAAAGTATTCTCATCTCCTATAACCTACTACACTATAACCTACTGAGGTGAAAGAAAGACATCTACCCTTTCTTGTCGGAGGACTTAAATGGTTTTGACAAATTCGGTGCATACATAAGTCATGAAATAATTGATTTGCACAAAACAAGCAGTGATTTTGAACATGAGGCAAAGAAAATGCAGTGAGTATATAATTTTTACATATGATGCTCAAAAATCAAAATTTTTGGGAAGCGAGTCGGTCAAAATAATTCTTTTCATCTCTTGCTATAAATTTGTCAAAATTTTCAGGACTTCATCAACTGTCATGTGTTGCAGATTGTGCTCAAACCAAAACAATTTGCACTTGGTTCCAAAACAAAAATTATAGTGCAGGATGTTTTCTACAACATACCAAAAATACAAGTCATTTGGAGGTGTTTAGCTTATTCAAAACAGAGCGATAAGTAAAGTACCACTACAGAATTTTACGAGCAGTACCCCTCCTTGTTAAACAATTTGTGAACAATCCATATTGAAAACTAAATTGATGTAAAGAGAGAAATTGTAGATAAGGCAACTTTCTATGTGGCTGAAAATTTACAGAATTCTTAGAACAACAAAAAAAAATGATATAACATGATATGTAGAAGCGTGAACAAAATCGTTTACTCATTTTGCATAACACCAAGTTACAAGGAGTGATTTGAACCAAATGTAGCATTACGAAAGCATTAAAACCTCAAAAATAAAGAAAGATAGAAAGATTCGAAGATTCCAAAGGAAAGAGGATCTAGTAAGGGTTCTCGAAAGGAACAAAACTTAAGAGGATCACATAAGAGATATGAGCTTAAAACTCAACCTTCACTAAGGAGACTTTTCACTTGGTCTAGTGCAGCTTAACCACGTTCTAAGGATTCCCCAATCCTACGAGAATTTACCACCAAGATCAAGAGAGATCATAAGGGTTCAAAAGATCTAAAGAAGTCTTATCTTAGATGGAAGAAGCCTAGGAAAGAAATGGCGGCTTAATCTACGATACCAAGCTATGCATTGACTCCCGGATACCGAGCCCTTATCCGGAAGAGAGCGTTCGTAGCGTATAGCATTAAATAAATCTAATATTATCACATGAAGCCTCTACGTCGTCGTATCAAATAAAAGCAAGCAGAAGCTAAAAGACTGGGTAAAACATAAATGCTACTAAGAATAGAAATTAACCATACTAAAGATGGATAGTTAAATTACAACGATGAAAAACCCAATGACTTATACAATCTGAGGTCTTAAAAGTAGAAATACAATAAGTCTAAGAAAATAAATACAACTAGTCTAGTCAACCTTTACAAAGAAAATGAACTAGAAACTTAGTCAAGACTTCAAAGCCTTCAAAAGTCGTCATCTGCACGATCAACTGTTAGTCTTCTCACCCACAATGATGCATACAAAAGAAAATGCAAAGGAGGTAAGTACAAAGTACTTAGTAAAAGTGAGAAGCTAATGAATAACTAAGTTGTACAACGAAGGGTTATTATTATGATTATTAAATTTTCTTTATGAGATCGACTCAATCTCAGGGTTCAATCCATGCCCGTCGACGTATGTCATGACTAAGCGTTTACAGCTTAGCTTATCTTGGTTCGTCATCACTCAGGACACTACGCGCATGGCGTTCATCGACTGAAGATATACTTGCTAACTAACGGTGATTAGCACCGATTAGCTCGGGGTCTCCCGGTATGCATATCGTCCGATGAATTTCCTCACTACCGCTTGACCGTTTAAGGCGATGGCGTTGTTCACCTTTTATGAGCGTATCACATCGCCCGATATGAAAGAGTGCTAACGAGAATAAATGGCGTTTTAGCTTTTATACACACATATGTTTTTATTATTGTGAATTAACTAGCCACACAAGTGTTTTGGGTAAGCTCCTCCACATCCTTTACTCTCTTTCTGAACCACTGAAGCACGGACAAGTCTAGCAAATACCACGAGACATTGATGAACTCTGGTTCATCAAAGCCTGGCCTTTTAAATACTCTTCCGAAGCGGATCCGAACTTCAACTCCGCTAAAAAGTACATTCGGTGTTTTAAGCTGAGCGAATCGAAAATTCAATCGAAGCTTGTTCATATTTAATTAATGTTATTGAATCGAAAGGTAGAAATTTAAAAAAATCAACACAAATATACCAAAACATATCCCGTCTTATTAATTACAACTTACATGAATTATCACCAAATAACACAAGACTCACCAAAACTCAACATATCATTATAAAACTATAATCACTCATTAGGAAGAGTCTCTTACCTTAACTTCCACAAAACCGAAAGAAAAAGCGTCAAGCAAGCGCAACAAGCTGTTGATCCTCGACCCCAAAACCTATTTGATCAGCGAGAAGCCACAAATCTATTTCTTTGCGAGAAAACCGGCGAAAAAGTCCATAAACTGCAGATTACCTCGATTAAGCTGCTGCATAACTATTTTAGAATGATCTCGCTCCGGGGCGATCGTTTGACTACTCAATTTGAAAAGCGAGTTCGGTTGAAAGATCGAATTTTTCAAGAATCGAACTCTACGAATCTGGCCCAGAATTTAGGCGAAAACTTACGAAATTGAGAGATGTTATTTTCCAAAGTTGCGTTTCCTTGCGCTAATCACTTTTCTCTCTGCGGCATCTTGAGCAGGATGAGCGGATTGATCGCGCGATTCTCTCTTTTATTTATTTTTCTTATGCGCATTTGCGGCGTTCATCTCTTCTTTTTTTACTGATTACGCGTGAAACATAAAGGGGATTATCTTCTTTTTATAGCCAATAATTAAATCGCTTTATAATTAACAATTAAATCCTTTAATTAATTCCTTTTTAATTCAATAAATGGAATGAATAATCGTTAGGTCGTAGTAATCTGGCGATATTATTTCTGCTTTTATAAAAAATCGGGATATTCTGTTTGATATACATCGTGTAAACCGAGCAGTATTATGTGTGAAAAGTTAAAAGTAAAGTTTTATCAAGTATATCATAGAGGTTAATTAGTCATAACATAATAATCATTTTATTAACAAACATGTTTTGGCGATGTCTTACATATTCACGTGTAATAGGTACTTGCTGAGAGGTAAAAGTAAAACTGAATTAATTGTATTCAATGGTTGTTCTAGTCGTTCTAATATCATGTATTATTTTTTTACGGTAGTCTTCATCATTCTATTCTATTCATCATGACGTCGTTCAGCAGCGTCATCAATCTACTGCGTTTAGTCGGGACACGTAAAAAAAAAAAAATATTTATCTCCGATATATGGACGGGATCATCATGGCGTCAATCATTTCTGTTTTGTGTAGTGGACATGCTGTTTTCCTATTTTTAACTATTTTCATTAATATGTAATTTCATCGCTTTTAAAATAGTGTCTGATGGTCAAAATAAATTGTTCCACTTAATCTCATGCGATTCATTTTCAAAGAACTATTTATTACTTCCTTATTAATAAAATAACCGATAATGTTGACAAAAAACGCGCATATTAAGAAGATGTGTTACAGTAACATTTTAATTTAATGTCAAAATGGCTATAAAAAACATAATTTATAATTATTGCAATTTTGTTTTGATTCCCACACTCCTTAATAAATAATGGTTGATATAGGATAAACGCGATAAATCTGCTTTGTGAAAATATAAGCTATCTCATATAAAATAAACAAATGATTTTGTGTGCTGTGATTATTTTGGGACGGAGGGAGTATGTTTTTTTTATATATCTACACTTATTTATTAAGAAGTGGAAAATGCAAAAAACACTGAATTAATTATAGTACTGGTTTGTTTTAGTCATACTGATATTTAAAATAAAATATTAACTCACATTCTTACTATAAGAGTTTTTGCAACTGCATCATTTACTTTGAAACGAATAGAGTATCTTAGTTCCATGATAAAATGGTAACAATAAATATTATAGCGTATTTTTATAATATTGATTATGAAGTAAAACTTAGTAATTGAAATAGATGCTAAAATAATTAATGGTATAGAAATATATTGTATGATGCTAGCATTTCCTATAGTATTTACAACAAAGAATTTACACATGTTTTTGCATGTAACTTCACATTCACATATAAAGTCACCATCTAAAAATTCTCAAATACACATACACAAAAAGTGACCGAATATAAATCATTTAATTCTTTTCATATGAGTTACATTATATATGTATTTTTTGGATCATTAGATATGTATTTAATGCTTTTGTATTCAAATTGGTATATATCCTTATCTAAGATTATATAATTTTGATAAATACTTACATCCCCACCTACATGTGCTTTTGCTAGGTGTGAATGTGACCTATAAACATTGGACCACAAATGATCTTATTATATAATCAGGACAAACGTTTTCTTGAGATTATTAATATAACTAAAACTTATAGTTTCCTTCTACATGGGTTAATGTCACATGTCACATTTTTCCCCAGTTATGGTTAATCTTATCGATCAGAATCCTATGGTACTCGCCTCAGAGAAGAGTAGCAAGAAAGCCAAGTTCGTGGGTGACAACTAAATTAAACAAGGCAAGTCTTGAAGAAGAATGAGATGAGAGGAGGATTTTCATTGGAAAGAAGTGGTTGTTTAAGTGTATAAGTTTTGACCTAATGGTCAATCGAGTCTGAACCAGAAGGTCACGAGTTGAGGCAAATATAAAGCTTTCGCCAATTAAATATGATGATAAATCATCCTATTTGCTTCTTTTTCTATATGGGAGCAGACAACAGATCTCAGTGAGGCGTTATAGTCTAAATTTCAGCATGAATGAGTGTCGGCACTGCGTATTATTTGCTTCTTGATAAAGGAAAAAAAAGAATAGTGTAATATCGGCCGCTTTCAAACTAGATCACTAACACATTAACATCGATTTAAATCATTTACGAATGTTGAGATGTAGGACAATAGGACCCTTTGAGTGAGGACTTTGAGCCTCAACCCAACACCACCGCTCTCTCACTTACAGAGCTTCGTGAATGATGTAAATTGAAATTCATATCTTAGTGATTTAGTTTATAAATAATGTCTATCATATTTTTATCACGAGAGAATCGTCTGTGATATCGAACTCACTCTACACCTCAACCCAAGAACAAAACTGTCACATAATTTTATTACAATTGAGTTACATATGTCTATACAGGCCAACCTTTTTTATAAAACTTATGACATAGAAATATTGTGATTATAAATTATGAGATTAAAGGCTTTTTATGATATTGGTAGTGGCATGGGGAATAGGAGAAAAAACTACTATATGTAGGAAGGGAGGAGGGCTAAACGGCGGTGAGGGGACGCTTAAAGGGTACTATTATTGTGTGACTGTTAAAAGATATTCTCCGGACATACTATCAATATTAAGTATTTTTGTGGTTGCAGCGGCCGTCGGCCGTACGGCACTCCAATATTATTGATTTGATTGTTTGTAAAAAATAGATTTTTGAGTCAATATTCATTTTATAAAAGGTTGATTATGAGAATCGTTTTTTTTATTCAAATGCAATTCTTGACTCGATAAATTTGATGACCGTATCATATGTTGTAAAGACCGTATCGTGATGTTTGTTGCGAAGTGAAAACACAACGTAGTGTTATAATTTTGGACGATACCGTCGTATTTTGGCCGCTACAATCGTATATATGTTGTTATATCGTCATATTTTCAATGTGAAAGGAAAACACGACAATCCCATCGTATTTTTTAACGTTATCGATATATTTTTTGACAAATATAATGGGTTCGTTCTTTTTTCAACAAATTTCGGGTGATTTATGTAGTTCTTTAAAACTGTGGGTCCGACAAAGCTACTTGAGACATGATCAATCCACTTAAGATTTGTAAATCTTGGGTTGGCGCAAAATGCATTGCTTAAAATAACTAGTCTATTATATCTCAAAGTAGCGCTGCGGAGACCAGGGTTACGGAGGCGTTACATATTTACATATGACGTCGAAGCGGTTATCGAGATAAAACTAAATGTCACACAATTAAAGATCATTAGAAGAATATTGTTAATTAAGGTTTAATTATTACCTAAGGCTATGTAAGCCATGTTTATTTTTCACTACTAGAGTAGTTTGCACATGTTTTCATTATTAGGTAGTTATTCGGTTGTCAAGCCAAGATCTCATGTTTTCTATTTTATGGAAGTGGACTAGTGGGTAGTTTATTACTACTTGTATATATATGTTTGATTCATCAATGAAATTTCTTAAGTTTTCCCAAAAACTATCTCTTCCATAAAAAGTTATCAGTGGTATCGGAGCCATATTCTCAACCGCAGTCGGAGAAAAGATCCATGGCAGAAACAAATTTTGTTCAAGCTTCCATCCCAAAGTTTGATTACAACATTATGATCACAAGAGCATGTTGATGGAGAACTTCATGCTTTCTAAGGAGTACTGAGACCATCATTGAACAAGAAGTGCTGAACCAGCAGGAAATCCACCCCCAACTGAGGCTCAGAGAGCAAATTTTGAGAGCAAAAAACTCAAGGATCTGAAGGCCAAGAACTATCTGTTTCAAGCAATAGATAGAGCTATCTTTGAGACAATTCTCAGCAAGGAGTCATCAAAGGATATCTGGGATTCAATGAAGAGGAAGTACCAAGGAAATGCAAGAGTGAAAAAATCGCAGCTACAGGCCTTAAGAAGAGATTTTGAAACCTTACAAATGAAGGAAGGTGAATCTGTCTCAACTTACTGTGCCAGAACCATGGAAATCTGCAATAAAATGAGATTTCTTGGTGAAAAGATGGAGGATGTAGCAGTTGTGGAGAAAATTTTGAGGTCACTAGTCTCAAAATTTGATTATGTGGTATGCTCCATTGAGGAGTCAAAAGACATTGATGCTTTGTCACTTGATGAATTGCAAAGCTCTTTGCAAGTTCATGAACAGAAGATGAAGAGAGGATCGGCAACATCAGGTGGAAGCGGGCCTTGAAGACCACTTTGCCTATAATACCAATTAAAGAAGCGGGGTAGAGGTAGGTAGAGGTAGAAGGAGGACTACAGGAGATTACGGCGAGCGAGGACAACTCTCGGGCATCAAGAATGGAAAGGGTAAGTCTTGTAAGCAAAAAAGAATGTTGAATGCTTTAGGTGTCACAAACTTGGACACTACCGGTCCGAATGCTACACCAAATTGCCGTGAGACAAGGAGAAAGGGACTCGTGAGTCAACTTTCTTGACAAAGAGGAAGATGAGACCTGTGATGACTATTCGGCGTGAGCAAACTTGACACCCAGTATGGTATGTTGATACATGATGCACTAATCACATATGTGGCAATAAGGCATCATTCTCTTATTTGGATGAATCTTATCGTTCAAAGGTGAAGTTTGGAAATAAATCCTCAGTCAGTGTTAAAGGAAAAGGAAATATATGCATCAGATCCAAGAATGGGACATCTGAAACCATTTCTAGTGTCTTATATGTTCCTGGTCTGAAGTGCAATCTGTTAAGTGTTGGACAGTTGCAAGAAAAAGGATATAAAATTATTTTGAAGAATAAGGAGTGTGAAATTAAGGATCCAAGCAAGGGAATCATTGCTAAAGTTCCCATGAATGCCAACAAATTGTTTCCTTTGGAGATTAAGGAGCCTGGCATGTCTTATGGCGGAGAATTGAAAGATGCATCTTGGTTATGGCATTACTGAGATATGGACATCTCAATTTTGGTGGTTTGAAAACACTTGAGAAGAAAAATGGTTAAAGAACTTCCACAAATTCAAACTCCTCAATGATTTGTGAAGAATGCACTAAAGGAAAGCAACACAGGCACCTTTCACAAAGGAAAGTCTTGGAGGAGCAAAACAAGTGTTGGAACTCATCCATTACGACTTATATGGCCCAATCAACCCATCATCCAATGGAGGTAAGAGTACTTCATCACATTTCTTGATGATTTATCTTGAAAAACTTGGGTTGAATTCTTGCAAGAAAAATGAAAACCACTGAATGCATTCAAGAACTTCAAAGCTATTAAGAAAAATGAGACATGTCGGTATATCAAAGTCTAAAACAGGCGACAAAGAGAGAATTTTGCTCGTGAAATTTGAATATTTCTATACGATAATGGAATCGAAAAGGAATTGTGATGCTTTATACACCACAACAAAATGGTGTATACGAGAGAAAAGAATGGGACTATTCTAGATATCGTAAGAAGCATGTTGGCTTATGGAAATGTGCCTAAAATATTATGGCGGAGGCGATAAGTTGGAGTGTGCACATTTTGAGCGGATGCCCAACATTTTACATTCAGAAATGACACCAAAAGAAGCATTGAGCTCAATCAAACCATATAAAGCCACTTTAAGATTTTTGGATGCATTGATTATGCTCGTATTCCAAATGCAAGCAGGAAGAAACTTCGATTATAAAGGGGAGCAATGTGTGTTCTTGGGGATCGATTGAAAAGTCAAGGCATACAAGTTGTTTAATCGTATAACCAAAAGATAGTGATCGCCCAGAGATGTGGTGTTTGATGAACTAAACACACAGGATTGGGATGCAAACAATGCTCTGTTCCATCAATCAGAATCTAATAGATGAAGAACCTCTGAGGACCCGTGAGTTAGGATCATCAAACTCAAAATCGTAGTGATATTCAGCGGACTCGAAGTCGGCCAGACTCAAGACAACTGAATTGGGCGGCGAGAGGTTGTGAGACCCAGGTTCGACATACTCAAGTCATGAGATAGCGGTGAGGTTCGTGAGACAAACCTCAAAGAACCAAGAAAAGGCCGGGCTAGGATGGCGATTTTGAGGTAACGAGTTTACCCGCAGAGCCACTTACTATGCTCTGTTTGCGGTGATGATCCAATCAACATGAGAAGCGACAAAACGAGAAAAATTGAAGCGAGGCTATGGATGAAGAAATGTTAGCCATTGAAAGGAATCGGACTTGGAGTCGCAGCGGATCTACCAAAGGACACAAGACTATTGGTGTCAAGTGGATCAATAAGACAAAATTGAATGAAGATTTCAAAGTCAACAAGTATAAGGCTAAACTAGTAGCCAAATGTTACAAACAAGAGTATGGGATTGACTACAATGAAGTGTTTGCCCCAATAGCACGGATGGAGACTATCAGACTTGTGCTATCTTTGGCAGCAGAGAATCAGTGGAAAGTACATCAAATGGATGTGAAATCAGCATTTTTGAATGGTAAGCCGGAGGAAGAAGTATATGTGGATCAGCCACAAAGCTATGTGAAGAAAGAAGCGGAAAGCAAAGTGTATAAGCTTAGCAAAGCCTTATATGGACTAAAGCAAGCCCGAGGGCTTGAAATGCGATTATATTGATTCTTATTTTATAAAAGCGATTTCACAAGGTGTCGTATGAACTACCGTGTATGTGAAAGTTAACGAAAATGAAAGGCTCTTGATTGCTTGCTTGTATGTGGATGATCTTATCTTTACCACCAGTGAACTCAGCATGATAACAGAGTTCAAAGAGGCAATGAAGACCAAATTTAGCATGACATACATGGGACTAATGCAATACTTATTAGGCATTGAGGTTCAATGGTGAGTCGAGGCATACTAATTTCTCAAAAGAAGTATGTAACTGAAATTCTCAACAGGTTTGGGATGAAGGACAACAATCCAGCACTTACACCATGTGAAACTAGTGTAAAACTTAGCAAAGGAACATGCAGTAAAGTGAATCCCACCTTATACAAGCAGATGATAGGGTGTCTTTTATACTTGCGACAATGAGACTGACATTGTGTATGTTGTAAGTGTGGCAGCGGATACATGGAGTCACCATCGTGAGATCACTTAAACTATGTGAAAAGGATCTTGAGGTACTTGAATGGAACCATCAATTTTGGCATCAAGTATGGTTCGGCGAGGAAGGCTCGGTGGCGGATATTGAGGCGATGATTATCACGAGAGATGTTGATGACAGGAAGAGTACATCTGGTTTTGTGTTTACGTATGGAAGAAATGCTATCAGTTGGTCCTCAAAGAAGCAACCAATAGTCACTTTGTCCACAATTGAAGCAGAGTTCGTTGCAGCAACACAATGTTCATGTATCATTTTGTTATGGTTAAGGAGGATCTTTGGTAGTTAGGTCAAGTTATTGATTGGAAATATTATTTACTGTGACAACAGTTCAACTATCAAGCTATCCAAGAATCCCGTGTTAAACAACAGAAGCAAGCACATAGATGTGAAGTATCACTTTATAAGAAACCTATGTGAAGAAGGGATCATTGAATTGCAGTATTGCAGGAGTGAAGATCAAATAGCTGATATAATGACTAAAGGACTCGAGAGGGATCGATTTTTGAAACTCAGAGGCAAGCTGGGCATGTGTGAAATCTGATATGCCAGCTCAGATTAAGGGAAGGAATATCAGAAGAATATAGTTAATTAAGTTTTAATTATTACCGAAGGCTATGTAAGACATGTTTATTTTTCACTACTAGAGTAGTTTGCACATGTTTCCCATTATTAGGTAGTTTTTCGATTGTCGAGCCATTATCTCATGTTTCCTATTTTATAGGAAGTGGACTAGTGGGTAGTTTATTACCACCTGTATATATATGTTTGATTCATCAATGAAATTTCTTAAGTATTCCCAAAAACTATTTCTTCCATAAAAAGTTATCAAAGATGAGGTCGAATTTAGTTAACTCTAGTAGTATCCTTGCAAGCACGTCAGTTCGTTAAGAAGGAGGAGAATGTAACATTCACATTAAGATAATTGGTGATAATGTCGAAATTATCACGGTGTTTTCAGCGGTGATTTGATGGTGGATATCTAGCAAAAAAATGATGTAGATGTGGTGGTACATGGTGGTGTTGTAAAATTCGTGGTGGTGCAAAATAGAAAGTAGAGATAGTAGTAAGTTGGGTTAGAGTTTTGCCTTGTTTTCTATTAATGCATATCCCTCAATGGATTACAATGAGTCATACTTATAGGGAAGAAAACAACTTTAGTTTAGTAGAATAACAATAAAGGACTAATAGTACAGCTAGATCTTCGGCTAGTTATCGAGCCCGCTCAGTCCGATGATTGGCGGCCCGATGACCTCATTTGCTCCTTGCGTCCTTTATCTCTTTATCTTGCCAAAATCTTCGACAGCTTCTTCCTCTAAGTGTCATCGGCTCGGATCATTTGCGGACCTAAGTTGTCTAATGGACTCGTATGTCGGCCCCTAGCCTTGCTGATGCGCGTTGGTGAAGAAGGTTTATGTCTTTGGGCGAGGTGGCGAGAGCCAGGCCCGACTTGTGGGTTTACGGTTTGTGAAAATTTGTTGGCCTCAATCCATTATTCGGTGGCTAAGCGGACCGAATAGAGATCACCGGGTCGGATCATGGTTCAGGCATATCATTTGGGTTGAAACATAATGCACTTAGTAATTCGGATTAACCGTTTTATGCCAACAAGATTGACAAGTATAAATAATTATCAAATTCATTATCTCTCAAATAACGTTGTCAGACCTCTAGTTCCATACTTCCATGACATTACAATTTCTCTTAAACTTAATTTGTTATCAATTCAATAATTTTTCTTCACCTTAAAATTATTGCATTAATCATAATCAAATAGTAATTCGATAATTTCTCTTCACCTAAGAATTATTGCATTAATGATTTTGTAAAAAATATAAGTTATTGGTAAGTAATATATTTAATAGAAAGAGTTTTACACAATGGTTAAATTATTGCATTAATGATTTTGTATAAAATATAAGTTTTTGGGAGTAATATTTAATAGAAAGTTTTTTACACTATGGTTAAAAAATAAAAATAAAAGACCTTAGGGGACAAAGTAATGATGGAAAGGATGCTCATATCGAAAATGAATTGTCAGTTTTTATTGAAACAAAATCTCGTGAAAGACTTTTAATACTGTAAGTAATAGCTGCAGACTAAAGCCCTGATAAAAGTTTTACTTTTTCACCTTTGAAAAGTAGATTTCAACTTTTTTTCTTTGATCTTTGATTGCTACAATTGAATTCACCCATCAAGTGGTTGGTGTGTGGACACATGGTACAATGATATTTGAATAATTCTCATGCAATATTATAAAGATCAAAACTATCTCTGAAAACGGGTCGCGATAGTAGAATTTCGGGTAAATGAGACAATAAATTTTTTAAAAACAAATACAAAATTTAAGAGATGGAAAACCATATTCATAGTACAAATATTAATGTATTTTTTACGGATAAGGGGGATAGTTGCCCCATGGTTGTTTGCAATGACGGAGCCATGAATTGAATCTCGGATGAACTAGTAGAATATATATCTAGAAAACCGGATGACTCATATAAGATGTTTTGTTGAGTTAAGTTGCATTGTATAAGTTTTTGATGTAGAATTTTTTTCGACAGGTGAACTTAGCCCCCTTAGCGTCAGCCCTCCACTTATCTCCGTCATTGGTTGTATGTAGATCTTTCACTGCTGACAACACAATTAGATAAATAATGGATTCAATAATTAACTAGTCAGACTCGTTGTCATTGTTTTGGGCTATAACGGTCAACTCATGTCACGGAGTTCATTATACATCAATCATGTATTTTAATATTGTTTCTCTTAATTTGACAATGTAGATCTACATTCATCATCATAAAATTAGCCAACGTGTCATTGTGAGGCTCTCTTAAAGGACCATCCCCACCTCTTAAGGTATGAAATTTAGTTAATCGATAGATTTACTACGATATAAATCATGTAAAACACTGAAGTATTGATTTGTATTATTTATATGAGTCGTAATTGATTCGGTAACTTTTAGCCTTTCTAAAGTAGATATCCACTTTTTGATTTTGATTTTGCAACAATTGAATTCACTCATCAAGTTGTGGTGCAATGATATTTGAATTATTTTTGTAATATTAAAGGTAAGTTACTAACTTACACTAATAGTTTCCTTACCCGAGTTTATGCTCGATTTTAGAGAGATCCAATATTCATATTGGACTTTGGAAAACCATTAAATATTTTAAAGGTCAAACCTCATTGTGTTATCTTGAAAGTAAATCTTGTAGATGTTTTCAATAAATGTCATCTGGAATCCATCTAAATGATATCTCGTTTATTAATACAATGACTATAATCAATGATAATCTTATTATCATTTATCCGTCATGATTTAATTGCAGAGACTTTTTCTTAAAGCGCGGTATCAAGAATCGCAGCGATCAGGTTAATCAGGAGTTAAAACTTGGATTTTGTCTGCGGATTAAACTTTTTCTTTCGGGGTAGTCGTCGTCGTCGTGATTTAATTGCAGAGACTTTCATCATCATATGATTTATTAAACTTATAAAAAAATCATATCATGTCAAAAATACCATTTCATTTTATAGAAAATACAAAAACATAAATAAAATTTCATTCCCATTGCACCAACAAATAATGTTGCAACTACATACGAAAACATAGTCGTTGAAGAAAAAAAAAAAAAAAAACATAGTCGTTGAAAATACATTGACTACACCCTTAAAAAAAAAAAAACTAAATAAAACACTGACAACATCTTAATAAGAACTCCTTTGTTTTATCTATTTATTTATTTATGTATTAATATAATAATGATGTGAAAGAAAAGTTACACGATAAATGCAAAGGAATCAAATGGAAGAAACAAAGGAAATAAAATGCTTTGCTGCAAATAGTTTGATTTCATATCGTCATATATTCTTTTGTCTGCATTTTTTTTTTTTTTTTTTTTTGACTGCTGTCCTGATTTTCACAAAACTGTGTTTGTGTTTTGTTTCTTTCAATGTTATTTTGACTGTTTTGTACAGACAAGAAATGTCCTACTGATGTTTTAAGATCTTATCTTTCCATTTATAATTTTTTATAATCAAACATTGAAACTTCTCTTTTATGGGTAATGGGTTTGAGAAAGAACAACTATATATTAAGTTATACTACAAGTTTAGAGAAAGTTGATTATAATGAGCCAAAAATTTATATATATCTACTTCAACTATATTTCTTAGATGTAAATTAGGTCCCACCGTCCCAGAGAGTCAGAGACATAATACAGTGGTTAAAATTTTGAATTTTATAGTGGTGACATTTTAGGACTAGCTAGTTGGAGTGTGAGGATTTGAACGTGGGGTATCGAATCTCGTATAGGCCGGGCGACCATTTTCACCAATATATACATATTCAAGGCAATCTAGTACCCTAAATCTCTATCACTACTAATATTATCCACTAATCTAGAGACATGAGGTGGGGAATCCTATCCATGTGATTAGTGGTGATGATGTAAACCCAAAGATTTGTGTCTCAATGTGTACACAAACCGTCTTTAAACCTTTTTTTGATATAAGAGTCACCTTATATGAGATTCGAAGCCTTAAATTCGAGGTAGGTCGAAAGAGCAGGGACATGGACATCTCTAGGGTAAACACTTTATCTAAACTTATATCTAAATAGTTGTTCTTTCTGAAGGCCGATGAACCTCAACCTAAAGGTCATTTGGGTTGGAGTTCAACCTTTGTAAATATAAATTTTGGATATTTAATATTTTGAAGTATTTCAATGTATATATTAATTTACTAAAGGTTGAGCATCAATCTAAAGTGTTTTTACTGCATGCCCGGCCAACCCTAGATTTCCCGGGGGGGAGTAAAGTTGTTGAAAATTATTAACATAGAATAACTGTAAAATGAAAATTGTATCATTTTATAGTATTTCAAATATGAATATGGTATATACATTATAAATTTTATACATATATTCTTCTTGGGAATGAGGGGTGGGGGTGGGGGATTGGTCTAGTGGTAGTGGGGTCATTGGCGGATCTACCCTTTGCTAAAGGGGGTTCGCGGACGGCGGACCCCGTTAAATATAAGAAAACTCTATATTTTATGTATAGAAAAATATTTCAAATTCCGTAAAAAATAAAATTTACTTTGAAAAAATTACTGAATGATTTCTTTGAATAATATTTACTCATCATGGCTGGTGGGATTCCTATGCATACATAGCTTAGTATGTGTATATACATAAATAGGTTGAGTTATTCCTTTTACTATTGAAATTAAAACAGTTCCATAATTTATTTGTTTCACTAAATGGATATACTATTATATACCTTAGATAGGGGACCTTAAAATAATGCAATTAAATACAATGGTCAATTCCTCCTCAAAGTTGTGTACAATGGTTGATTTTTGTGTGGTTCACATGTGGTAGTTATATATATATATATATATATATATATCTTATATCTATCTAATCTATCAAGAGCTAAGAACAACTTTCTTTATATGGTAGCGTGGCGATCTATGGTGACATATAATGCAAATTTTGTTTTTTTATTACCTTAAAAGCCAATAATTTGATTATCTGCGTTATATATATAAATCGATTCTTTTTATTTCTCAGATTCATAAATCGAGCCAAAGTGTATATTTCGATCTGAGACATTTTAGTCATCCGACGAGGCAGTCGCGGATTGATTTCACATTTGATCAATAGAAAATTTTGATTTATTGCTAACAATTGAATATACAACAAAATGTATATTTACGATCAGTTCGTTTTTACTTCGGTAAAAGCAGAGGATTTGATTATCTCGTTATATATAAACCGATTTTTCCGACTCTCAATTACATAAATCGAACTAAAGTGGTTCATTTTTGTGTATCCAACGAGATAGTGCGGATTGATTTTACATTTGAATCAACCAAATTTTTTGAATTCCGATTCGATTTAATGTAACAACAAAGTGTATATTTAAATCTGGTTTATTTTCTTTTCCCTTCGGTAAAAGCGGGATATCGGTTATCTGGTTATATATAAACCGGTTTTTTCTTCGACTCTACGTTACATAAAGCAAACAAAAGTGTATATTTAAATCTGATTCATTTTAGTCACCTCCAACAAGCAGTCGCGAGCTTGTTTTACATTTCAATCAACGGAAATTTCACGATTTCCGATTCGATTCGACACAACAATTGAATATCTGCACAACAAAGTGTATATTTACGTCTGATTCAATTTTCTTTCCTTGGTAAAACCGGTGATTTGGTTATCTGCGTTATATATAAATCGATTTTTTCCGACTCTCCGTTACATAATCGAACCAAAGTGGTTCATTTTTGTCATCCGACGAGCGATTCGGATTGATTTTACATTTCAATCAACCAAAAATTTTGCTTTCTCAATTCGATTTTAACACAACAATTGAATATACACAACAAAGTGTATATTTTCCATCTGATTATTTTTCCCCTTGGTAAAAACCAGGATATCGGTTATGTCGTTATATATAAGCCGATTTTTCCCGACTCTCCGTTACATCAATAGAACAAAAGTGTATATTTGATCGGTTCATTTTAGTACCTCCGAGCGATCACGGATTGATTTTACATTTCAATCAATGAAAAATTTTCGATTTACCGATTCGATTTAACAAACAATTGAATATATGCAACAAAAGTGTATATTTTGATCTATTCATTTTTGTCATCCAACGACAATCATCTGGATTCAATTTTAAATTTCAATCCACGAAATTTTTGATTTCTCGATTCGATTTAATACAACAATTGAATATCTTTCTACAAAGTTTATATTTACGTCTGATTCATTTTAAATCGCTGACCAGACGATCTGAATTCGTTTTAAATTTCAATCAACGAAGAAAATTTTCGATTTGATTTGATTGATTTATTGAACAATTGAATAAAACGAGTGTATTTTTAATATTTTTTAAAACATCATTTATTCGGTTTTCCTTAGATAATAACGAGGAATTTGATGGCGTTATATATAAACCAAATATTTTAATTAGACTCTCGTTAAATAAATCAAACCAAAGTATATATTTAATCGGTTCATTTTAGTCGCTTGATAGGAGTCACGGATTCGGTTTTAAATTTCAATGAGCGAGGAAATTTTCGATTTCTAAACCGATCTCGACACAACAATTGAATATACACAACAAAGTGTATATTTAATCTGATTCATTTTATTCATCCAAGCCAGACATTCACGGATTGATTTTAGATTTCAATCAACCGAAAATTTTGATTTTGATTCGATTTAAACAAACAATTGAAATAAACCGTGTACTTTTTTTATTTATCAAATGTGTAAGTTCTCGATTCATTTTTCCCCTTTTCTTACAATTGTTTCTTTTTCCCCTCGGTAAAAGCTGGACTTTCGGTAGCTTGCGAGAGAATGTGATATGTTTGATTCTTTCTATTTGTCTTATCGGCCGAATTATTACGGTTTTTAAGTTCGCGATTTATTTCACGTTGGTGATCTGATCTTTAATGTTATCGTTGGTAACGATTTATGTTGAAATTTCATTGAGTCTTACTGACTCACGTTCACTAGTATATATATATGTTTGTAGAAATACGTCAATCATATAATCATAGGGTACACTAAAATATATAAGTGTCAAGATTTTACCCAAAGGTCCCTTTGTATTAAGGACTAAAGTATAAAAGTGAGGTCTACAGGACAGGCAGAACGTTAGCTAGCTTCTTCTCTTCTTATTTATTTATTTATTTAGACGAAAGTTTTATTAAAATTACAACAAAACTGTCACCATTTAGACTAAAAGCAGCGTGTAATATCTGCTTATTTCTGGCCCGACCCCTAATCTTTGAGCGTTAGCTATCTATTAATGATGGGAAAATTAGAAGACGTATATTGTTTATAGACATACATTTTTATGCACGTACACTTTTCTTGGTTATGGTGTTAGGGAATTCTTATCGGTCAAAAATTTTATCGGCCAAAATAATATAAAATAATCATATATCCTTTATTTTAAAACATCTCCGATTAGCATCATAAACAGCGTTTATCCTTATCACTATAACATTTTAAATAATATTAAATAATACATATTCTACATATGGCCTAATTATCACATATTAAATATTTATTATTTATTTCAAAGTGACATCACTGTCATATAATTTTTAATAATTAAATATGTTTAGGGCGTGAATAGTCGTCATGAGTAGGGATCTGGCTGTTCATATCACTAAAAATAAATAGGGATAGAGACTACTCTTATGGAAATATTTTTGGATAAATTATTTTTTTATCTTCGTTTTAGGGATATATAGCGTATATAGAAACACATTACAAATCTTGCTTATACCACTCAACTCTCACTTACCCATGAAGGAAAAAAATCTTATCTTATATTTCCTTTCTATCTCCCTCACCCAGACTCATTTTACAAACAAGGTTAATGTAATATTAGATTTTAGAAATGACAGACGCGTAATTTTGTGAAAACGAAATATTATTATTCTGACTTCTTTTATTGTAGTTAAATTTTATGAGATATATATATATATATATATATATATATATATATATATATATATATTAAGAAAATATGACTGTTTTTATTATAAGGAAAATAATAATAAATTATTATTTTTGGATTACTATTTAAGGAAAATACATCCCAATTAGTTCATATAAAAAATCGAGAAAATTTCCTATGTTCATCAGCAGCTTAAGATGAAGAGCTTTTAGGGTTGAAAGTTTTGTCATCCAGGTTGCTAAATCGATTTCAATCATTTTAGGATAAAGTAGAAACAGCGGAATCGTAAGTGAAGAGAGTGTCGATTCAATACCCGAAAGCTCGACTTTGTCATGGTTTTGCATAAAGAGGATCAAAATATTGCGGTTTTTCTGGGTTTTGGCTTGGATTAGCTTGCTTATAAGGTAAGAGGATCTTCCTACAAGTTAATTACGGTTTAAGTAGGGTTTATGTCGAGGATTGGATGTGAGTTTATGCTAGAAATCATACGCCGTGTTGCTGAGGATCAGAGTTGTTATGATAGATTTGAAGTTTGTTGAAAACTTAGTAATTTCCTTTTAGTTTCCACTTTGAAGGTTTTAAATGCGATTTGGATTTCGTTTGGTTTTCTTTCCGATGTAATAAGCGTTACATTTCATTCTTTAGATATTAAGTTTATTCTTATCATTGTTTGGAAAAAATTTGCCCGAGTCTTTGCTTAACTTGATCGGCGTAGTAGATGCTTACGTATAAAGTGGAATTTATTTTATTTTATACGTGCTTTGGGCGTTCATTTTTCGGATAAAGACTCGGTGTCCAGGAACGGGGCGTTATAGTTGGTATTAGAAAGAAGCGTCTTTTAGGCTTCCTTTCTTGTAAGATAAGATTTCCTTAGATCTTTTAGTAACGTTCTGGTTTTTCTTTGATCATCGGGATGGTGTTCATTAGAACCGGAGCTGGTGCAGAAGCTTCAGGAGTGCAGCGTGAGAGTCCGACGCCTGTTGTAGGAGGTGGCTTTGTGAGACAAAATCCTTCACCTCACCCAAGCCACACCCCAGCCCCATATACTACACCCCCACACCATTATCTCAGCGGATCCTATCACGCGACCACGTCGAAATCTACACCACGACCCCGACCAAGGTACAACTACATCATGGTGAACACAGGAAGCACTCATCCGTGTCACTGTGATAGGAGACATTCCACTAGTTTATGTACCCCCATCAACCAACATCTATCCTCCACCGATCAGTGTTTACCCACCACCAGTAAGCCACCCCTTTTCACCAGTTTTCCACCACCAGCAACATCAGACCTACTATCCACCACCAGTAGGTCACACTCCTACTATACCCCCTTCACCCCGTTTTGATCATCAGCAAGGTATTGGTTACCCACCCTACGGTTTCTACCAACCGCCCCCATACCAACAACAGCCTTACCAACAACAAGTACCTTTTTATTTTGGATACCCTCCAATATACCCACCAGACCGGCTTTTGAGCAAGCACCGTCAGTGGATTGGTACACGAGGCTAAGAAAGAACCGGGTTCAAGACTTTTTTGGGAATGTGGAACACTCAAAAGCTGAAGAGTGGTTAAGGAGTTTTGAGAAGGCTTGCAGGAACATAAATGTCCCTGAATCTAAGATGGCCCAGTTGGCAGTTGGTTTTTTTTTTGGGTGCAGCTGAAGCTTGAATTGATGCTATAGAAAGCAGTAACGGTAAAGTGACAGATTGGGAAGTATTTAAGGCCATGTTTTACAGTGAGTACTTCCCAGCAACAGTGCAAGCAGACAAGGCGAGCTAGTTCTTAAGACTTAAGCCGGGTGTTCATATGACGGTATCTCAATATACCAACAAGTTTGGAAGGTTCTACCCGGAAATTATGAGAGTTGAAGAGAAGAAGATGGCTTTGTATAAGAATGGTTTATCATGGGAAATACAAGATGGCATGTTCGGATATACACCAAGGACCATGGCGGAGATGTTGAACAAGGCTTTGGAAGTCGAGACGTTTAAGAACAAACCCTCGATAGTTATTGGAGTAAAAATACCTTTGGAGAGTAGCCAGGTAGAAGAGCAAGAAGCACCTCAGCAACAGGATGAGAAAAGGATTACGGAACCACTGATGGCAAAGGCACCTGGTAGTGCTTTGGTTTGTCCGAAGAATGTCGAGCAGGTTCAAGTGGATGTTACCTTTATGGAGATACGGGACATTACTCAAAATTCTGCCCTGTAAGGAGTACTAGGAGGAATCAATGGAACAACCAAGAAAGGGCGAGTCGACCAACAAGGGTTTTTGCTTCGGGTGCAGCCAAACCAGGTACCTCTTAGTTTGTTTGTTTTCTTAAAATGTTCTTATGACATGAATTAAATTCCTGTTGTAAGTGTAGTTAAGTTAATGAACTAATTTTAGGCACATTAGTAACGGATAACATAGCTATATCAACATTAATTAACGCGAGAGTGTCAAAACTTTTGTGTTAAGTAAGATAGCTAGCAAGTTAAGCCTACCCCTCAACCTTTAGGAAACCTTTATGGACACCATCCGGGTCAAGTGAATTAGATAACGCTAAAGCATTTGGTAGAAGATTAGTTAGTGCGGTTCAGTGGTTCAGGAATGTTTGGTCAGCCGGTTTCATGTGCAAGGGTTTGGAACAGTTTGGGAACTAGTAGCGTTTGACAACGAGGTTGGCAAGAGCAGTTTTGTTAGAGGTTGTCCGTGGGAAACAAGTGAGCTTCGGTTTGGTTTGTGTTGAAGATAGAGTGCTACGGAAGGTCAAGGGTTTGAATACGATCAAGTTTCGAGGACGAAACTCCTTTTAAAGAGGGAGGAATGTAATATTCCGATTTTCGGGAAAGAGCAGACATGTCATTTTGCGAAAACGAAATATTATTATTCTGACTTCTTTTATTGGAGTTAAGTTTTATGCGATATATATATATATATATATATATATATATATATATATATATATATATATATAATATATATATATATATCATTTATTTATTATAAGGGAAAATAATAAGAAATTATTATTTTTGGGATTAGCTATTTAAGGAAAATACATCCCATTAGCTCCATAACCGAAAAGAAATCAGAAAATTTCCTATGTTCATCGAAAACGGAGTAGAGAGCTTTTAGGGCTGAGAGTTTTGTCATCCAGTTGCTAAGTCAGATCTCAATGGTTTTTAGATTAGAGTAGAGCAACGGAATCGTCGTGAAGAGAGCGTCGATTCAATACCAGAAAGCTGAGACTTTGTCAAGGTGTTAAGGGTGAATTTATACGATTTATAACGCTATATTCTATGATATTTTCCCCCGTATTTGTATAAATTTGCATAAGAAACGAGTGTTTAATGAATATATTGAGTAAATGAGGTTTTAAATAAGTCATTCGCAAAATTGGTTGATTTTGGTGTTTTTATATGATTTTATGATTATTTGGACATCATTACATTTTGTGATGTTTTTATGTGTTATAGATACATGTTTGAGGCTCTAGAGATGATCAAAAGTTGATTAAGTTCGAGTTAATTGATGATAAAAGAGATAATGAAGGAATGACTTAGAGGAAAAAGAGATAAAGATCAAGAAATCAAGATTCGACCATCACGAGCAGCGTCGAGTCCGTCAGAGTGGGCGGGCGTTTGATCATGAGCGGGCGTCGGAGAAGCGATTTTGTCTGAGAGAAGTTTGGATCGATGTGCGAGCGGGCGTCTGCACTATCGAGATCTACAGACGGGCGTTCACAAGTGTGAACAGCGTCCGTCGGCACTTTCTTTGAACCGACTTGAAATCTATATATAGCATTTATTTTCTCCACTATGAGGACCATACACTCATTATTCAAAACCACTAAACCTAGGGGGGCTTTAGGCTGCGTTTTCTCCTTTTTATTCAGGTTTTATGCACTTTAGATCTAGATTAAACTAGTTACTTTTTATGCACTATTCACGCAAATTTGAGTTCTTTGAGGATGTCGAGGGCTAAAAGCTTCATCAAGCGAGAATTGTGAAGCCGTCCAACGATTGTTGATTTCGTTTTCTTGATTGTCTTGTGAGTTTTATTTAAAGGTTGTTTCTTATTCATGTTTATTCGTTTAATTGCTTTTATATCGGAAGATGCTGCATGTGTGATTGTTTATTGTTGATGGAAATCTTAATAAACCTAGATCATCATGAATAAGAATAGTAAGTCGAATCTATCATAACGGAAGTTAATAGGTTTAATTGCTTTAGATTATAAGCGTAAAGTTTGCACCTTTGGTTGAAAGCGCGTTAATCTTGCATTGGAAGATAATAGATTAATAGATGAACTTTCTAAGGAATTAGGGTTCATGTTTAGATAAGGTGAATCACAACCTAGATAAAAACCACAATATAATCGAGGTAGGAAGTCAATGCTTGTTGGATAGGTGGATCAATCCTCGTTTGTCCTTTATAAACTTGATTTAAAATCCTTGAAACTCGAATTTGTTTAGTAGTTTAGTTTTACTTGCATCTTAGTTTAGTTAGTTTAAATTGGTTAGCAGCCCGTATCCTTCCTAGCTTTGGATTATATCCTCTGTCTAGTTTTATTTTCTGTTTTGTTTGACGTTTATTCCTCTGTTTAGAGTAGTTTAGTGACATAGTTAGGTTAGACAAAAGCTAGAATCACAATCGTTTAGTTCCCGTAAGATCGACCCGGCATCAACCTCTTTACTACGATCCTTATACTTGAGGTTAACGGATTATTACTTGTTTGTTTTGTGTTAATAAAATCCGTGACAAGTTTTTGGCGCCGTTGCCGGGGAACCGGACGGTTGCCTAGTTTTTGTTTTCTGTGTTTTAAATCCCTGTTTAGTTTTTATTTAGTTTTTTTTTAGGTTTTAAGGTTCAGATTAGTAGGGTTCAAGAGTTAGGGTTTAAGTTTTTCAACTTTTCTGTTCTTTTCTTGTTCGTCCCGCATCTTAGACGAGCGTCCACACTATTGAACGCCCGTCCGCTAAAAAATTTTCAAACCTGTATCAAGTTTTCATCTTAGACGGCGTCCATAGATTACGGGCGTCCGTCCAAGATTCGAAGACAGGCAGCGTTTGGACCTCCAAACGCCCGTCGATACCAATTACAGGTGGGCGCCCGTCCAAATAGTTGGGCGCCCGTCGACCCTTTTTTAGATAATCTTGTTTTTTTCCTTTAACTTTCTTTTAGATTTTTAATTTACGTAGTTTTTAGGTTTTGTTCAATTGAGTTGGGTTTGGTTTATGCAAACTCGAAGTCGAAGAAAGGAGCCATTACTCTTTTCACGACCTCGGCGGACCATAGTCCGACCCGATAAGCGAAACTTACGTTTTACCGACCGCTTGGACGAAGGAAGTCTAGCCGACCAAGAAATTGAGCGGAAGTTGATAGAAGAGATCGAAGAAATAGTAATAATGGCGGCGATGATCGACGGATCGCGTGACCGCCATGCCAGTGCGATCACTTTATCAACCCGGCTATTGTCTTGCCCGCCATTCGACTCACTGCATTCGAACTCAAGCCCGGACTCATCCAGGATGATGCGGCATGCATCAATTTTCATAGCTACCAATCGAAAATCCGCGATACCCACTTACATGCGTTCTTAGAAATATGCGGTACCACCCGCATCCAAGGAGTGAGTGAGGATGCGATCAAGCTTAAACTATTTCCTTTTTCTCTGAAAGGAGAGGCTAGGGAGTGGTATCACTCTCTCCTTGAGATCCATCACTACAGGCCGGACTTGAAAAGAATTTCTAAGTCAATATTTCCCTCCTTCAAAGACAGCCCAGTGTCTGAATGAGATCTTTACCTTCTACCAGAAGGAGAATGAATCATTCTTCGAATGTTGGAAGAGGTTCAAATCTCTCTTAAGAAAATGTCCCCACCATGGCTTGCCACTGGAAAGGCAAGTCAATACATTCTTCAGTGGATTGATCGAGGCTTACAAAGGCATGGTCAATAGCTCTTACGGTGGGGCTTTTATGAAAAAAAGCTTTGATGAGGATGGGCATTGTTTGAGGACATTGCAAAGTATAACTATGCCCCTCTTATCAAGCAATTCAAGCTCCTCCTCCTCCCGAGGTTGAGGAAGTCAATGTTCAAAAGTCGATAGCCATCTTTGCGGATGGCAAGTCCTCAAGTTTCAAACTGATTAATCGGACTCGCCGTTTCCATAAAATCCTCGAGTCTTGTATTGCGAAAATTGCTTCCGACCGCCACATGTTTGGCCAATGTCAATTTCAGCCCCTCTGCTCATCAAGTCGATCTTTGTTCATAACAATGGGCGGTACAATCCAATCACATGCCAAGTATGTGATGATCCGAAACACCGCTTGCTAACCACATCCCATGATTGGACATAATCACGAGTGAATGCTTTTTCGGCGATCTAATCCGAGGTTCAATAACCAATTCTACGGCGAGAATAATTCTCAAAACCAGGGCTTGGCGAAATCGAGCTTTAATTCAAATCCAAATTTCAATCCGAGCTTTAATCGAATCCAAACTTCATGAAGCCTGGATTCAATCGAACCAAATTCCAATTTTGAATCCACGGCAAAGGTTCAATCGAAATTGGCCCGCCAATTCTAATCCTCGATTTCAAACTCGGCCTAGCCACCATCTTCCCGAGAACTTCCAAAACTCTCAAGGCCCCTCCCATTCAAATGATATAAAAGCCAAATGGAATTCATTTCGGAGGAGCAAAAGCAGAGACGATGAAAAGTCTTGAGAGGCAAATCGGGCAAATGGTGGAGCAAAGCTTCCTGCATCGTCAAAATCGTGTATCACACATATCCAAGTTCACATGAATATGTCCGCATATTGTTCCTCGTTCTCTTCAAGATACTAAAGGACATACTAAACTTGCTTTGTTAACCGCCGAATCTATGATTCGATCAAAATTGACGTTCAATAACCTGACCATCTCTTACTAGAAAGAGAATCTATCCCATTTCTCTTGATCCGAAGATTTAGAGAGTCATTCCTCGAGGCATAGGTAGAACTTCCTCGTTGAATGTTGCATACACAGATGCATCATCTTAACCAATAAGATGGATGGGAAACCAAAGGATCGATTCTAATGAATTCGACCGAGTCAAACTCTAAAGAATGTTGTCCAAAACTCTGCATAGGAAGAATTGTGGCATTGTCGATTCTCGACTTCGAGATAACACACCCATGTTGATTCCAATCTGCAAGCGGTGTTAGCCTTCACAAACACTAATTTATATATTCACTCATCAGACTAAAATTGATATCCGGTCTACAAAAGACTTATCAATGTTCGTCAAATCCACATATTGTAGAAATATATGACTTCCAATGACCGAGAGGTTTGCTTTTATCCACAAAAGGACATAAGCCTTGATAAATCATCCCGTCATAAGTTCATAAGTCAATACCCTTCTGTTTTGAAATGAATCCAGACTCCGCTTTGTTTGGCAAGAAAGTCTCGTGGAATCACCCCTATTTTCTCGCTTTTGAACGAAATCATGCAATGCCGAACTCATTTTACTCTTTTCCATGTAGATCCAATTACTCCCACTGGGCCTGAGACACTCAGGTGGTTCTACAAGAGTATGAACAGCTCTGGAGTACCAAACTCCATTCACAGGGTTATGGCTTGTAAACCAACCTCTATTATCAGAATCCTATACTGCTCACAAAAGAGCCATAGGTCATCGATCGATCCTTAGACTACAAAATCCGCTTGAACCCGTAATGGGTAATGGATAAACCATACTCCCACTACATTCGGGTGGATCAAATTCTCGATCTAGTTTAGTAGTATTTAGTGTTATCACCAACAACCGATGTTGGATGTGGTCCGATTTTAATCGGCTTAGTAACTACCTTGAGTAAACGTATTTCAAGGTTTAAGGTTTCTTGCTCATGACTCTATCGTAAAGGGCGCAATGAAAGATAACCGTCCCTTCCCGATTTCAAGAATCTTATAACAAACCTTTTCTCAATGCTACAAGATATAGAAACGATTGGTCACCGATCGAACGTGGTCGCGAAAATTTCCAGACCTACCTTCAAGCACCGTGTGCTAAATGCTTATATTTACGGAAGTGGGGTGAACCGAGTCCACACCTTATCCGTAAATTCCAAAGCATATTCTAGGTAGACTGGTTGGTCTTACATTTCAATGTAAACCATTATTTCGCTTCCAATATCTTTATTGAGTTAAGCGATATATTGTAGCACATCTAAAAATATATAAGGCAATTTAACGGTTTCTCACTTAGTGAAAACATTTCACTATGAGGCAGGTTTAGAGCATCATCCCTAGGACTATGTGATGGCCCATTTCTCGAGTATAGAATACTCTATCTCATTGAAAACAGAGAAACCTCAAAATATTTTGGATAAACTTACCGGAGTGTTTGAATAGTTATCGACAAGAAGTCACTACTGAAGCTCCTACTAGCTTGTATCTTTCATCGCACCCAAGGTCGTCATAAACAAGCTATGTTACTTCTTTATAACCATTATCCTTTCCGATTGAAAGGAAACTTAGTCATTGAACCTTTGAGACAATATAACCAGATCGGGAGAAAGGAATCACCTCGAGCCGCCTTCGTGTCTTGTCTTTTAGGGACTATGCACTAACTATGGAATATGAAGAAAGCGTTTATCTAAATATAGAAACCAATTGCTTTTAATGGTTCTTTAAGATGTGTTTTATATACATATTTCAAAGAGCTTGTAAGTGGTTTTGACTTTATCAAACAAAAGTCCGAGTCTTGGATTCAGATTACAAATGGTATATTCACTTTCTATACGACAAACAAATTATCGAATAGAAGGTAAATCCATTCGCTCCAACGAATCTTAAATGTAAAATAAATTTTCCGCGATATCCAAGGATTGAACCCGAGATTCATTTCCTTATTTCACTCCCACTATTCTAGCTAAAATTAATCGCCCGTTGTTTACTCTATTAATCGTTGAATGCACTGCTACCTTGTTCTTCCAAAGAACTTAGCTCGAGAAAATCACCAAGGATTCATAGGTTGGTGATCCAAAATCACTTTCCTTATCCTATGATTTTCGCTTTTATTAATTTTCGGTTTAGCCTTAAAATCAACTCGCTTTTAGATGACTAACACTCTTAGACATACTCTCCCATTCTTGACTTTCCGTAAATGGAAACAGCTTTTGAACTAGCGGTTATTGTGTGAGTAGACACTACTCTTGAACCGTGGATGTCTATTTCGAGTGTTACTTGTCGGACTTCTCGGATTTTCTAATATACTAGAAAAATAACAAATCATAACATTAAAGCTCCCACTAGTTTATCGGTTCCAAATACCGCCTAACGAGCAATGCTTTATTTTTATGAATTTCCGATTTTTTCGATTAGAAAATCTTTCGTATATAGTTCTATTGTTTCCGGAAAAACAACAAATCATAGAAACTCCCACTAGTTCATCGATTCCAAATATCGCCTAACTAGCAACATTTCATGACTTTCCGGTTTTTCAATTAGAACGGTTACGTGTGTAGTCGCTACACTTTTCTAATGTTCTAGAAAAACAACAAATCATAAAGCTCTCACTAGTTCATCGATTCCAAATATCGTCCAACTAGTAACACTTCATGATTTTCCAATTTTTCAATTAGAAAATTACTCGTGTAATTACTACATACTCAAAATTCACTAGAAGAATTTCAAAGTCCGAGATCACCTTTGGTCAAACTAAGTTTGTCTTCCGCTTGACACGAATGACACCAGTGACATACCTATATGTCACTCCGGTTTTTAAAAGGCTTAAGAGAAAATATCTCTTTCAAAAATAATTGCATTATCGATTAACTAGTTCAACGCCCTAGTTACTTTCCACTTTTTAACAAAGTCATTACTAGTCAATTAAATTTTAAGCAATTTAGTAAGTGGATATAATGTCAGAAATAAAATGACATGTATTAATTCAAGTTTAACACTACTATATTTTATTTTAGGAATTGTAAACTAAAATTAAGTCTACTCTACCATTCCAAGGTTTTAACCTCGCATCTCGCCGCCGCCCTTAGGGTAGGTCAAAGAGATGACGGTTAAATCGAGACAATCTCATCAATGAATAACTTGTGAGAATCGGACATCCCACGAGAATCGAACATCCCTTTATTCATTGACTACCTTCCTTTTCAGCCTAGATATTTCCAAAAATACCCATGATGAGTGTGACCTACTATATCGGATCTCTTAGTACGCCCGAGTATGCCGCCTCAGATAGGTCGTTGACCCGACGAGTACCCGTAAATCCTATCCTTTCGAGACCAAGCCATGAATGTTGATAGGGGGCGAACACCATCCTTAGGGGACGAAATCAAAGCGCCCGAGGCGCCACCCTTCTCTCACTTACTTGTATCTATAGTAGAGGCCGTGGGGTTGGCTGCCGCCCCGCCCCACTCAATATTTTGGAAGTGGTGGTAGGTTAACTAACCACGCTTTTGATGTTAACATAAAAGCACATCAAATCAAGGATTCCGAATGGTGTCGGTAACGTAGGCAAGCCTACCCGCCCCATTCGTTGGAACATATGTGACATGATGGACGAAATCGGGTCAAGAGAGCCCTATCGAGATTAGAAGGAATCACCCTCCGCCTCGGTTTGGCTTAGTCTTGCCGGACCCCGTGCATACATCACACTAGGAGGGTTAAGTCGCTTGAGCGAAGCTCGCTTGACCACCCAACCTAAAGGCGAACCGCTTTTATCCAAGATTTATTGTTCTTTTACCATCATTCAATCTCGTAGACACTACTTAATTGAAAACGTGATCTCGCTTTCACTTTTTAGGCGGTTCACCGAGAACACACCGAAAGGCTAACGATTTCATAACCCGCCTCGGATCTTTAATTAGTTACTAAATTAATTAATTACCACGATTAATTAAATTTCAACTAATTACACGAGTTTGTATACATGCCTATTTTAATTACCAAAATTAAAATTCTACATGTATGCATGGAGTGGATTTATGATATGATGCATGTCATGGCAATTCCGATTTTATATCTATTTTATGATCAAACACATAAAAATAAATTATGGAAAATTTAAACACCGAGATGGATCGTTGGCACTTTAATCTAACCTATTAGAAAATAAATAACCAAAACCCTAACTAGGTTTACTACTTTCTAACTAAATCTGCAGCTGTACGAACTCTTCGATGATCGGAAACCAAACGAACTCGGATCGGGACGAAACTTTCCAGATCTTATCTTCACTCCTTGAACTTCAATATGGACGGTGGGATCGGTGCTTTGACTTACCAATTTTCTCCAGTAAACCGCCAAACTTGCTGCTGAATCTGACTTTGACTGCACTGCATCAATGACTTCCTGAGGCAGATCGGGAATCGAGATGAATCCCGATCGACCTAAAATTTTATGGTACGTCCAAAACTCCAAGTTGATCAATCTGAACGGTCGGATTTGCTTTTCAACGGTCCAAACTCTCCCAGAAAATCGAGGAAGTCACAGATAGTGTTTCTGTGAATCCTGCATTTTTCTGTTACAGCAGCCTCTTCGCAGCATCAAACGGATATCTAAACGGACTCTGATCGACACCAAAATTTGTGGAGTTGATCATCATCTTCTAATATTGATTCTGACCGGAGGGATCTTCGTTTCAACGGTTCGATCAACGGGAAACACGAAATAACTAAACAGCTACTAAACAGATCTATTTTCTGGAAATTAAAATTGCAATAAAAAAGAATTACATAATTTCCTATACTCATACTGACGAATTTTCATCGCTTATATGAGTTTATAAATAGATCTAACGGGTAAACATGTGCTACAACCCCAATCCATCTCTTCAACCACTTACATTCATAAGCATAAAAATAATCATGCATGCGCCCCATTTAAAAATTGGGACAAAAATCTACATGTTTTACCACTCCTGATCTAATATTTTATACGATAAATATAGATCCCTCTACGATCGATACCACCGTTAGTAATACCATCCGCAAATGAAACGATTTATGGATCTAGATCTATAAACTACACGTAATAAAATAACTAGATCTTTATCTACAAGCGTAAGTAGATCATACCTCTTGATCTCAAAATCCAAGTTGAAGAACCGCAATAGGATGAACGAAGGAAAGCGTGAAGAGCACCACGATCTTCCGTGACGCATGATCCAAGAACTCCCGGTGGAAGGAAATTCTCACTCAACCCTTCCGATATGCCACCCTAAAAATCTCCAAGATTTTCCCCAAATTTCCCTTGGCCGAAATTTGTTTCTTCTCCTCTCTAGAGGTGAAGTCGAATTATGTGTTAAAAGGCTTTCTATAACTCTCTTTATATGTGAGAAAGAAAACTTAACCTCCAAGGATTAAATAATTAAGAGATAATTATTACATTAATCCTTTTCCAAATAAAAGATAAATATAATATTTATCCCAAACAAATTAGGATAAATAAATATATTATCCATATTTCATGATTTATCATTTAACAAATAAAAGATAAATCACACATTAAATAATTATCCAAGAAAACCAATTTCTTCCTAATTATTTGTCAAAAAAAGGCACCACCTTTTTTATTAAGAAAGGTTCACACGCTTTTTCCAATATTTGACCAATTGGGTCAAAATTGTCAACACACTAATCAGCAAGTAAATCACTTAAAAATGCTCTTTTCCGCAGTATTTAATTATTTAAATTTCAACTAATTTAATAAATTCACTAAACAATTAATTCACATATCGCTTTAATAAAGTCCAACAAGAACTAAATTAATATTATTAGTGATTCGACGTCCGGAGAATATTTATGCTTATATTGTGAGCACGACGTTTAAATTACTGACTAATAATCGTCCGATAAATCAAATAAATAATTATAGAATAATTATATTCGATAAATCAATCACAGAATATGCCACCATAATCCCGCGATCGCACTCCTCCGATTATGAGATTATATTTATCTCCTCACGAGAATAATAATAAGCGCCCATCGATATAATCATTACATACGGATTAATCCTCCATAGATCGCTCATTCTAAATCGGGAAGTTACTGCTAACCCTTTTTAGAACCTCTTATCCTTATTTACCATTAACCCCTAGTTGATCAATTAATTCATACAACTCACCGGGTGATCAATCAAAGTGATATGAACTCCATGGATCGATCGCTTTCTGTGATTAACAAATAAGTGGAATCGGCTTCATCTACTTCCATAAATGGAAGGAATGGATTCAGATCTGCGTGATAACACGACTACTCACTCAATCCAAAGATAATGCCAAGACGGGTAATTCGCACTACGACTCGCTGTAATCCTTAACCGCCAAGTCAAACTTCATAATCGATTCAAGCAAATTGACTGTGATCACCTCGTGATTAAGATATATCCATAAATATGATCATCCATTGATTTGATAAGACTTCTCGATTACGGAATTATATCGTGAACTCTAATCAAATCGGTCCAAATTTCTATACGATATATCTATCATATATAAATGCCCCATTAGGTTCTCTTAACCGAAAGTCCGATAAGACAATCACACCAATCTGTGTTCAAGGGCGCATTAATAGCACGTTAAAGGAGACCCGATACTTCGATTAACTTCACTACGGGCTAATTGTATTTTAAGTACATCTTCACTAACTCAATCCTCCCGTGTATACCATACACCGAAAGTTAAGTGATTACATAAACGATATACTTGTGGTTTTCTCAGAAGTGTAAATACTATTGTCACATCGGTGATTACGAGAATAATAAATATGAATAATAACGCCAATTCATTTATTAAATAAAACAATTACAAAATTGTCTTTCGGGCATCACACCTAACACTTTACGGAAAAGAATCCAAAAGGCGGTCAAAGTTGCTCAGCCGATATAAGCAACAATCAATGCAATCGACCTCGTACAACGATGCAATACGGTAAAGAGGAGGCCATGCGATGAATTTAAGAAGTGGCACTCACCGAGTGTTCCCCTGGCTTCCAGTGGAAACCACTAGCCCTCCTCGCCATCGATACGGGCGGAGGGGAAGTTGAGCAACCACTATCCCCGTCCCCGCAAGAGCATACCGGGTGGCCGATTCCCCGTGAGATAAAAGAGTTGAAACACCTCAGTGGTCAAACCCCGCGGGTTAAGATTCGCCGAGAGTCGTGGCCGATCCCCACCAATAAGACGCCTGAAAAGCGCGTGAGGTGGAAAGATCCGAAGACAAGGCCGTAAGTGCATCCTCAAAGAAGGTATTTTCCGAGAGTGACCTTAAAAGCTTCCATTTCCACCGAGGAAGAGCAACATCCTCTCGAGTGAAGATAAGAAATATGAAAAGGTGTCGAACCTTTTGAAGAATACTCGTAAATCTGCCATTATCCGAGGTCTTGGTCGAGATGCCTAAGTATACAAAATTCATCAAGGATGTTGTGTCTTCAAAAGAAATTAGCAGCATGGAAAGGCAAATTGGTGAGGATTGTTCCGTGATAAATCATCAAGACTTACCAACCAAGAGGGGTGACTCAGTAAATTTGTGCTCACATTGCGTATGGGAGGCCTAGTCCTCCCAAATTCTTTATGTGACTCTGGTGCATCCATCACCTTGATGCCGTTGTCTGCTTGCAATCACCTTGGTTTACAAGATCTTCTAGAGCCCACCACCATGAACCTTCGGGTCACGACAGATCTTCCAAGAAAGCTTCTGGGTCCCGAAAGACATATTAGTTCAAATTGATAGTTTACCTTCCCGCTTGACTGGCACGCCTTAGATATGGAGAAAGGTGAAAATGTTCCCTCGATTCTTGGAAGACCTTCCTATCTATGCCTAGGGCCCTCATCGATTGTGATGGTGGGCAAGTAACTATTCGAGTTGGTGACCAAGAGGTAAGCTACATTGTTTCTAGATCTATTCACGCACTCCTCCGGTTCTCCAACCGGCTTTTCCATCGAGGAAACATTTAATGACTTCAATGATCGATGGAAGAGCAAGTCAAGGCGGTGAGGCGGAATATGAGCGATTGATCGATAATCAATAGTCATGGTGTGGTTAATCTAGATCAATTGACAAATGACCTTGAAGATGAGTTATTAAGAGAAGAAGCTTTGGTAGTGGAGCCACTAAGTAAGCTCAATGATGTTGAGTTGAAAAGTGGAGGGCTTAAATCGAGTTTAGAGGATCCCCCGCAGATCTAGTTCGCCGCCGCTGCTCAAACATCTTAAGTATGTGTTCCTACGTGAAGGTGACAAGCTTCCTTGATCATATCTGCCAAGCTATCTCGAATAAAGAGTCAAACCGTTAAACGCCTTGCGCAAAAACGAAAAAGCCTTTGGTTATGGGGCAGAGATATCGTGAGGATATCTCCGACATCTGTATGCACAAGATCAAGACAAGTGAGGGTGCAAAATGTGTTAGACAACCTCGTAGAAGGCTCAACCTCATATGCAAGAGGTGGTTAAGAAAGAAATCATTAAACTTCCGACATGGGAATCATTTATGCCATCGCGGATAGTGAATGGGTTTCCCAACTCAAGTAGTTCCCAAGAAAGGTGGAATTACGATTGAGAAGAATGAGAAGGGAGAAGAGATAGCATTGAGGCTCACATGTGCCATGTAGTCCAGATTGACTACAAAAACTCAATGAGGTCACAATGAAAGATCATTTCCTTCCTTCATTGACCGATGCTTGAGCGCCCCGGGGGCATGCCTTCTACCGCTTCCTGTGATGGATATTCAGATACTTCCAGATACCCATTGATCCAAATTGACCAGAAAAGACCACTTTCACCGCCTCTATGGTACATTCGCTACAAAGGGATGCCATTTGGTCTCTCAGACGCCCCCCACCCACTTTCAAAGGTGTATGATGGCTATCTTTGACGGGCTAGTTGAAAAGTGTATGGAGATTTTCATGGACGACTTTTCGGTCTTTGGTCAATCCTTCGATGATTGCCTCGATGATCTTGATCAGTGTTATCTAGGTGTGTGGAAAAGAACTTGGTGCTCAATCGGGAGAAATGCCATTTTATGGTAGATGAGGATAGTTCTTGGCCACAAAGTGTCCACCAAAGGTATTGAGGCAGATAGGGCTAAGGTGGAAGCTATCGAGAAGATGAGTTATCCTAAGAATGTTCAAGCGGTCGAGGTTTTCTCGACATGTCGGCTTTTATAGAGATTCATTCAGACTTTTCAAAGATCGCCAAGCCCCTCGCTTACCTTACTTAAGGAAGACGCTGAGTTCGCTTTGATGATAGCCGCAGTATGCGCTTGAGGAGCTCAAAATCGCCTGATCTCGCGCCCAATTTATATCGCCTCGATCGAACCTACCATTTGAACTTATGCGCGACGCATCAAACTATGTCCGCAGGTGCCGTTTCTAGGCAAAAGATCAAAGGAAAGTTCCACTTATCTATTACGCCAAATACACATTGAACCCTCTCAAGTTAACTATACTACTACCGGTGGAGCTTTTGGCCGTAGTCTTTGCTATGGACAAGTTTCGTAGTTACTTGTTAGAGCTCAAGTGATCGTGGTGGACTCGATCACGCCGCTTATGCTATCTCGATGACTAAGAAAGAGGCTAAACCGCGCCATCGCTGGATACCGACTCCTACAAGAGTTTGACGCTCAAATTAAGGACAAAAAGGGCAAAGAAATGTAGTGGCGGATCACGCTTCTAGAATGTTAAATGAGGAAAAGGATGAACCAGATGATATAGATCTTTACTTTCCTCTAGAAAACATTATGTTGATAGACGGTTGTCCTCCGATGTTCCATGGTATTCTTCCATTGTGAACTACCTTCATGCCCGCTATCTCGATCCCGAATGTCTTATTAGAGAAGAAAAGTTCTTCTCTCGATTTGAAATATTTCGCTTGGGATGAACCTTATCTTTTCAAGATCTCAGAAAGATGGGTTGCTTAGAGATGTGTTCCGTAATCCGAGCAACGCGATATTATTGAGCAATGCCACAATGGACCCACAGAGAGGTCACTTTGGTCCGTGGAAAACCGCTGCTAAGATCTTTCAACTGCTTTTTATTGGCCTACGATCTTTAAAGATACGTAAGTTTTCAGAAGCTTGTGATAGGTGCCAAAGAACCGCACTGACAAGCTTTGACATGCCTTTGAAACCCATACTCGAATGCGAAGTCTTTGATGTATGGGGTATCGATTTTACGGACCATTCCCATCATCTCATGCGGTAATAAATACATCTTAGTCTCAAGGCGACTACGATCTAAACGGGTGGAGGCCCAAGCCACTCCTCACAATGATCATAAGACGGTGATGAAATTTCTAAAGAAGAATATCTTCGTGAGGTTTGATGTCCACGTGCCTTGATCAAAGGATGAAGCGGACGATTTCGCAACCGACCCTCTGAGAAAGTACTTGAGAAGTATGGTGTTCGCTATAAACCGCACACCATATCATCCGATGACTAGTGGTCGTTGAAAGGAGCAACCAGAGCATTAAGAAAATCCTCGAGAAAACGGTAAATAGTCATAGAAAGACCGAGTTTGAAGTTGACGATGTGCTTTGGGCATATAGAATCGCTTATAAAACCCCTATGGGTACATCTCCATATCAAATGGTTCACGGAAACCATGTCATCTCGCTCATTAAATTAGAGATAGAGCTTATCGGCTACAAAGTTTTTGAACTTTGATTCCCAATCTTGTGGACAACATCGACTACAAAGCAGCTATACGAGCTAGACGAATTCACTCTGTGCCTATGAAAGTGCTGTGGATTAGTAAAGATAAGATGAAGCTACTCCACGATGCTAAGATTAAGAAGAGAGAATTCCATGTCGGCGAACAAGTTCTTCTATACAATTCTAGGCTACATCTGCTTCCTGGAAAGTTAAGGACACGCTGGTCCGGCCCTTTCGAGATTCTCCAAATCATTCCCGAGGCGTCGAACTTCGTGGTTATAGTGGTGACCCGCTTTTGAGAGTAATGGCCAAAGGTGCAAGCACTATATTGGTGAAGCTAAAGAGAGACCTTCGAATGTCCGCTGCCTCGACATCCTGGGGTGTGGTGCTACGGAAGTCGGCAATTCGCGTAGTCTTCACTCAACCTGCTTTCGAGAGGATGGTCAGAGTGATCCTTCAAGAAGTTCTAGCCGGTAGTTGGGATATGGAAGAATTGGAGAGGAGCGCCACTGAAGCGCCATCGAGGGCTCAGAGCATGAAGAGGTCACCCACTGGGGAAGTTCAAGCGATGTGGAAAGCTATTAAAGATTTCACCCCATGTGTGAGATGTCGCTTCGCAGCCCACACTACCGATCGTAGCTTATACGAGGTAAGTGGTCGGGCGTAAAAGTTAAATGGCCTGATCCAGCCGAGCTTAAATAAAGGTCGAGCTAACGACATTAACTAAGCGCTACTAGAGGCATCCTGATATCCCTTATTATATTAGTTAGGTTCTGCTCACGCCAAGCTAGTGTTTTATTTATTTAAATTTTAGTTTAATTAAGTTTTAGCCGACTAAGTTTTTCTATTTATATCCACGCTTAGTGTGCTTTTAGATATGGATTACGGAGTTCTTCCCCGAGGAGTTCCCCATCATTAGTCGATCCCACTGACATGTGAGTTTGATGGACCAGAGGCACTATAGTCTTGCACGATATTTTGAGCTTAGTACCCCGCACGAAGACCATCACTTATGTTCTCATTGTACCTCACTGCTCGGGAGGTAGTGACTTCACCACCGAGGAGCTACAGAAGCTATAGGACGCCCATATACGATCCTAAATGACCCTATGTCGACTGCATCTAGCGCCGGTACTCCAAGATTCACATTTTAGAGGTTTGTAGGTAGCCGGAGATGACTCAAGCGCATAAGACGACTATGATTTCCTCCTCGCTATTGATATGCTTCGCTGCCTCATCCGCTTGGTGGATTGGGACGAGATTTATGCAGACTAGCGTTAGTTAGGTTTGTTTCGTCGAGCAAACGACGTAAAACAAAAGCGCTTCGTGGAAGGCAACCCACTGTTTTCTATTTGTTTTTATTTATGTTCTAGGAATTCTATGTACTTTATTTGATTTAAGGGTGTATTTTCGAAATTTTAATTAAGTTTAATAAGAGATGTACTTTTAAATTTGGGTTGTATGGAATTTTATGATTTTTTTTTTTTTTTTTTTTTTGCCTGCTGGGACGCCCGTCCAGAAAACTGGACGCCCGTCCGCCATGACAAATCCTTAGACGGACGTCCACTACGCCTGGACGCCCGTCCGATATTTTCCCTCCAATCCTGTATGTGATTTAAATTCTTGACGAAGCGCTCATCGAACTGCACGCCCGCCCGCTTCATCTCGATTTCCCGCTGAACGCCTGCTCCACCGAGTTGGACGAAGCGCCCAACATCTCGCTTATCTATACCCCCGCTCGATGAACCTCACTTTTCACCTTTTCAAATCGAAACCGCTTTCTCCTCTTTTGGCCTAAAATCTTCATTTCTAAACCATTTTGAGCGATTCCAAGTGCTATAGACCGCTTCTTGATACCTCTCTTTCGATTTTCATAACCAAAACTCCCAACACGCTTTATTTTTGGAGAATCAAGACTTCTCCTTAGTCCGACTTTTCGTAAAAAAAATCCGATTTTTGGAGTCAAATTTGTGTTGTTTGACTAATCTTCACATCAATCCGCATCTACTCATCCTACTCGTAAGTTAGTAACAACTTTTCCAGCTTTTATTCACGCTTTGTGAGTTCGATCTTTGGGTCGGCTCGCTCCTGAATGAATGTCATCTTAATTCGCTTTTTTTTTTTTTTTTTTTTTTTTTTTTTGTGTTTCTTTCGCGCTCTGATATGGTGATGTGGTGTTGTGATGGATGGTGAATTGGTTGGTTGGTGATGATTGTGGTTGTGGTTTGGTTGTTTTTGAAATCCCGCTTTGGATGTTAAACGGGTATCTCTTGTTGTGAATCGGGATTGCTTTCGTGTAGTCTAGGTTTCAAATATGGTTCATGTTAAGGAGTGGTTAAGAGGCATGGTAAGGAAGTGGCTAGGAGGCCGGAAAGAAACGCAAGGGAGTTTGATCCTACTTTAGTTGATCCTAACCGGGTGTGAGTATACGAGAACAACCTCCTGAACCACCCAAACTAGGGCTACTTTGAGAGATGAGCCGACCTCCGACTCGAGACTCGATGACGATGTGCCTTTGGTACGGATGCCTGTGAGTTCGAAGGGGGAGCCTCGCCTGTAGCTCGAGAGACTATAGACACTACCCGGGAAGAGGAACCGGTTGTACCTGTAGTGGCCCCACCTGTGAATGAGAGCCAAAACCGTACTCTCCTATGCCCTTACCTCGCCGGTTCAGAACCCTGTGAGCTCACGACGTGTATAAGCAAAGATATTTCTCGAGGACGATGTTGACTGAAGCGGGCCATTTTGGAGGCCAAAGTCGATCCGGGTTCAAGTAAGATGCTCAAGGATCGGAAATGGAAGCTTTGATGACAATCCCGACTACCCCGGTCAATAGCTCCTAGTTCGGGAATTTTATGCAAACTGCTCGAAACCGACTTGGGACAAAGGTAGTTGTGGTGCGAGGGTAGAAGTTCCTTTTACACCGGAGGTTATCAATGCAAAATACAACTTAGCGGCTTTGAGGGCGTGGATTATAAAGAAGAGATTGTGCATAAAGCAGAGTTTAGGGTGATCCTTGGAGGAGTTGAGGTTACGAGTGTGTCCGGACGTGGCATGGACGTTAAGACCGGGGAGGCGACCGGAAGGAGTTGGTTACCACGACTGACGGAAGACCCGAAGGTCCAAAGGTCGGTTTATTCGTGAGTAGGTTGTTGCCCAAGAACAACCTCGACACACTTTCACATTGGTGACCTGGCATGTTATACGATTGACATTTGGCCCGAACGTGATGCGGGGCAAAGCGTTATATGATGAGGTGGCTATTAATCGTAAGATCTATACCCGATGCTTGATTATCCTCACTTAATCCACGCCTCCGATCGATGCCGATGTGCCTCGAGTATGGTGCCGATCATAAACCAAGAATCCGAGGCCGACATAAATAGCGCGCGAGTAGCGGTAAGCCTTCAGTCCGCTCTGAGATGGAGACACCACAGAGCCCGGTTCATCTTCGCACCGCCACAACGCCTACGGTTCTCGCTACCGCCGTCCGATGCGCTAAGTATGGCCAACAAGCAGCGGGATCGGGCCGAAGACATCGTGACGCCTCGTAACAACATTTTGACGATCCTGGTGTATATGTGAAGGCCGCAACCGAGGATGATGACAGGTTTTCATCCGAGCCTCATTGATTTCCATTTTTCTTTGAGATTGAGCAAAGCCATTGCCGATGTTCTTCACGAAGTCCGAGTCATCTTCCGACGAGGAGAGCTCGATTCGGCAGCTTGTGGCTACGCCACCACCCTCTGATCCTCCGGCTGATGATACTCCGGCCCCGGGCCAATCTTGATTTTCTTTGTCTATTTTTCACTTTTGATTTGCACTAGCTACTGTGATTGTATATTTTTGCTACTTTTGATTACGTGGTTCATTGTCTTTCGTATTTAGCTACTATTTCTTATTAACGATGGATCATGTAAGCCATAAGGCACCCGTACTTTCACTTCTACTGTGTTTATACTTTCTGGTTGTATTAAATGATTTCACTTTGCTTTATCTTCATTTTTTATATATCTTTTCATTTTGGTATAACTCCCCGTTTTCCCCGAGATGGTTCCATGTTTGTCAAGACGCGAAGGTATATTTTTAGCGGTTTCGTTGAGCTCCATTGTCCTGCCATTGCATTCTAAAGTGTCATTATGTAGTTCCGCCCGACCAACGATTCGCATTTCGATTTAAATCAGCTAAGTCTTTTCCTTTTTCTTTCGCTCTGCACAACATGAGGACATGTTGATTTTTAAGTGTGGGGGAGGGGAATGTTCGATATGTATCCACATTTGCTTAATGAGTAATGTTTCTATGCAAATGAGCTAAAATTTTCGAAATTTTTCGACACTTTTGTTTCTGTTTTGTCCCGAGTAGGCAATTCGATTCAATGTTCGCTATTTTTATAGTCATTTAAGCTTTATATCATATGTCTGATAAGTTCGTTGTTTCACCCAAGATCTATTTTTCACGAGCCATAGTGAATGATGAGCTAATTTATAAAGTTATACCCCTTTTGACGAGTGATTTTTGATTATCTTATAGGTCATGTGTTTAGTGCTACGTATATATCTTGAGATTTATGATAGTTTGTATTTAGCTCCGAGTATGATATACTGTGAATATCTGAAGGTTTGAATGTGATAATTAACACGTAACTAATGTCAACATGAAAAAGTTGAAAAAGTATGAAATAATTGGGTGTGTCGGAAGCTAGTCGATGATTTGAGTGCGATAGGGTATACCACGATGTCCTATACCACTATGATGACTAAAAGCTCACGCACGCTAGTGAAAGTCGCCTTGTGATTGAGTAAGGTAGGGATTATCTCGAAATGTCCTATTCAACTATGAGGGCAATAGCTTATCCTAATGTGTGTTTAAAGTGAAAAAGTTAAATCAACTAATGAAGTGTTATGAAATGTATATAAGACTAAGTTATCGCTCACCTTATCCCCAAGAGAAACTGATGTATATGATGTAGGATTATCCTCTCGAGTATTTCAAAAGGCCCTAGATATATTCTATCATCTTTTTCGGGATATATCACGCTTGTAGGGTGCATCTTATGAGTGTCATTTATTACTAGTCTACAAGGGGGTATTAGCTAGTTTTGCTTTGAGTTTCTCGAGTTTGGATTTAGTGGAAGTTTTCTATGGCTATGCACACACACAATGGTGAACTTCTGATTTATTGATATGTGTTATGTATGCTTAGATGTCTATTCTTTCTCTCTAGCCTAATCTTCTATTGTTTTTTGCTCTGGACGAGCAAAAGCTTAAGTGTGGGGGAGTTGTTAAGGGTGAATTTATACGATTTATAACGCTATATTCTATGATATTTTCCCCCATATTTGTATAAATTTGCATAAGAAACGAGTGTTTAATGAATATATTGAGTAAATGAGGTTTTAAATAAGTCATTCGCAAAATTGTTTGATTTTGGTGTTTTTATATGATTTTATGATTATTTGGACATCATTACATTTTGCGATGTTTTTATGTGTTATAGATACATGTTTGAGGCTCTAGAGATGATCAAAAGTTGATTAAGTTCGAGTTAATTGATGATAAAAGAGATAATGAAGGAATGACTTAGAGGAAAAAGAGATAAAGATCAAGAAATCAAGATCCACCATCCTCGAACGAGCGGCCCGTGTCCCGCCCGTAGTGGACGGGCGTTGATAAAGCAGACGGGCGTCCGGATAAGCGATTTTGATACAGTAGAGTTTGGACGCTGCCTCTAACGGGCGCCTGCAAATGCCCGCATCTACTCGACGGGCGTTCACAAGAGTGAACGAGCGTCCGTCGGCCGACTTTGCTGAACCGACTTCGAAATCTATATATAGCAGCTGTTTTCTCCACCTATGAGGACCATACACTCATTATTCAAAACCCTAAACCTAGGGGCGGCTTTAGGCTGCGTTTTTCTCCTTTTTATTCCAGTTTTTATGCACTTTAGATCTAGATTAAACTAGTTACTTTTTATGCACTATTCCTGCAAATTTGAGTTGCTGAGGATGTCCAGAGGCTAAAAGCTTCATCAAACGAGAATTGTGAAGCCGTCCAACGATTGTTGATTTCGTTTTCTTCGATTTTACTGTGAGTTTTTATTTAAAGGTTGTTTCTTATTCATGTTTATTACGTTTAATTGCTTTTATATCGGAAGATCTGCATGTGTGATTGTTTATTGTTGATGGAAATCTTAATAAACCCTAGATCATCATGAATAAGAATAGTAAGTCGAATCTATCATAACGGAAGTTAATAGGTTTAATTGCTAGATTATAAACGTAAAGTTTGCACCTTTGGTTAGAAAACGCGTTAATCTTGCATTGGAAGATAATAGATTAATAGATGAACTTTCTAAGGAATTAGGTTCATGTTTAGATAAGGTGAATCACAACCTAGATAAAACCACAATATAATCGAGGTAGGAAGTCAATGCTTGTTGGATAGGTGGATCAATCCTCGCTTGTCCTTTATAAACTTGATTTAAAATCCTTGAAACTCGAATTTGTTTAGTAGTTTAGTTTTACTTGCATCTTAGTTTAGTTAGTTTAAATTGGTTAGCAGCCCGTATCCTTCCTAGCTTTGGATTATATCCTCCGCCTAGTTTTATTTTCTCGCTTTGTTTGACGCTTATTCCTCGCTTGAGTAGTTTCGTGACATAGTTAGGTTAGACAAAAAGCTAGAATCACAATCGCTTAGTTCCCCGTAAGATCGACCCGGCATCAACCTCTTTACTACGATCCTTATACTTGAGGTTAACCGGATTATTACTTGTTTGTTTTGTGTTAATAAAATCCGTGACACAAGGTTTCTGCAGAAAAGAGGATCAAGCTGCTGCAGTTTTTCTGGGTTTTGGCTTGGATTAACTTGCTTATAAGGTAAGAGGATCTTCCTACAAGTTAAATACGGTTTCGTAGGGTTTATGTTAGGATTGGATGTGATTTTATGCTAGAAATCATACCTTTGTGTTCCTAAGGATCTAGAGTTGTTATGATAGATTTGAAGTTTGTTTGTGAAACTTTGTAATTTCCTTTTAGTTTTCCTTTGGAGGTTTTTGTACGATTTGGATTTCGTTTGGTTTCCTTTCCAATGTAATAAACGTTACATTTCATTCTTTAGATATTGAGTTTATATTCTTATCATTGTTTGGAAAAAAATTTACCCGAGTATTTGCTTCCGTTTGTTTAACTCGATATGACGTAGTAGAGGCTTACGTGTAAAGTGGAATTTAATTTAATTTATATGTGCCACGGACGTTCCTTTTCCGGATAAGGACTCGGTGTCCGGGAACGATGCGTTACAATTAAACCCTAACCCGAGTGGTCTATTTTTTCTCGTGATCACGTTTGATCACCAGTGACGATCCAAAAATCTTCAAGGTAATCCTCTAAGCTCGTTTCCTTGATTATAACCTAAGGAGGCCTCAAGAACAGAAAAAAAACGATGATGGAGAGGGGTGATTTGAGGTGTTTTAGACTGCACTTGAGATGTTGTTTCTCAAGTTGCCTACGTATCCAATAGTTGAATTGGAATCAAGTCTCCGTAGTTCCTTAGGGATAGTTTATATAGAGGGGCTTATGCCCTAGGGTTTCATGTGGTGTGTCTGTGGCAGACACTAATTTAACGAATTCCCTAAGGAAAAGAATTGTGATTGATTGATCTCCTTGATTTTAGGAGATAATTATGATGTTCAAATATTCGAATTAAGTGATAAAGATTAGAGCCTTTATGACTCAAGATTCTCTTGTAGTTATCTGATTATTACACACGTGAGGAATAAGATTAGGGACATGCTCTGGCCGACCTACGCGAAACGCGCCAGATTGGCGGAACCGGCCTACAGAGGTCGGGGACGATGGCCGGGCTCCCACTGCTGTGGAATCGTACAAGTCTAAGGACTTAGCCCGATCAAGGAGGTCGATACTGACCGAACTGCCGACTATCTGAAGTTCGGTTCACGATCCATCTCAGACTGTTAGAGGCTGGGAATATCCGATCCAAATGACGGTCGGACATACGGGATTGATGGTGATGAAGTCGGGTAGTGATCCCCCCCTGGCCTCGCCATTAGAGGTCAAGTACGCTTTTCTCTCTCGAAGTCGAGTGTTGAGCCACCAAAGAGGTGCCACGGGGGTAAGCATATTTTCCGAAGCATCATAGCCCCTAGATCCAAACCCTAGGTTGGTCGGTTCGATCTATCAAGTGGTGGATCGCACGGATGCTTTAGCTTGTAGATTTTGAAATTAAACTCGAGTTACCAGTGGCAAAGCTAGCTATGACACGCTTATAGCTATTCCGGGAACGAGGCATCGCGTGCCCTCAATATTAATGGAGGCCGCTTATCGAGGTAAGTGGGGGTTATAAACCCGCCGATCAATCATTTCACAAGCTACGTAGGCTATTAAAATGTAAGATTTGTCGCCGATTACCATTCTCCGCCTCTTCCTCAAATTTGACTTTGCAAGTAAGCGCTTCCTTCAGATTCGATTTCAGTGAATTTGATCGCTTTAAATAAAATCTTGCTCTCCGGATCCTAAATCCGATTTCTTTGATGGCCATAGCCGATAGCAGTAGATGTTGGGTCAATTTTGAAACAAAAAGACGTAGACAAAATTTGCGAAGTATGGGATTGACAAGGCTAGGTTTTCCCTCGTACGCTTCCGGAGGCGCACTTATCTCGCTTCCGACCCGCCGGAGGGTTTCTGCCTGCCCATCGAGTATTTCGAGGTGGGGTTAAGATTACCTTTCCGCCTCGCCTTCTTCTTGCGGTGCTCCGGCACTACGGGCTGTGTGATATCTCGATAGCCCCAATGGCATTAGGGCCATTATTGGGTTTGCAATTTGGTTTAGGTTGCTAAATATTAGATTTAGTGTAGATAAGTTTAGGTATTTTTACCACCGGTAGGTTAAGGATCATCCCTACCGTACTATTTTTCCGTATGAACGGGAAGTCTTTTAGTATCCCTATCCTTCCTTCAGGTCGGGACTCCTTCAATCGATGGAAGGAGAGGTTCTTTTATGTGCAACACGACGGTCACGCCGAGCTGAGCGTGTGGAACACGGCCGATCTGGATGGTGATGAGCGTCCAGATCTACCAGAGTCTTGGGTGGAGAAGATTCGGGAGTCGGGGTACTCTATTGAGTGGCAGAATTTGTATGATGACTTGATTGCGGCAGCTCGGCTGGAATAGGCGGGCCCCGACCCTTACGTTAAGTTTACTAAAGCCGAGTGACAGCACTGTAGGGTTTTATTCCTTATCTTGTGCTTTATCTTTGTTGACATGCCTATGTTTTTTATCTGACTAATCTTCTTGTTTGTGTTTGCAGTGCCTGACTTTGCCGATCTGATGGTTGGGGCGGAAAGAGAAGTGGCGGTTCGCCAACCCGCGCCGACACCACTGCCGTCCGGGAGCTACCTTGAGGATTCGACCACCGAGGGTGTGGATGCCTCGCCGTTCCTCCTCTCGAACGACCAGACCGGGCCTCGCTGGCGGCTACGGGCAGGGGTTGGCCCTTAGAAAACCAATTCGTCCGAGGCCGACCTCTCATGAGGGTCGATCCTCAAAGAAAAGCAAGTCGAAGGCCCCTGAAGAAGGTCAGGAGGAGGGGTCCTTCGAACATGAGCGGGTTGCCAGCATGTCTGACGAGGAGCTGGCGATCCTTGGTTGGAAAACAGTGGAGCTGGTAAGCGTTGCCTTTATTTCTTTCACTTTCTGGCGGTTGATTACCGATTATCCTGATCTTCTATGTTTGTTCAGGGTGGCAGATTGGCCAGGAAGTTTTTAGGAGGTTGGGCAAGGCATCGGCAGACTTGGCTGCCCAATTGGACAAGACAGCCGAGCTGCGAAAGACCAAAGAAGAACTTAAGGCGGCTGTTCACCTTAAGGATGTAGAAATGAAAACCTTGCAAGCCCAACTCCAGGCTCAGGAGAAGGAGTTGAAGTCTGTGGGGAGTGAGCTGGCCGAGGAGAAGAAGGCAAGGGAGCAGGAGGTTGGGGACCTCAGGGCGAGAGTGGCCGATCCTGAGGCCACCGCCGCGTTCGGTCGTGTGATATAAGTAGAAATTTCGCAACCGCCTCGATCAATTATAATTTATAAAACTCAAACCTTAGGCAAAACTCACTTTCTAACCGGCAAAGGAACCGGTCGATCGTAGGTAGTGCTGCTCAGAGTCCGAGGTCGATCCCACGAGGAGATTGAGTCAAATATAAAATTTGTGTTAAAATCGTAGGCAAAGAGTACGTGAACAAGACAAAAGATCAAGCATTTATTGTTTCACGATAAACAAGGATCTGAATCAAGACTTTTATCCAGAGTAAATTTCATCAAACTAATGATCTACACAATCAAAACCATATTGAGAGAAAACAAATCAAATCAGAAACTCACAATAATGATGATCAAAACATTGTAGATCAAGACTTTTGAATCTCAAATCAAAGAAAAGATATCAACCTTTAATTCATACAATGATCCTGCATACTTAACTCCACCAAGCCATCGATCGAATATCGCCTTCTACTCAGATATATAATAATCTAAACTAAGAAATTGAAATACGGAGCCTAGTCCAGGGCTCTAATCCGACTATTTAGATGTCAACCTGTCATAACAACCGTCGAAGCGGCTGGGTTGAGCACCTAAGCCGGCCTCAAACTTAGTCTAAGCCAATAAAAGTCAGAATATCTATTCTCTTAGGTTTAGCTGCTCTTAAATAGGCAAAAATCGCGACCTTGACCTAGTTGGGCCGACCAACTTGGCACTTTTAACTCGTCTTCGGTAAACTGGTGATAACTTCCTGTGTAGAGATCCAATTTGAACGATTCAAGATGAGTTGGAAATCTCGTTCAATTACCTACAACTTTGATGAAGACGACTTGACCATAAAATGCATCCAAGATTGGTCAAAATAAATATTAATGGACATGCATGGTGAATACTGCTGTCGGGACCAAACGAGCGTTTGACCTCCTGGTGAACGCTCGTCTGCCTGGAGATCAGATTCTTGATTAGGGTTCTTGAGATTCGAACGAGCGTCTGGCCTGCCTTGAATGCTAGTTTGTCTTGTATGAGCTTTCTTGATTCGGGCTGAACCCATCCAAACGCTAGTTTGGGGGTAATTTGGACGCTCGGTTGCCTCAAAACCCAACTTTCAGTATCATTGCCACTTCTGTTAAACGCCAATTTGCATCTTCCAAATGCCATTTTGGCCTAAGCTTGATTCAAACGCCATTTTGGGTAGGGCAAACGCCAGTTTGCCTTGGCTTCACTCCAAACTTGACTTTTCTTCCACTTACGTTCTACTTTCGTGCCACGAACATGTCCCTCATTCCAAAACATCATCTTATGGGTCCTCGAGTCACCTAAGTCCTGCAATAACATATATGAACAAACACCACGCCAGAATTCCGCTTAGACAAAAGTGCTCGGAAAAGAGTCAAATATCGCTAAAAAGCGGAGTTTATCGCCGATATGACAGCTTTAACTTCCCGTGCGTATAACTCTCGATATTACACTCAAACATGTCTAAATCTACCCGAAACATGCCAATAAAGTGATAAACGGGGGCTAGATCACATACAAAAGTGCAGTGAAGTTGACTCCCATCAGTGTGTCGAGGCTGTTCGGGAATACAAGGCTTCGGCTGACTTTGCCGAGGCCCTTAAGGTGATGCTGATCCCTATCCTCAATCACGGGTATTCCCTGGGGGTGGATGAGGCGAGGACTCAGTTTTCCGCTCTTGTTTTGGATGACCTCCCAAATAAGGCTTACTATAAGCCGTGGATGGATGCGCTCTACACCGAATGCATCCACGATTTCCGAGCTGGGTGGACATAGAGACAAGTATGTCACCCACCGGTCGCCGCCTCGGATCGGCTCCTCCATCTCGAGCCTCGTAAGAGTCCCGCTCCCGACTTTAAAGTTATTTTTTTTTTAGAAGAACTTTTGTATTATGACTTTATTTATTTAATGATGAATTTATTTGGGTTTTGTTTTTGTGAGGTTTTGGAATGTCATGATGTATATGATGATGTATGCCCCATGTATGCTATTCATTATTCTTGATTTGTGAATGGCTTACTTTTTATAGTCGGTTATGCCAATTTGTAGTTTGTACTTATTATTATCTTTGTATGTAGGACCGAGCCTTATTCTAGAACTCGGTCTTTGGTCAGATTAGCTTCGCTCGTATGGTGAGTGGGACCGGATTTGATCGCCTTATTTAATGATATATCTGTAAGGGCGAGAAGACCTAGAGCTCGGAGAGCGGAGCTAGATCTGATCGTCTTAACCAAGAATGTAAAATTATAAGGGCGAGAAGATCTAGAGCTCGAAGAGCGGAGCTAGATCGGATCGTCTTAACTAAGAATGTAAAATTATAAGGGCGATGTTTACGACTAATATTATGGTTTTTATCGAGTTATTTCGTAGCAATATCTCCCGTGTTTTAGTGATTTTTATAGAAAATCACTTGCTAAAAGGATAAATTTTGAGAATGGGTTGATAATTCAGTTAATTACAAAATCGATCGTATTACGTGTTTTTTTATCGATTTATTATCTATCTATATATAGGCTTTACATTTTGCATGCTTTTGATCGCCTTGTAGGCATGATTGCATGGCATGAAGGGGGGGATTAGATGATGTTACATTGATGATTTGCATGGAAGAGAAGGATAAAGGCAAGCGCATCAAGCGCCCAATGCTCGGGCTTCAAAGCGGACGGACGCCCATCGAGGAAGACGAGCGCCCCATGCAAGTTTCGAATATAGAGTCTTCAGAATTTCACTTGAATCAAGCGCCCAAGATTTTAAATTAGCGCCCGTATGAGATTTTTGATTCGTAGTTTGATGATTTTTTTGTGGACGAAAGGCCCAAATTAAAGAAGGACGGGCGCCTGACGTGACTCGCCCAATTCGAAGATTTTATCAAGCTTGGATCAAGCGCCCACCCTTCTCGACGGGCGCTCAAGGCCGACTTAACTCCTAGCCGCTTTAAAATTCTATAAATAGCAGCGCAGTATTAAACCCTGTGAGACATCTCATACGCATTATTCACTCATAACAAACCCTAGCAAACCAGATATCCTATAGAGAAAACAAGAAGATGAACTCTTCCATCCCAACAATCATGATCACCAACATGATTGTTGGCTAAGCACCATGTGGGGGACAACGGATGAAATTGATCAACATCAACACCAACTGTAGAGATTTCTCGCTGTATTTTTAGTGAGTTAAGTTACGGTTTTTCGTCAATTGAATATCGCTTTATATTGTCTACGCTTTGTTTGAATCAAAAGATTGATAAAACTACTTTTATGCTTTGAATTTATATGAGAATATTGTTCAAGCTTTGGTTTATTTCAATTGATGCAATTAGTTGTAATTCGAGAGATCGCTTATGATTAATTGAGTAGAGTTTTGGAGACGATCTAATGATCTTGTTATGCATGCCGCTTAGTTTTGCTTGAAAAAGATAACTAAACCCTAGAATTCGCTTAAGGAAATTTTATCGAATTCGTGATAGATCATTACTAAAAATCATATCTTTAACTTGCCATCTAGTTGGGGTTGGGTTGATTGGTGGATTCCCGCTGCTTGCCGCTCTTTTAATTATTTGATAAACCAAATCGCTCAGACGACTTTGATTGCTTCGCTTAGTTGTTTTTCTAAAACCCTAGTTTTTACATACTGCTTTTTCGCATATTTTCTGCTTTCCAACAGAAAGATCGGACGCCCGCCCACCCTTGGTGAACGCCCCGCCCATAGTCGGATTTTCCTGCTTCGCTTTAGTTTAGTTTACTTATCGCTTTTATATTATAATTAGTATAGACCTTAGTTTTAGGTAATAAATTGTGACATAATCGATAGAATAATCGCACTTTAATCCGATAAACATTCGACTTTTTAGACGCACCCTAACACCCTATACTACGAACCTTATACTTGGGGTGTTTCGGTTTATAAATTTAAAACGAAGCTTTACCGAACAAGTTTTTGGCGCCGCTGCCGGGAGTCGGTAACGGTTGTCGGATTCCTCGTAGTGTAGTTTTCGAGTCGACAAGATTTTGGCCATAACTTTCGCTCGAGTGTCCGCTTGGAACGCAGACCCCACCCGAAAGCTCGCCCGACGGCGACGACGCGCACCGCTTTCGAGGTCAAAATCCACCGCTTTCCCTTCCATTTTAGCCCTAGAAGATTTCAACACGTTTTTTTCACCGCCTTAGTGTTTTTCCCTGCTTAAAGTTTTTCGTAGGTAGGTTTCTTTTCATGTTTCGCTTCTATATCTTTTCTACATAAAAAGAATAAAAATAATAATAAAAATAAATAAAAAATTTAGAAATCATCCGAACGGGCGCTCACTTTCGCTTTGTCTTCGACGCCGCTCAAGAACTCGAACGAGCGCCCACTTCCAGATTTCTCTCAACAACTGCTTCACTCATACTCGAACGCCGCTTCACTCTCTTCAATTGTCACTTTTTTCTCTCTCTTTCTAAACCTCTAATTTCTCTACATTCGCTCTCATCAACCCTAAGGTTGATTTTTTTCCACCGCTTCTTCCGGTTTATGCAAACCAGAGTAAGAAGGACCTCTTATCTTTAATCCCGAGCCTCGAGCGATCTATTATCGTGAGAAAGCTCTTCCCTAATCCAAAATCATGGCTAACGGTTCAAAATCCAGATCCTCAAGCCCAAATGAATCTGATCCTTCAACAGATGCAAGCAATACAAAGAACAACAGAATCAACAAGTCGGGTATAAATAATCGGGCTTCAACAATTCCGCACAAAACCAAATAAAACCAGCTAAAACCAAGACCCCTACGCCCCTATCTTGACCAAGACTTTCTCGAAGGGCATAGACCACCCGCCTCCGCATACGGGGCAAGCGAACTTCGATCCGAAAATGGAGTGGTAGGATTGGTCTAGAATAGTTCTTTTCATGGCACTACCGACGAAGATCCTCATGACTTCTTGTCCACCTTCGCTCAAATCTGCGTAAGGTGCCATTATCCTGGTGTTGATTCCGAGATTGTCAAGTTAAAACTCTTCCCATTTGCTCTAAAGGGTGAAGCAAGCCGTTGGTTTAAATCTTTAGCCCATCATTCTCTCCGCACTGAATGATGTCAAAAGAGCTTTTGCTCTAAAAGTTTGTCTCACCTGACACAATCATGGACATGAAAAGGAGATAGCCACATTTGAACAACTAGATGGTGAGAGTGTGGGGAAAGCACTGGGAGAGACTAAATCATTGATGAGGAAGTGCCCCAACCATGGATACAGTGAGACATGAGCCGCTAGAGTTATTCTATGAGGTGTCTCTCAACCAAATAGAGACTTCCTTGATTCGACCGCTCATGGATCATTCCTGTGGGAGGTGATGACGCCACTGCAGTGGTAGCCAAACTATAGCCAAGAATAACATGTGGTCAAGTCCTAGGAAAACCAATGTTAGTGGGAATAAGAAGGAATCTGGTCATGAGCAATTTCGAGACTAAGGTGTTAGTTGCTCAAATGGAAGTAAATAGCAAGCAGCTAGCCGATTTACAAATGCAGCAGCAACAAGGGCAGCCATATGTGAATTACCTGGGAATGAAGGCGGGAAATGAGATGACCGAGGAAGTAAATTTAATGGAGAATCATAGCCAACCCTTCAGAAACTTCAATCAGAATCAGAATTATTCCGGATTTCAACGTCCCAATCTTAATCAATCCAATGCACCACCTGGCCCATCAAATTCCAAACCTTCCTTCACTTAAGTTATCAAAGACCACCTCCCGGGTGGTTAATCAAACTCATAATCCTAACTCCCGTAGACCTCAAAGTGGTTGAAATCAAACCAACCTCATAACCAAACCACCTCTTGTGTCCCTCAACACAAGTTCGATGAGCTAGTGGACATGGTGAAGACCCCGCTACTAGTGTCAAGACAATAGAGAGAGTTGGCTGGCCGATGGCGATCAACAAGCAAACAGACCCACGGTAAACTTCCAAGTTATACCGAAAGAAACCCTAAAGCAGATATCAATGTTTGACCGCCATCACACCTCAACGGGATTACGGGACCAAGAGTCGAATGAGGTTACTTTAAGGAGTGGTAAGGTGTAGGACCCGAAAGATGTCGGAACGAGTAGCCCCTCCCGACGCCATAAGTTCGTGAGGGGCAATCGAAGTTAAATACCGGGAAGCAAATAAATGAGGAGGAGCTTAATGATGATTCTTCGGTGATGAAAATGATTCGATAGAGAAACGAGGAAAGGTCGTGGTCGCACTCGACAAAGAAGAGGAGGAAAAGTTTGTCGATGGAAGGATAAGGAAGACGGCTTATAAAAATCAAGACATGAACAATGATAAAGCCCTTCCTTATCCACCAAAGAGAATACCTCACCATGACAGATAATATGACGGTGTGAGGAGGATGCTTAGAGATACCAAAGTGAGTATACCCTAGCCGAGGTATTGACCGAAATGCCTAAATGCTCTAAGTATCTTAAGGAAGTTTGTGGAAGCAAGAAGAAGCTTCGAGGATGGCAAGGTAAGTTTTAGGAGAAGATTGCTCTTTGGTTTCACGTAGTTACTACTAAGCGAGGTGACTCGGAGACCTTCGATCTCTTGTGAGATTGAAGGCCACATGTTTCAAAACGCCTTATGCGCGACTCGTGGCCTCCATAAATGTGATGCCATTGAACGCCTGCAAAAGCTCGATTTAGATAAAAGAATGCGGAGCGCCTCTATTTCTCTTCGTGATGGTAGACCGATCAAGCCGCCACAGACACCGGTTGTGTTGCCAATGTCCTTCTCCATGTTGGAGGCTTGGTTTTCCTACCGACCGGGTTATCTTAGACTATTCACCGACAAAGAGATGCCCCCACTTCTCGGCCGACCTTTTGGATACCTCCGCCGCCTCATCGATTTCTCGTAAGCGGTCGATTACGCTTAGAGTCGATGATACATCCGTTACCTTCACACGAGGGAAAAGTCCCGAGAAACCCCGATTGAAGAAATCTCGCTCGTTGAAGCAATTTATAAGGACGAAGAAGATGCCAACTCAAGAAGCGATAGAGCTAACAGAGATAGGTGTTTTCGTCAGAACGTTATGCATCAAGTTGATCGTGGACCATCTTCTGCTTCTACATGTGCCATAGTCACGGAAGAGTCGTTTTCACGACTTGCTCACAATGAGCCTGGCAATGAACAAGAAACATGGAGATTCCCAAAGAATGAACGATGATTTCAAGAGTCGCATCAAGAAGACTTTAACCCTATATAAGAGGGAAGCCCTCGATGGGTAGTTGGGATGAAGTGGATTTTGAGAGAGAGACTACTCATCGGGAGATTGATAATTGGGAACAAATGCAGCGCAGAGAGCTGTAGAAGAAGAAGAGTTGAGAAGGATGATCAAGCATGAGAAGGAGAAAGCGGGTGCCGATGTATGATCCCTATGGATGATGTGATCCAAGATTTTCTGGGGTTATACCTCGGAAGATGAGGTATTCTTCACCAACCACTTCAAGCCCATAAGGAAAAAGGTGGCCCTTAAAATCCAAAGATTGAGCAACCACCTACCGACTTGAGCTTAAACCGATTCCGCAACACCTTAAGTACATTTTTCTTAAGGATGGTGATAAGTTACCCTTGATCATCTCTTCAAAACTCGAGCCTTGAGCAAGAAGCACCGCGATAAAAGTGCTTGAAAGAACATCCTCGCTCGTTGGCAAGTGGGTGATATCCGAGGAATCACCCGATGTGTGCATGCATAAAATCCGAACGGAGGAAGGAGCTAAGAAAGTAAGACAACCTCAGAAAGGCTGAATCCGCATATGCAGGAGGTTGTCAAGAAAGAAGTTATAAAGTGGTTAGACATGGGAATCATCTATGCAATCGCCGACAGTGAGTGGGTTAGCCCCACCCAAGTTGTGCCAAAGAAGGGAGGTATCACCCTTGAAAAGAATGAAAAGGGGGAGGAGATAGCTTTACGCCTTGTGACTGGCTACAGAGTCTGCATCGATTATCGCAAATTGAATGAAGTCACCGCCAAAGACCATTTCCTTACCCTTCATTGACCAAATTTATTGAAAGACTAAGTGGTCATAAGTATTATTGTTTCCTCGATGGATATTCTCGTTACTTCCGATAGCCATCGACCCTAATGACCAGGAGAAGACTACGCTTACGTGTCCATCGTGCACTTTTGCTTTTCGCACGCCTTTCGGTTATGCAATGCACCAAAGAACGCTTCAACGGTGCATGTTGGCCATTTTCGATGGACTTGTGGAGAAATGTATGGAAGTCTTCATGGATGACTTCTCGCCTATGGCGATAGCTTTGATGAGATCTTGGAAAATCTAGATATGGTACTTCAACGCCGTGTTGAAAAGAATTTAGTGCTTAACCGAGAAATGCCATTTTCTAGTAGATGAAGCGGATTGTTCGGGACACAAGGTGTCCGTATGGTATTCAAGTTGATAAGGCTAAGGTAGAAGCCATTGAAAAATGTCGCACCAAAAACCGCCAAAGAGGTACGCGGTTTTCTTGGTCATGTTGGCTTTACAGCGCATTTATTAAGGACTTTTCCATAATAGCCAAACCTTTATCTCACCTTCTCCGAAAGTTGATGCTATGTTCTTGTTTGATGAGAAATGCAAAGAAGCTTTCAATTGCCTCAAGGAAAAGCTCATAAGTGCCCCCTATCTTAATCGCACCGATCGACTAAGTCTTTTGAATTATTATGTGATGCCTCTAACTACGCAATGGGCGCAGCTTTAGGTCAAAGAATTGATAAAAGTTCAGCCCATTTACTATGCGAGCCGCACCTTGAACCCGGCTCAATGCAATTACACTACGATCGAGAAAGAATTCTTAGCCGCTGCTTTTGCTATCGACAAGTTTAGGTTACCTTCAGTGGTCTCAAGTTGTAGTTTGGACAGCACCACGCAGCCTCACGCTACCTTATGGACAAAGCAGATGCAAAACCAAGGTTACTCGGGATGGATTCTAATTTTGCAAGAGTTTGACCTCGAGATCAAAGATAAGAAGGGTAGTGATAATGTTGTGGTCGATCATCCGTCTCGCCTAGTAAATGAGGGTGGCGAAATCACAAGGAAATAGGCATTGATTTCCTAATGAGCAATTGATGAAGCTTGATACGCTTAGGCCGTGGTATGTCGATTACGCCAACTACTTAAAGCGGTAGGCATTTAGAAGAAATGACGATCAATGTAAGAATAAGTTCTTTTCTCGATCTACAATATCTCGTGTGGGAGGATCTCTCATCTGCTCAAGGTCCAGAAGACGGGTTGCTTAGAAGGTGTGTTCCGGAACATGAACAATGGGATATTCTCGAACAATGTCATAGTGGTCCCACGGAGGACACTACGGAGCACCCAAGACAGCTTGCAAAATCCTCCAAGCCGGATTCTACCGGCCGACTCTTTTAAGGACGCAGGCCTTTTGTAAAGGTTGCGATAGGTGCCGAGAATTGGGAGGCGAGTAATAGGATGGAAATGCCACTTAGGCCCATTCTCGAATGCGAAGTCTTCGACATGTGGGGAGTTGATTTCACGGGACCCTTTCCATCATCGTGTGGAAATAAATACATTCTCGCCTCGTGGTAGACTACGCCTCCAAGTGGGTGAGGCAATAGCCACCCAAACTAATGTTCACAAAGTTGTGAAGAAATTCTTGCAAAAGAATATCTTCACCAGATTCGATGTCCTGTGAGCCTCATTAGTGATGAAGGTACTCATTTTTGCAACGCGCCGCTTGATAAAGTTCTTGAGAAATATGGTGTTGTACACAAAATCGGTACACCATATCATCCCCAAACAAGTGGACAAGTCGAGATAAGCAACCAAAGCCTTAAAAGAATTTTAGAGAAGACCGTGAACTCAAATAGATCCAACTGAGTCTAAAGTTGGATGACGACTTTGGGCCTATCGCACCGCTTTTAAGACCCCGATGGGCACGCCACCCTTCCAAATGGTCTATGGCAAAGCTTGCCATTTACCAGGGCCGAGCTTGAGCACACAGAGCTTATTGGGCTATTAAATTCTTGAATTTCGATACAAATTACTTTGTGGGGAAAAGAGATTATTGCAATTGAACGAGCTCGATGAGTTCCGACTCGTGACTACGAGAATTCGAGAATCGCAAGGAAAGAACGAAGGCACTCCATGATGCTAAGATTAAAGATCGGGAATTCAAAATGGGAGACATGGCTTTGTCAGATAACACCAGGCTCCATCTTTTGCCGGTAAGCTTAAATCTAGATGGTCCGCCCTTTGAGATTCTTGATGTTCATCCCGGTGGAGCTATTACGCTGAAAGGGTACGGCGATCAACCGCTCAAAGTCAATGGTCACAGGATTAAGAAGTACTTTGGGCAACCCAAGGAAAAGCCTGAAGTACTATACTTTCAAAAGAGAAATGAAACGGTTGAGTCGTTTATTTGTGAAGAGATTCCATCCTACTTCTTTGGGGTGGATGATGACATTATTACCCCTATCCTTGCGGATCCTTCTGTTAATGCTCCTGAGCCTGTTAGCATACCTCAGCCGAATCTGAGAAACAAGAACAAGAAGAAAAGAGTCAGTGCTGTATGGAGAGAAAAGTTTCATGATCTTATCACAAGACTTGACTTGTTGTTGTGGCGAAAACCATTTCCGCCCTAGTCATTCCGATTCGACAGAGAAGTGGTTAGCCTCAAACCCAAGTGGCCTGATCCAGTTGACTTGGTTTACTCTCAGAATCAAGTAATAATTCAAAAGGCATCACATAATAATTCAAAAGGCTTAGTCCAACAAAAGTGACAAGATAGGGGCACTTATGAGCTTTTCCTTCGTGCAATTGAAAGCTTTTTGCATTTCTCATCAAACAAGAACATAGCATCATCTTTCGTAAGGTGAGATAAAGGTTTGGCTATTGTGGAAAAGTCCTTAATAAATCGCTCAGTAGGCTAACAACATGACCAAGAAAACCGCTGCACTCTTTGACAGCTGGCACGATTTTTTCAATGGCTTCTACCTTAGCCTTATCAACTTGAATACCACTTCGACACCTTGTGTCCTGAACAATCCCTTCATCTACTAGAAAATGGCATTTCTCCCGCTTACACTAAATTCTTTTCAACACAAATAAGAAGTACCATATCTAGATTTTCCAAGATCTCATCAAAGCTATAAACCCTTGATTTCAATTCAAATCACCCGCAACGGCGCCAATTTGTTCGGAGGATTTTTGCATCACTAAACAAAAACAATTTATAAACCCTAACCTATGTGCAAAACTAACTCCTAACCGAATCGAATATCGGTAATTGGCACCGCTGCCGGGAATCGTGTTTTGTTGAATCTAATTGAGTTAATCCTCTATTTTGTTACGATTTATTTTTTTTTTTCAATAAAAGTAGCGTTAAATAAATTGAGGTTTTTTTATTTTTCCGTGTTTCGATGACCGTAGGTTTAGAATGTGCAAAAGTTTTTTTTTACTCGATTTGTTAAACGTGAAGTGTAACTAGTTTGATTCGGGACATCCGAGGTTGAATTATCTCGACCCTACATTTTGTAATGATCGAACTTTTGGATAAAAGGGATCGCTTTTAGCACTAGTTAGTATTTTTCCGTAAATTTCGCTCGAGTGTCCGCTTTGAGCGCAGACCCCAATTCGAAAGCTCGCTCCGACGCCGACGACGTAATGAAGGCCAAAGGCCGCTCAACACCGCTTTCGAGGTCAAAATCCACTGTTTTCCCTTCCATTTTGGGCTCGTAAGATTTCAACATGTTTTTCTCCTTTTCATTGTTTTCTCGCTTTGCTTTTAAATAAATAAATATAGGATTTCTAGGGTTTCTTAAGTATCTAGGGTTTTTGATGTTTTATCTAGGGTTTATGAGGTTGCTCGTGTCTCTCGAATTGGTGATCTTTTAAGCTATTTAGGTTTGTTGTGTTTTTCCTGCGCTTCATGGTAAATTGATGTTTGAACGGGCGCTCAAGGTAAGCTTAACGCCCGCCCACCCATAACACGCGTGTGAACGCGTCGAATTGTTGAACGGCACCAAAGGCAAAATTTCCAGCAAACGCCCGCTTGGTATGTTGAACGACGTCCAGTGTTCCAAATTTTTCTTGACTTGATTTTTAATGCTTTATTTGATGTGGATACTTCCATACGAGCTTCGTGGCTAATTATTTTTACGTAGATGTTCAACTTGCATGTGTACATCTTTCCATCTACCGATCCATGTTAAATACTTGATTAATTTCTATATAAATGATTCATCTATGCATGTTATAGTTATCGCGCCGGTTCTCGTATGCTATAACTGTTCTTATTGTTATTTAGTAGCTAATGTCGGCTTCCGTATGCTACATATCGTTGTGATGAATCCTGTGAGCTTTAAGACCTATGTGTTTTCTTGTTATTTTTGTAACTCATATGGGTAGCTACTGCCGGTTTTCCGCTGCTACCATCGTTGGCTTATGAGTTATATCTGCTTAGTATAGCTAATCGTTGGTTTTCCATAATGCTATCACCTTTGATGAGTCTTAAGGCGCCATCAGACCGCATGTAATGAATAGTACTGCTGCTTATCGTAAATCGTCATTATTTGGTAGACGCTTATTATATACATGTCGTGGTTGCAAATGAGTGGGCTAGTTTTCTTTTTTTTTTTTATTTTCTTTTATTTTTGCATATCATTTAGTTGCATGTCATCTAGTTGCATTGTTTTTCTATTTTTCTTTTATTTTTCTTGAGGGTAGTTACTGTCGGCTTGCCGTACGCTACCACTTTTATTTTATGTCCTTCATTTTCTGATTCTGCACGGGCCGTAGTCACTGTAGAGTTGTCTACCCAACTTGCTCAGCCTGAGCCTGTCAGCTTTTTTATTTTATTAGAATTGCATATCATGTAGATTGCATTGTAATATATTTTCGTATAGTGCACCTAGCCTACTATTTTGTAATGTTCCATGTATATGTTCCATCTTTATATGAGCTTAATCTGAAAAATCTCTATGACTTCTTTTCCATGTGTTTTACATGTATAATCCTTTTCCCCGTAGACTCTTTTGCAATCGCTCAAGTATGCAGACACTTGTGATAGCTATTGTGCGCTTTAACGACGATATCGCTTTTCCGTGATGCTCCACACCATCGATCTATTCAAGCTTTCTTGGATCTGTGATGCTCCACATTTCCAAGGTTATCCGAAGCAATTTTGGTTCTTCATGAGGGTCTTTCCAGAATTGCTAGCTTCGGAAATACAATCACCTAAGTCCCTAAATTTTTATTTCTGTACAACTTGAGGACAAGTTGCAATCTAAGTGTGGGGGAGGGGAATGGTTTGGTGTATCTACATATCATTTGCTTGATTTGTTATGTTTCTATGCGAAATGAGCTTAATTTTTCAAAATTTTTGTTTTTTGTTTTGTCCCGAGTAGGCAATTCAATTCAATGTTCGTCATTTTTATAGTCATTGATGCTATATATCATATGTTTGATAAGTTAGTTGTTTCACCTGAGATCTATTTTTCACGAGCCACAGTGAATGATGAGCTATTATATAAAGTTATACCCCTTTTGGATTAGTGATTTTTGATTTTCTTATAAGTCATGTGCTTAGTGCTACGTATGTATCTTGAGATTTATGATAGTTTGTATTTACATCCAAGTATGTTATAATCGTGAATATCTAAGGTTTGAATGTGATAAGTAACACGTAACTTATTGTCAAATGGAAAAGTTGAATTCAAAATGTATTAATTGGGTGTGTCGAAAGCTAGTCGATGATTTGAGTGCGGTAGGTCATATCTCAAATGTCCTATACCACTATGATGACTAAAAGCTCACGACAAATGTAAAAGTCGCCTTATGATTGGAGTAAGGTAGGTATATCTCGAATATCCTATTCTCGCTATGACAGTAATAATAGCTCATTCTCGATGTATGTTTAAAGTGAAGTAATTAAATCAACTTGAATAAGAATTGGTATGTTATGAATATAAGACTAAGTTATCGCTCATCTTATCCCCAAAGATAAAACCGATAGATATGTCAGTAGGATTATCCTCTCGAGTATTTCAGAAAGGTCCTAGATATGTTCGATCATCCTTTTCGGGATATTTGGAACGATTAGAAAAAAGAAGTTGATGAATTTATTACTTTGATGCAAAACCAATTACCCGTAAACGGCGCCAATTTGTTCGGAGGATTTTTGCATCACTAAACAAAAACAATTTATAAACCCTAACTTACATGCAAAACTAACTCCTAACCGACCGAAAAACTTGCGCCGTTTGAGCGTTTTAAAACTTGTACATGCAAAACTAACTCCTAAACTCCTAACCGAATCGAAAAACTAACTCCTACATGCAAAACTAACTCCTAAACTCCTAACTCCTAACCTACATGCGCCGTTTGAGCGTTTTAAAACTTGTTCCAAATCGTTCCCCAATCAAGTTTTATTGTTTTTGCTTGTAATCCGGATTTATAAACCTTATACTTGGGGTTTATAAATTGTTTTTCCCGTTTAACAATTGAAAGGATTTAGTAGATTAGATTCAACAAAACACCGATTCCCCGGCAACGGCGCCACTTTTGTTCGGAGGATTTTTGCATCACTAAACAAAAAGAAAATTTATAAACCCTAACCTATATGCAAAACTAACTCCTAACCGACCGAATATCGGGTTGTTGATAGTAGAGCGAGATAAGTAAGGGGTCGATCCACAGGGAATTGGGATGTTGAATCTAATCTTATTAACTCTCTCAATTGCTACTCATGAAAACAAATAAACGAAAGAAAAACATATAAACGAAGATAGAACAACTAAAATAAATCTAACCTATAACAAACAATAAAAACAACCTAAACTAAAGATACATGGGATCAAACATAATACAAACCAAGTGATTTCAATCCTAGTTCATCTCATGATTTTAATTCGATATTGTGGTTTCACCTTTACACGAGATACGAACTCCTAATTCCTTAGTGAATCTATTTCTCAAGCTATGAATCCCTAATCTCTTAGTGAATTCAATTATCTATCTCTCCTCCCTCGAATGTTGAGACCAATTTCCATACAAAATGAAGGTGTAGATTCAAGTTAACTCCCGTATTTTAAAATCTAGCAACCTAGATAATTAACCAATTAATTGTCACGAATTAACGATTAAAGATCCTATCTTTCTATGGTGATCTAGCCTAACAAAGAATCTCATCAACGTTAGACAACAATTAGCAATCGATCTCTCGATCTAGTCACACAATAGCATCATAAATTGCATAGAAAATACAAAAATAAATCAAGATCATGAAAATAAACGAAGATTGAATAAATCAAAAGATGAACTCACATAGTTTATACAACGGTTGATCTCCATGAATCAACAAACGAAAATAAACGATCCTAATCTAACCCGATCACCCGAGCACAAGGCTCGGGTGACCGCCTCGAGACTCCCAAAGTGCGCGGCCTCCTCAGGTTTTAGTGTATGAGAAATTATGTGTCTATTAGTGGTTGGGGATATGCGCCTTTATAGAAAACAAAGTCGGTTTGCTTGTCGCCAACGGACGCCGTCCGCTTTGGGTGGACGCCCGTCCCGTAATGCGATATTTCAATCCCGATCCGATTTTCTTCCTCCGTGACGCCGCCCAATTCCTTAGACGCCCATCCATTATGCTTTGAACTTGTGCCAAACTCCCGCCTACTTCGGCCCAAACTCTCTCGATCTAAATTTCTTCCGATGGACGCCGTCCGTAACTAAAAATAAATGAACGTAAGTATTCGATACGGTTCGGTATATTCGGTCCGAAAAGCTCGATTCGTGATCCGGTTCGAATTTTCAACCCGAACCGAGCCTTAAAAATCGATATTTTGAGCCCTACGAGCCGAATCAGACGAATGTGTTCGCTCGATTAAAATATTAAATTATTATTATATTATATTTATTAATTATTTTTATAATAATAAGTTAATTAAATTTTTTGGTTTATACTTTATATTGAATTCTGAAAGGGGAAAGGGGAAAGAAAACCTAATTGCTAATTTGCTATTCTTCTTCGTCTGTTCGTCATTCTTCAAGAAGTCATCCCCGCCCTTCAAATTACCGCTGATTCAAATTCACTTCCCCCCACTCCTCCGACCACCTTTCTTCTTTATTGGCTCGGCACTGCAAGCACGGCAGCACCAACAAACAGCTTCGTTTCGGCTTGCTTTTAAACGGAGATTGCATATCAAATTCATATCCTCAATGTCTGAAAATCAGAATCCCCCATTATCTCAAGGTCAAGTTTGTGTTTTTTGTGTGTTTGTTATATATACTATCATCTTAAAAATTTTTGCTGTCGTGCGCCCTTGATTGAAATTTTTATTTATGACTAGTAGTAGCTTAAATTGTTAGATATTCAAGGTCTTTATGTTAATATGTTCTATCTTCTTAAAGTGCTTGGTTTGCTTTCAAGGCGGTAAAATTTTGGTGGGTGGGGTTGAATCGGTTGATGGTGTAGCAGCAAGCCCGCTTCTTCAATAATCAAGTTGTGCTTCTTTTGATTTCGAGTCATACTGTTTGTTGTAAACAAGGAGGTGATAGCCTGATAGGTTAGGTGGGCTATAGCCGCTATACACAGCCTTGAAAGCAAGGAGTATATGTGAATGTGAATACTTAATTACATAACGAAAACCGAAAAACCAGAGTGTATCAGTGTTTTTATTATGTAATAGGTTAAGTTGTTTACTTGTAAATTGTAATTGTTGTAAGTGTATATACAAGAAAAGTGTAAAACAGTATATACTCAAACTCACAAATACACAAAATACGATCTACTACTCTCTCTGCTGAGAGTGAGACAAAGAGAATAATGACTCAATCTCTTGTTGATTCTTCGGATGATGTTGAAATAATGGGGGACGAGGTTGAGGACGTAGATTATGATTCGAGATGAATTTGATAATGAGGCAATCGAGCAAGAGCAAGAGCAAGAGCAAGAGGGGACTGAGATTGAGGGAGTAAATGAACTCAATGATCAAGGAAACCAAGGTCTATTGTGTGGCAAAGATATGAAGGAAGTAATGCTTAATGGTGTTAAAAAGAACAAATGCATTCATTGCTCAAGTTACTATCGATTCGAAAGGTAAAACTACATCCCATCCGATGAGGCATTTGAAATCGGCTTGTCCAAATAGAAATAAAATATTTCCTAAGCCATTGATATTGAAAGAGAAAGATTCTTCCACCGCTCAATCTCAACTCCTTGGTATGATCAATTCGAAGGTGCAAGTTCTATATCTACTTTTACATTTAATTTTGATAGAGTTAAAGAACTTGCAAAGACACATGATTTTAGCCCATGAGTATCCTTTTAGCATCGTAGAACATAAAGTGTTCAATGTGTTCTTGAAAGCATATACTCCTACTACAAACCAATCAAGAGGGTACGGTTAGGAAAGAGTGCTTCAAAGTGTATGAAATCGAAAAAGAAAAGCTTAAGAAGAGTTTAGCCAAGGTTAGCAAAGTTAGCCTAACTAACGATTGTTGGACTTCGGGGTTCAAAAGATTGGGTACATGACAATAATCGCTTCATTACATTGATAGGAATTGAATTTGCAAAGAGAGTACTCTCTTTTGTCAATATACCTCCACCTCATACTTTGGAGTTGCATTGGCAAAAGAAGTACATAGGGTTTGCAATCTTTTGGGATTGGTGATAAAGTCGTTACGTGACCGTAGACAATGCATCTGCGAATGATGTGTGCATATCTACTTTGAGAAACGATTATAATTCTCTTTCAAAACTTGTGTTGGATGGAAAACTTTTTCATGTTAGGTGTTGTGCACATATCATAAATCATTGGTTAAAGATGGTTTGAAAGAGATTGAAAAGGTTACTGAATCGGTTAGAGACGGAGTGAAGTACTTATTTGGTTCAGAAATCAGACTTCGCTCATTCAACGAGCATAGAATGAATTTAAAGTTGAAACCAAATAAGTTAGTTTTAGACAATAACACTAGATGGAATTCAACTTATGTTATGTTGTCTACGGCTTACAAGTACAAACAAAGTGTTTTAGTAAGTTTGGTGAAGATGATGATTCGCTTTGCAAAGTATGTTCCTTCCGAAAACCAGTGGGAGGAGGTTAATGAAGTTTGTGAGTTTTTGGAGATTTTTCTGGATGTTACCAACCTTATTTCTGGGAGTAATTATCCAACTGTGAATTTGTTTCTTTTGGAGTTGTCTAGAATTAAAGAATTGATCAATGCTCAGTTAGACATCTCTTGTAAGAAACATATGCAAAGCATGGCTCTTAAAATGGCTGATAAGTATGATAAGTATTGGAATGAGTGTGATTTGTTGCTTTGTTTTGGTTCAATTCTGGATCCTAGATATAAGAAGGCAATGATCAAATTTGCTTATCAATCAATGTACCCTTCTAATCATAAGGACAAGATTAAAATTGTTATGGCCAAGTTTGATGAACTATTTATGCATTATGTTAAGATTTATGGTGATGAGAAAGAGATAGGATTAAAATCCTATAGTGCCAATTCCAAAACACCTCCCTCTTCCACAATTGGTAAAAGAAAGTTTGATGAGTTTGTGATGACATTAGAATCAAAAGGAAATGAGAAATCGCACATTGAGCTTTATTTTGAGGAAGGTGCTTTCCAAATGTTAATAACTTTGATGCCCTTGCTTGGTGGAAAGGGAATGAGGAAAATACAAAGTGTTATCCAAAATGGCCATGGATATCTTGTCTATTCCAATTACAATCATTGCATCGAGTCTACCTTTAGTCTTGGTGGTAGGGTTGTTGATAAAAAAGAGCTTCATGAGAAGGGATACAATTGAGGTTTTGCTTTGTGGTGGAGACTGGATAAAGGAAGCTTATGGAATCCGTTCATTGAAAGAGGTACTATACTAATTTAGTAATTTATATGATTTTTCGTAATCTTTATTATTAACTATGTATCTTTACTATCTTATTTGCATTAGTGAGTTTACTATTCTTCTTTCATTTCGCTTCGTAAATATATAAGTGTTTTGCTTAATGAAGTGCATCAAATAATTAGGTTTTAAGAATGTTTGTTATTATTTTCGTGGAAATGAAGATCCAATTGAATTGGAACATGAAAACGAATATGAAATGAAAGATTCCATTGACAAAGTGGTAATTTACTTATATATTTATGTTAATTTACTTATCTATGTAATGTAACTAATGTTGCCTAACTTAGTAACTTATCTATGTCTCAGAATAGAAATTATAGACTTTACACAGATTGATGTCACTTGTGGTGACTCTAAAATGTAGAATGCATTCCATCTCAAGTTGCACAATCATCAAAAGATGTCACATGGAAGCAAAACAAGCTATCATATTCTCTCATTGGCAAATTTTTACAGTTCGTTCGACCGTGGCAAACAGACACAAACCAACTCTAAGATTCAAAGAAAAGGCAAGAGAACATGATTACATGAATACTGTAATATTGGACAATTGGGAGTATTGGACTATTTGGCTTTTGGACTTATCATGTTTTGTAGTATTGGACAATTGAACATTTGGACTTATGAGTTATGAATTATGATGTTTTGTAATAGACTAATAGTATTCCCCATCTTTAATGTTTTTGTTATATTTTACCCATCTTAAATATTTTTTGTAATATTGGACAAATTCTGCTGCTTAATTTAACATGCATTCATGTTTTTTTTTTTTTTTTTTATATTTTTTATTTTTCGGATCGAACTCAGTTTCGGACCGTTCGCCTGCTCGGACCGAACCGAGGCGAATAAAAATTTTTTTTGGGAAAAATGTGGAAAGGACAATTTAGAGGTAGTAATTGTTATTTAATCCAAGGGAAAAATAATTAAGGCATCAAGGACAAACTTTAATTCCATCGACCATTTTACCCTTTTCTCAACTTTTGTCTATTGTAACTCGCCTTTGATTGTGGTCGCTGATTTAAGAGAGTTTGTTTCTTAGTTATAGCATATAGATCACCCAATCTCGCTTTTGATTTTTACCGTGTTGTCATTTCCGATTCTTGCCGAATGTCGACACGGGCCTAAACGACTTTTTCTCTTTTGATCATTGATTTTCTTTTTTAGGGATTGATAATTGATTTTCGCCATATATTTTCTCCCACCGTGGAATATAGTCTCTTGTCTCCATATGAATGCAGATGATCTAATTTTTTCATAACTCTTTTCCTCCAATTGTACGGTCATTGAACAGTTTGTCAAATGCAAAATAGTTGGTTTCTTTAGTGGAATGTGATAGTGGCATACAAATAACGAGTAAAGTGGATTACTGATAGTGCAGAGAATTACAATAGAACTTCAGCAGAGGATTCAATTGAATGCAAGTTCAACGAAGAAGGTGAAGTTGGGTTCATCCTCAATTTTTTTCAAAGGAATTGCAAATGATTTCAATGGTGGATTTGTTAAAAGAAGAATGTGAAGTTGGGTCACAGTGGATTAGAAGAATGCGAGAGATCGATATTTGCGAGATTAAAAACAAGGATGGATTTTTGATCTGCTAATATTTTGATCGAATTGTGATTGAATACAACAGAGCAGTAGAACAGTGGCAATGGAGCCGATCCACTAAATTTTTTTTGGTGGAATTAATGTAGCCGAAGATAATATCTTGACAGTGGAATACATAAATTATAAATGGAAAAATATGTGGAAAAGGGTAAATTGGTCCAGTGGAATTAAAATTTGTCCTTAATGCCATAATTATTTTTCCACTGGATTAAATACCAATTACTACCTCTAAATTGTCCTTTACCACATTTATCCCTTTTTTTTTAAACTTCGAACCCGAGCCGAACCCTGAAAAATCAGGTTCGGCCGAGCCGAGCCGAGCCGAGCCTTGAGGGACCAAATTTTCGAGCCGAGCCGAACCCTGCCAGGGTTCGGTATTATTCGGCTCGTTTACAGCCCTATCCAGAACCTCAAACGCTCGTCCACACTGGACGCTAGTTCAGCTCCCTGGACGCCAGTCCGGCTGGATCAATCAACTTGATTTCTTTCCTTAAATCTTTTATTCTTCCATAAATCCTTTTGATTCTTTCTCCACTCGAATTTCTCTCTTTAAGATCATCTTTTCCATAACCAATGTGTATCTACAAATTAGGAAAACATACCAAAGCGTAACATAATTCCAAAATCATATAAAATCACCATTTAAGCACCTAATTCGTTACGTTTCGCAATTTAACCATTGAAAACATCATTTACTCAATATTTCAATTATAAAGCTCGATTTCTATGAAAAACATAAGAATATGGGGGAAATTGATATAAAATATATCCTTATAAAACGTATAAAATCACCCTTAACAGGCGAGAAGATCTAAAGCTCGGAGGGCGGAGCTAGATCCGGTCGCCTTAACTAAGAATGTAAAATTATAAGGACGAGAAGATCTAGAGCTCGGAGAGCGGATCTAGATCCGGTCGCCTTAACTAAGAATGTAAAATTATAAGGGCGAGAAGATCTAGAGCTCGGTGAGCGGAGCTAGATCCGATCGCCTTATTTAACAGTGGAAGGACGGCTATAGACTAGATATTACACTTGGGCGAGTTGGGGTAGCTTTGTCCCTATATCAACTTAAAGTAAACCGGACCAAGTCAAATTGCCCTTAGACTAATCGAGCAAGTTTAGGTGACCTAAATCGACATTATGAACTAACGGTCTATGTGAAGTTTTAAGGACGAGTAGGCCGAGGCTAGTGTTGACTTCTCGCTTGAAAGCACCAGCGTAACCGAGTCGAGTTAGATCGACTTCTCGCGTGTGTTTTTTTAAGGGACGAGCGGGGCCAGGCTAGTGTTGACTTCGCTTAAAGATGTGGCGAGTGGGCCAGTCGGATGACTTCTCGTGTGAGGTTTTACTGCGCGGTGGGTGTTTAGACGAACCTTAAGAACGTATAAAGTGAGATATAACTTACACCGGTACCAATTAGAGTGCGATTAGCCGAAATGAGATCATACAAAGCCGATATGGAAAAATAGGGCAGAATTAAAGTGCAGGAATAAATTGGGAATAAGCAAATAATGATGAAGTGCGAACAAGAATTAAAGTGTAGAATTTAAAGATAGTTTGAATAAACGATAACCAATAAAGACTTGCCGAACTAGTCGAGCAAGAATGATTCCTTTGACCTTTTAGCTGCATAGAAACTTCGAGCGATCTCCAGGTCTCCTTTGATTTCGACCGACCCTCGGGCGGTTGGGAACTTCAGACTGATGTGCGCTGGGGAGATTATGGCTCGGAGATCGATCAGAGAAGGCCTTCCCAAAATAATGTTGTATGCTGATGAAGATTTGACCACGACATAGTTGACCATGAGTGTCCTTCCTGAAGAATCCTTCCCGAACGTTGTCGCGAGCCGAATCATTCCTAGTGGATGAATATGAGGACCGGCAAATCCAAACAAATGTGCTGAGACCGGAGTGAGCTCGAATTCCTTAAGACCCATTGCCTGAAAAGCCGCAAAGTAAAGAACGTTAATCACGCTACGGTGTCCACGCAAACTCTCTTAACTGCATTCTTGCCGACCACAACTTCAATGATCAACCCTTCATTGTTTGGGACCAAGGGGAGTGGGTCCTTTGGCCCATAGCCTAATTCTTGATAGGGAATTGCATTTCTCTTGTTTGCCTGCACGCCCTCTATCAGGGCGCTTAAGTTACCAACTTCAAAGGCAATACCAGGGCCTCCCACAATGGTGTTGATGGTGTTAATCGGGCGATTGTCTGTTGGTTGACCTTTATCGGGAGACTGATCTCTTCTTCGCTGGGGTTCGCCTTGTCGGCTGTGATTACGGTTATAGTTTCTCTGTTGGTAATCCCGCTGTCCGTGGCGTTCGCCATAGCGAGGTCGCTCCACGACTTCATCTAGTTTTCCTTCTGCAATTCCTACTTGCACGTCGCGTTGAAAATCTCTACAGCTTGTCCAACTCGTGCCCAAAGGTGTCTTGATGGTAGCTGAACTTGCTCTCGTCCCTTCTCTCCGGGGCTTCGTGGCGGTGTAGGGTCTCTTTGCCAAACCCTTTCTTTCTATGATTGCCAGTACATGTTCTCGAGGCCTGTTTAACACCGGGAAGTCTCGCGGCTGCAAGGCATTTCTCTTCTCAGGTCGGCCCGTGGCCGAACCGCTTTCACGATCTCTATAAGACTTTCTCTTCTTGTCGGATGTGTCTTCCAGCTTGTCCTTCTTGGGCTCGGACTTCTCCACTTCTCGCTTCACGCGATTAGCTTATTATCATTGACAATGTTTGAATGAAACTTCCAAACACTCTTCCATGGACGTGGGAGTCTGGCCGCTCGCTTTGGCATATAACTCGCTTTCCCGTAGCCTCGCTACGGCGAAGCGATCCGAACTTGATCGTCGGCGTCTCGAACTTGCAAATGATTCTTCACCGAACCGCTTAAGGTATTGCAACGTAGTCTCGCTCTTTCTTCCGCTTTTGATGGCGAATAGGTGGGTAGCATTCTTCCGAACGGCCGCCGTAATAAACGCGCGTGTAGATAGTCCTCGGCGGTATTTTCTTGAACCATTCCCGAGCCTCGACCAAAGTGAGTAAGCGCGGGAATGCTTTGCACTTCATCTCCCACAGGGCACAATAGAGATTCATGTGCGTGAGATACTTTGAACAGTGATCCTGGGGTCTTTAGTTCCGTCGTAGGGCTCCAATTTGGGGATATTGAACCTGGTGGTGGTCGGGGTAGTTATCGATCCGCTTTCGAAAAAATGGGGATTAGAGCGCCAGAGTGTTGACTTCCTTCCCGCTATGGCCTCTAGCTCGAAAACGAGTTGCCTTCATTGCTTGAGGGACGCACCAACCCTCCTCAGTAGGTTTGAGGATGACGATCGATTTTCTCTTCTGTTTCATTTACACTTTGGGGAGGAAGGCGTTGGCTGCCACGACCCGTCATTGGGGTCATCCTCTTCTTCTGTGTCCTGATCCTAGGAATTATCTCCAGATGAACCCTCGTTCGGGTGATTCAGATCTTGCAAATTTTCATTGAGGGGGCCTTCTTCTTCTAGATCTTCCCAATCTTCATCCTCCTCGTCCTCCTCTGCCAAGACCGCGTTAAGAAATACTTCTTTTATGGCGTTGTCCAATGCTGTGAGTTGATCTACCAACTCCTGGTGGGTCTTATCAAGGGAAGTTGGATCATGTTGTGGATTTTGGTTGTTGGCATCTGACTCAATAGCGTCGTTGGCACCATTACCGTTAGCAGCCTGTTGTCGTGTAGTCACCATGGTTATCCTGAAGTTCTCCTGAGGTTATCAAGCAAAAGATGGACCCTCCTTCTAGGTGCCAATTGACGATCCAAAATCGCAAGGTAATCCTCTAAGCTCGCTTTCCTTGATTATAACCTAAGGATGCCTCAAGAACGTAAAAGCGATGATGGAGGGGGTGATTTGAGGTGTTTTAGATCGCACTTGAGATGTTGTTTCTCAAGTTGCCCACGATACAAATACAATAGTTGAATTGGAATCAAGTCTCCAAGTTCCTCGGGGATAGTTTATATAGAGGGCTTATGCCCTGGGGTTTCTTGTGGCGTGTGCGTGGTAGACACTAATTTAACGTATTCCCAAGGAAAAGAATTGTGATTGATTGATCTCCATGATTTTAGGAGATAATTATGATGTTCGAATATTCGAATTAAATGATAAAGATTAGAGCCTTTATGACTCAAGATTCTCTTGTAGTTATCTGATTATTACACACGTGAAGAATAAGATTAGGGACAGGCTTTGGCCGACCTAGGCAAAACACGCCAGATTGGCGGAACCGGCCTACAGAGGTCGGGGACGATGGCCGGGCTCCCACTGCTGCGGAATCGTACAAGTCTAAGGACTTAGCCCGATCAACGAGGTTGATACTGACCGAACTGCCGACTATCTGAAGTTCGGTTCACGATCCCTCTCAGACTGTTAGAGGCTGAGAATATCCGATCCAGCGACGGTCGGACATACGGGGATTGATGGTGATGAAGCGGGTAGGCGATCCCCCCTGGGCTCGTCATTAGGAGGTCAAGTACAGTTTTTCTCTCTGAGTCAAGTGTTGAGCCACCAAAAAAATGCCACGTGGGTAAGCCCATTTTCTGACAGCATCAAGGAGAAAAGGAAATCAACACCATAATTCCGGTGGAAATCGGCTAAAGGATTTCCAGCGGTGGACGGCAGTAGTTAATTGAATTCTGATAGTTGCATATGGTTACCAATATTTGCAACCGGTTGGTGTCAGTATTAGTTTTCCCACCGGTTTCAAGCCTTGGATTAAAAAAATTATAATATCTCCGTTTCAAAATATAAGTCTCAAAATATAAGTCATCCTATACTTTTAGATTTGTCCCATAATATAACTAATTCTACATTACCAATACAACATATGTTACCCTTTTCTCTATCTAACTCTTAATTTATTATCAATCCAACCATTTTTCTTTACTTAACAACTACTCAATCTGTTCATTATTATCTCTGTCGCATTTAAGAAAAACACACAAATTAAAAAAAAAGTAATTGTATTGATTTTCATTATAAAATACTAAAAAATCTTGAAAAGTGTAGTAAATCTATCAATATGAAAAATTGATTGGTTGAATGAAATTCTATAAATTTGAAAGGTAATATTGAAAAGTAGAAAAAATATTAAAATATGTATTGAAAATGTAACTATGACAGATAAAAATAAAATTTTGATTTTGACAAGTGCGACAATTAAATATGAACGGATGGAGTATTGCATTAATAGGAGTCAAAGCGCATTTTGGATATTAACATTCAAATTTATGACAATCAGTCACTTTCTTAATTTGTGTGAAAAACTCTAGGATAATTTATATTTTGAAACATATGTAATAATTGTCATGTAGTTACGTTGTTATCACAAGAACATACGTTTGATAAGAGAGTTATCCACATTAATGTTAAGTTTGCCCCTTTAAGGCTGTCCACAGTGGGGTGTATTCTTCATCTCCCTAAATTTTATATATGGAGGATAGGCAAGTCTTAGTCTTACAGTGGCACTTTATCTACCTCCCTATCCCTAAATAATATTAAGGTTCCCCCTAAATATACGGAACCTGTTAAAGTGAACAGTACACACATTTTTCTACTTTTTATTTTCGAACACATATTTTCAGCAGAAAAGTGGAAACAATATATCCATTCTATCTTTTTTTTTTTGAAAGCTCATTACATCTTTTATTAAAATGGTGCAATAAATTATTAAAACACGTTTTTACATTATTAATTATTATACTCATATGAATCAATAAATTTAATCTCACGGTTCATGATGTAGAAGTATGTTATGTGATTTGTTGTGAACTTTTTTTGTTGCTGATCTAACTTATCAAAATTAAGATGTGAAATGTTGGTGAAATATGTGGTGAAAAAAATGTTTAATTATTTTCACAAGTTACACATTCAACATGATGAGTCTTGACAATACAATTACGAAATGCATAAAAAAGAGAAGTTACCGTATGTTAACGAAAAATTCTCTTTTATATTGATATAGATAACAAAAATACACCATATTTTTAAAGATACGATTTTTTTTTCCCGTTCAAAACTATCATACAACATCATTTTTGTAATCATATGCGATTTTTTTTGGCAAGCATACGACATAATTTTTTATTTATTTTTTGGATAATGCACACAACATAATAAATTCTCACATCGTAACTATAAGACATTTCATTTTGATTTTTGTGGGGGAAAAAAAGGAGGGAAAGTGTTTTGATAATTAAATTAGTTAGTTGAAATGTGAGGAAAAAAGTAATTTTTAGGAACTATATAGGGAGTGTTTATCGGAGTTGGATTTTTATAGGGTGTACAAAAAGCAAATCTGAAACAGAAAATAAGGTAAATAAAGGGTGTGATAGGGAACCACCATTGTGGTTACACTAACTGAAGCGGGAGGTTTTTGTGTGTTGTGTACCTATATGTGGATTGCACGTGTGGCACACCACACACTTTTATTCTGTATTTGAACTGTGTGGTTCTGATTGTTTCACTCGTCACATCAACTCAAATTCCCTCAACACACAATAACTTCACAATTGAAGCCTCTCCGCTCTACTGGAGTCTTATCCCCTAAATGAAAAAAAATATATCCTGTATTGACTTGATGAAATATATTTAACTTTTTTATTTTTTATAATGAAATTTCTTTTACCCGTGAAAAACAAAATAATGTATTAAATGGAATTGGTTATGTAGTAATATCTTCTTCTTTTTTTTTTTTTTTTTTTTTAAGAAGAATTTTTATTAAAAGTAGGATGGACAATCCACATGGGGTATAAAATTTTAAATAAATCTAGTCTATCTCAATGGCCCAAACAAGTTTTAAATCTCTGAAATGCTTAATCGCCGTCGAGAGGAACACGTGAGTAGGCGGATAGGCAATGTCCGGAGAGTGTATAAGTTTGTTTCTTCAAAACCAAATCCCACAACCTAATTCACGGAATAAATACGGCCACCGTCTTGTCGTTGCAGAATGTGTAGATGTTGGTCTCAAATTTTCAGTGACCCGGTCGTGTGCATTGGCATTCGAAAAGAAGTCATGCCATTGAGGGGAGGGAGGGTTTTCTTTCAAATACTTCGGGGCCACTTACAGTCACGGATAGCGTGGAGCGGAGTCTCTTCGCATTCATGACAAAGCTGGCAGATGGAGGAACTAGAGATGTGTCGATGTTCCAGAAAGCTGTTAACAAGCAAGCAATCATGACTAAGTCGCCAGAGAAAGAATTTGTGTCTCATCGGCCCTTTAAGGCTCCAAATACGAGTCCAATGGAGGAAGTAACCAAAGTATATTGATTCTCCAACCGGTAAATACATCCACTACTGAACAATGATTTTTCCATCATCGACGGAGCCAACTTGATGTCGCCACTATTCACCTTAAAGGCCGCTTGGATAATCTTAACGGCTTGGCAAAAATTACGCCACAAAGAGAGGCCCCCGCTTTAGGATTTGCATAGGGACTACCATATTTCTCAACCAAGAGTGAGACCCACGGGAAAGCATCATCGGTAAGTAACTGCCAAACAAGTTTTCCCAAAAAAACGAATTTCATTTCCTCGAGGCGTTTAAGGCCTAGACCCCCATTCTCCTTCGGCTTGCACAAGTTTTGCCAGGAGATATAGTAGCAATGTTTTTTGCCATCTAGCTCATCCCAAAAGAATTGACGGCAAAGCTTGTTTATTTCGTCCGAGAGACCTTTGGGTAGTTTAGTCGTCTGAATCGTATATTCATATAATAAGGGAGAGTATCCAAAGATGTCTTGATTAGTATAGATTTCTCTCCCTTGGAGAGAGCCTTCGCTTTCCAAGAAGCCAACTTTTTTCGCATTTTGTCCATAATGAAGCCATAAGTTTTCTTTTGGATGCGAGAGTGTATCATAGGGACACCTAAGTACTTCTCAAATCCGGTGTATGCCCCGTACCCAGCTTCTATCCAATATGAGATTTGACCTGCACATTAACATTATTAAAAACATGAAAAGTGGATTTTTGAAAACATTGATAAAAATGAGATAAACAAGTAGATATATATTGAGACATGATGAAATTATTAACTTGAGTTAATCATTATAGACCAAACAAGGACGATTAACCTACGTAGTTATTTTTTTAGAGAACCTACGTAGTTATTGAATCCAATATATCTCAAAAAATACTTTAGATATGAGCATGAGTTTTGTGGCGTTATAAATGGTGTGAGAGCCGACTACCGTATTTTATACAAGTGGTGTGAGACGATTTGAAAATGTAAGTTATACAATATTAAGATATAAAATTAAGACATAATTAACTTAGTAAGTTGAATTAACTATTTTTAATCAACCAAGGACGTTTCACATGGTGTCAAAGACAATTACCCTATGTCATCACATTGTGACAGAGGATTTTGAAGAAATCTGGGGGTATTACATGTGGTGACAGAGTCGCGTACCGTATGTTATATCTTAAAAGTGTCGCGACATGAGATACGGTTTAATAAAAGCGAATGAAACAATATTAAAACATAAAATAGAGACACAAGAAACTTAATAACTTAATTAAACCATTTGTCTTCAGGACATGGCCTAATGGTAAATGACTTGTGTGCTGTAATGACAACTGGAGTGTGGAGGTTCGAATCTCGTAAATGGACGGCTTCTTTCACTATTTTGGTATAATGACGCACTACGACTCGGCCCACTAGGCTTACTTCGATTAACATCTCCACTCATTCCGGGACGAGAGTGTGATACTCTTTTCGGTTAGGGTTTAACCGTTTTTTACTTAATTAAACCATTAAAACCGACTGAGAACGATAAACACACATTTAGACCCGAGTAATGAGACAGTTTCACTTTAACAAGACTTTTGTAATAATTATTGACTGATTACTGTACCTAATATTGCCTCCTAAAACAGCAGCATTGATTAATCATGAATAAATGTTTCATAATTCCCTGCTAATTAATAATCTTCAATTATATACTGTAGAAAAAAGCTACCGGCAAAACAAAACTGCACCGCCGATTGTACCGAATGAACGGCGGAGATTTGATGGTACAGAAGGTCCTTAAAGATAGCCCTAAAAGCAAAGCAAAAAGGCACAGTAAATCCGACTTATAGGGCACAGTGACTTGTCTTTTTCCTTTCAGCCACTCTACTAGAGCCCTATATACTGGCAATAGTCTGTAATTTGCAGGCATGCTTGAGTGCACCTTCTGACTCCTTTAGGACTCCCCCATAACTGTATATTTAATTTTAAAAAAAGTTGATCCCAAACCGAGAGGTAGTTAAATGAAGAACGGTTAAACCCTGACCATGAATGCCTCCTCGCCCTCGACCTTAGGAATGTGATGAGAGATTAATCATAAGACCTAATAGTTTAGGGATGAGGCTTTGTATTAGATATGTCTTATCGAAAGGGTCGGCCCTTTACGGGACTCGAACCTGTTGGAGAAAATAAAAGAAAAATGATTTTATCGATTTTTTAATCATTTACGACAACTATTTTAAAAATCAAGTTCGATAGATTTTTATTAAAGTTATCGAAACTTTATTAAAATCATTGGAAACTACGTGCTACGTAGTTGCCAATAGGATTTTAAATCATTCAATTCGGAGTACGGGTGAATGAGATATTAACGCTTTAAGTTGTTGTGAGATATGAGAAGTAAAATAGTGTAAAACTTTATCCAATGTCAAGTATTTATATGATGATAGTTGATGATTGGTATAAGCTCCTGGAGAAAGGGAGAGAGTTCAAAATGGTTTTAGACAGACGATGATCTGCTAAATTGCCACACGCGCGCGCGCCGCCGCCCGCCCGTGCCCGTTGACCGTTGATCTTGGGCTTGGGGAATTGGGCCTGAGGGCTAGTATTATCTTTTTGGACAAAGTCAGCGGGGTGGCAAGTCAACTAAATCTCACCGAGGTGAGGCAATCTTGACTAAATCCGAGGTGAGGCAATTCGGCATCGATTAGCTTAAACCGACATTCGAGGTCGAGTCGTTCGACTGAGGCAAACTCAGCTTCAGCAGAATCGAAAGTTAGCTATATTTAAAACCAGTGAAGCAAACTCAAAGATCATCAGGAGAAACTCAAAGAATCGCCAGAGATCGAGTTCACCAAGGCATTTTCAGCAGATAGAATGTCTCATTCAGCTGAGACTTTTCATCTTCTGCTGAGACTTTTCATCTTCTTAATAGTCATCATTAATATTGATATCAAAGTGGGAGTAAATGCATTAATGGTTATCAATGTAGAGACTCTTCCATTGCTTGTTCAAGCCTCTATATAAACAAGTCTTCACAAGATGGAAGATACACACAAGAACACAATACAAGAGCATACATACATTCCATTGCACAAAGTATTTTCTGCATTCATAGTTGAAGAGTTTCTGGGCATCATCAGAGTTCGAAGTGGTTCAGAAATTGAAATACCTTCTTTCTGAACAGGTAACTGAGTAATCCTGGGAGACAATTGCATAAATCGAGGTACAAGCCGAAGCAAATTTGTCTTAAGGACATAGTTTCATCTCGTCTCAGTTGGAAATATCCTTTGTCATTTTCGTTTTTTTTTCAATTATAGTATTGTAATTTTCCTTTCAGATTAATAAAAAGTGTTCTTATTATTTCTGTTTATTTATTTATTTCGCATACGATACTACAACTATAACAGAACCCGCACCTTCTGGCTTTAGATATAGCAAGGTACTACACCACGTCACCCGTTCACCACTAGGCACCACTAGGCCCCAGGGGATAAGAGATAGTTAAATGAAGAAAGTCGTTTGCAAATAAGGATGTAAAACGAGCCAATGTTTCGACGCTCAACTCGTAAAATGTTGTTAAAATATGATTTAATCTATCTCGAGTAGAACTCGAAAATGATTAAAACTTAAAAGAGTCTATCTCAAGTTTTTTTTTCCCTGCATGAATGAACACGAGTCTTAGTAAGGTGCTTGTTGAGTAAGGCCGACTTTCGAGCCCAAGCCCGCCTTTTTTACTAGTTTGGGTGCTTGAGCGCATCTTTCTCATACGTTTAACGCCCTTCGTTTTTAAGTAAGAAGAGGCGCCTTAGCTAGGTCTTTTTCTTGCACCAACACTCTATTCAGGAGCAAATGCCCATTTACGAGAATCTAATGGGAAAAAAATGCACGACTTTGGCTGGGACCATAACTTTGGAATGAGCAAAGAAGATTCCGGGTCTCGTAGTTCGAGCTTATCTACTTTAAAAGGATTGTTCGACTCGATAAGTATAATGTTTGTCTAGATTCGGATCGGATTATGTACGACACGTTAGTGTTAGTAATCATTTGTTTGTTTAGCTTAACGAACCAATTTTGATTATATATAAGCTCATTTCTAAATCTTCAACGTTCGGTTATGTTCACGATTTGCTTATATAGATAAATCAATGTACAAACATAAATGTAACACATAAGATGATAAATCATTCATTATAATATATACTTTAAAGTAATTTTATAGAATATTTATAGTGTTATTTCTAATATTTTTGTACTGTGATTTTTTAAAATTGTTTAATACTTCGTTATTTATGCATTTTAACTTGATTCTTTTTATATCTTAACGAGCCAAACTTGAGAATAGTTTGATTTGAAAGGAAAAAAATACATTTAACGAGTCAAAGTTGAACTCAAACTCAAACAATTTATCTTTCAAACGAGGCAAGCTTTATTTTTTTTTCCGTTTATTAAACAAAAGACCCCGAACAAACTCGTGACCGAAACGACCACGTTTTAGAACAATTTATCGTTAATGTATTAAGCAAACAATCATGACAAGCTCGTGACCTGAACGACCACAAACTTGAACAACGAATACTCGCCTTGATTAGTCAAGTCTATTATCTTTGGAGCTTTGAGTAGGACATAAATCAAAAGTTATACATTAGTGATTCAGTTTGCAAAAATTGCATGTACCGAGAGAAACCAACTCTTTACGGAATCGAACTTTCAACCAAAATTCAAAAACAATACTGTCACCGAAACACTATATATATATATATATATATATATATATATATGCTTTTTTTTTTAATCATTAAGCTATGCATTTGAAGGCATATAAAACTTGGGTCATAAGAATTGTCGATAAAAATTGTGTTAGTATTAGTTATCAAATTGTTTAACCCATTGAATAATACAATGTATCCTTACTCCACCCTTGTATTACAAATTTACAATAATCTTTCAAATTATTGATTTTCTATACATACATACATACATACATATATATATATATATATATATATATATATATATATATATATATATATATATAACAATTGAGAAAGAACGGATACTAAACAAAAAAACAAACACACGGATAAACAAGAACACATAGATTTAACGTTGTTTCCGAAAATATATCGATTAGTCCACGGGCAGAAACGAGTAGATTGTACTATCATAATGTTTACCGACTTTTGCAGTTGATCTACATCACAATAGATACATATTTATAGCCACAGAACCATAACTCTAGCCATCATAATGACACACTAGCAGATTGACTAATATAGCTCAGATGTGAACTCAGCTGAGCTGACTCCATCTGACGTAGCCCTAACCCGGCCGCTCAGATGCAACGCCGATCTGAGATATGTTCAATGAGACTCGATGAGACACCACTCGGTTGACAACAAAACTCATCTGAACAACACTTCATCTGACCTGATACTTCCCAAACTTGAACACTCAGATGAGCTGACCATCACTCAGCTCAGCTCATAAACTTTGCGGTTATCTGAATTCACCAGCATAGATCGTCATATTATTGACTAACAATACATATTGGAATTATATGATCATCCAAAACATATATGTATTATTTAAGCTATGTACGATTCATGTGTCGGGTCTTATTCGTGTTAATAAAGCCCAATCTACTATTTGTGTATGTATATGAGTAAAGGGTTAATTTCATATTCACATGTATGCATTCATTATGTATTGTCAACGTTTAACTAAAACCAAAATTGATCTTCTTTGTCTATGAAGATATATTTAATTTTGTTTTGAAGCAAAATGACAAAATAAATACATAAATACAAAAACAAAATAAATTCAGTTTTTTTTTCGATAGAAAATAAATTCAGTTTGTCTTGTTTTACCGTCTCAATGTTGTATTATTTATGAATTTTTCAACAATTGCAAGTGAATGGAATTTTAAGAATATGTAGAAAGATTTTCTTTCTATATTGTTTCAGTTGAATAATTACATTTTTGGTCATCTATTAACATTTTTTATCCTTTAAGTATGCATTTGTTATATTTTAAATAGGCAACGGAAGTATAACGTATGATGTTTATGATAGAAAACATTAGATTCAGATTACCTGAATAAGCGGAAGCGGAAGAAATCGTCAGGATCGTTCCTACATCCATTGTTATTCGATATCTGCTCCGTTTTGCCACAACGATCTAAACCCTGGAATAGAACAAAGAGAAAACTCCGTATGCACATTGGGAGAGACGGCATACTGTCTTTTAGGTGTTCAGTCCTATCCTATTTTCCGAATGATCACCAACCGACGGTAGTGCACAGCGATCTATATATAGCAAGACTAGGGACTCTAAAGCATTATGGAATATTCGGATGAAAACCCTAACCATCATAGGATTTCCCATAATACCCTTAAATAATAATAAACCAATAATATTTACCAACATAATATCTAAATAACTTAAGGGCCACATATAATTATCTTTTAACTAAATGATAATTCTTACATTCTCCCACTTGGCCCGAAAAGTTATGTCGGCACAGCATTAATGAGTGACAACAAAATTTGCATGCACAAAATGTCACTCTCTGGTTTATTAACATAACTTCAACTGATCAATACTAACACAAGAACTATGGCGGTTATGTTTGATAAAAACAAACACTCCCTTCCAAAATTACAATGTGCAATATCAACCAGCCAAGTAAATATTTTATGAATGAACTAATCAAAATGTCATTCGGGGTCCCAGAATCCAAATGGATTCACTCATACATGAACTCGGTGCACTTTCATGTAAATGCTACATCACTATGATGCCTATTTTGACAATTTTCGAGAATTGAGGACGAAGCATCTTTACGTGTCAATAAGTCAAATATGAGTACAATATGATTGTGAGATAACATAAGCCGGCAAAATACACAATCTATATTCTCATATTATTCTACTTACTTGACACTCGACTTATAGCTAGCTTACCTCTGACAATGTGTCCAAATGTCGATTTGCTAATTTCATCATCAAAATCATTCCTCATATGAGTGAGGATGCGATGAGTCAAAAATTTGGCCAGAAGCAACATCGACCAAAAACCATAGGCCAAAACTCATAAAGCCTGTGACTTAACTACACAAAATTTTCGGTCATTCAATAAATGAGCTACTCTAATCAATACATAAGTTCACCTTTAAAGGTAGTTGATGCAAGCTTAACGAGATCCTGACATAGATGATCTCATTGAACCTCTTATATCGATATGAGATTCACCAAAATCATACAACATATCCTTTTAAGGAAACTCAGAAATCATAAGTATAGCTCTAACAAAAATGCAAGCGTACCATCCTAAAATATGGTTAATACTTCCACTGGTCGAAAACATCATTAGAATGTAAACCAATATAACAAAACCAGAAGCTTACAAAATCCATATAAATACTTGCAAACCGAAAACAATTATTCAGTGCTTTTGTTCTCCAATACATGTTTTGTACATTTCAATTGGTTTATCACACGAGATGACAACCACTATAATGGTTAAATAAACCATATTTCTATCATGAGCTACAATATAAAAAAAACTGGCACAATATTCTTCAGTAACTCTATAGAAGAATTGATAATCTTAAGTGCCTCCTAGAGAAAATTCTCAACAACAAATCTAGCATTTTGTTGCTCATCATAACAATAATAAGCTCCCAAGTAATTTGTTAAATCACCAATATGAGACTTTATAATGAACAACAAGGTACTAGTACAAACATGAATTTTCTTAAGATGTAACAATGCAACTCATGCTCACAATAACTAATTCATGCACACAATTCAAAATAGAATCAGGTTTTAATAATTGAGAAATTTACTCCCACTATTGTACTTAATTAGTGGTTTTGAAATGAGTAGATACCATATGTGATTGTCCTCAACATGTGATCAATCTATAATTGACGCTCTTAATTTGAAATACAACGTACTCCATTTAGAATTAACTAAATTTCTTCAATGAAAAGCAGAATGAAGCAATTCAACTTATGATTAATCACTTAGAACAACCACTCCCACTCAATTAGCATTTCTCAAAATTCTTATGGTTTCCAACTTCACATTATGTTAGAATATGTGATCAAGCTCTTGTGATTCCAATGAATCAATCACAATATCTATTTACGTATGAACACTTCATTTGACCAAAATTACACATCAAGAGTCATAAGCTCTAGTCACAGTAAGGTCAAACCCGAATGTATAATGTTTCAGCATGATTCTTTCCACAACACAATGTTGTCAAAATGACAACCTTGAAGAGAATCTAAAGATATTACACAATGTTCAAATAGATTTTAACTCCTTAGGATACTAATAATTGTCATTACGACGGGATTCTCCCACTCAATCACACGATAGTACAAACAAGTGTGATTGGATCATTCAAGGAGAAAATGACATATATTTCCTGCCATAAATGTCTTTCGTTTTATACTATCATAAATATCATACTCTATCCTCAAGTATAAAAGCTTTGTGAACAATATATGCTTTAATAAGGATAAGAAGCCACAAAAATAGATGATGTCAAAATATGAGACAAATTCTCAAACCATCCAAAATATTGAACAAAAGACACTTTCAATATCATGATCTCAACAAAAATTCGACATAAAGAGTGAACTTAATGGTTTGTCATGAACATTATACAAACCCCACAAATCAATCATGGCTATACATAAAGCTATTAAGCCATAATAACTCACCACAATCTACTTTAATGTAAAGAAATATTTTGCTGCTTCAAATGTCGAAATAGTGATATATTCACTGATGTCAACTATCTTATGTAGGTTAGGTATAACTTAATAGGCTATCGTGCTCTACAGAATAAAGATTTCAAATCTTAAGTTGAGCACGAGAGATTCACTATCCAAAAGATGATAGCCTCATATTTTCATCTAATGATGAAAATTTTACCAACGTATAATTGACAGTGTGAAGTAAACATCTAAAATACTTCACATTATATCACAACTAAATATGAGATCTAACACATAGCAATTTCCGTACCAATGAGGTAACATACTTTAATGTCCCTAACCAAATTAAGATGACATTTAACTAAGATTACCTCCAAGTGTAATTTCTTAAAATGAGACAATATGATATTCCTTATATGTCTCACAAAATTCACTCATCATGCCAGAATACAAATGATCAAATACACTATAGACCACGTGTTTCTCTATGTTCATAAAATTATGAACACTCTGAACATAACAAATGTATTTAATTACACTATCACAAATAGAAATCACCCAGGACCATAGGAAAATCAAATATTAGTAATCCAAAATGATCTACAAACCAACACTAATAACCTAATTTCTATTATGAGGTACGTACTGAACAATTTTATTATATGTCATTGAGGACAACTCTTACATTTGGGTGGTCAAAATAAAATTTATTCTTAATGGAAATGCATATCTAAAATAGTTTAATTTTATTTTAAGAGCACCAACATAAGCGATTGATTCACTAAAATGCTCATAAATCAACACATCGGTTGATAATTGTTATTCCGTAGTGAGTGGTGGAGCACTCATACGAATTACAAGATCCTAACCATTGCATTCCAAAATTAATCAAATGAGTTGCCCTAGACAGAATCAACCAATGTTAATTCTTTTAAAAGTAAATTCACGGCCTTCACTGCGTGGGTAGAGGTCAGTAAACACTACATAAATTTACTATCGAAATAATAAGACCGGAGAATTAATCCGAATAGAGTGAGACCATCTGTGCCTGTGGGCATAAGATAAATCCCCTCGTCTTTATGCTAATTTCCATCTTATTTCAATCAGTCTCATAAAGATAATTGCTTCCCTGTGGGGCCGAGCATTATCTAAATGAACTAATTGGTGCAGAAATGTATGAGTCACTCATGTAATCACTTTGAACATTATGTGATTAATGGTTGCATTACTTCTCATGCATTCCGGATCTTGTGGCTACTCCAAGAGATGCAAGAGAAATAATATCTTAATGTGAAACATACGGTTTGATTATATAGTCTCTCCATTTAATAGAAACAATCAAATTATGTATAATAATAGCGATAGGGAAAGACTACAACCAAAGATCAAACCAGTTCATTATTAAGTTCCACGAAATGCATAAACATGATATGGTTCACTCATATATGTCAATCAACCCTTTAATTTACATTAAAATATGCATTAATTGATCCCCAAACATGATGCGATCAATTTCATCAATTCAATCACCAACAATATGTGACTAAGTATACTTTCAATCATTGAGCTGATGTGGCTACACTCAAAATTGACCGTATGACATGACATATTTTAGAAGTTACTAAATAAGGGTAAATATAAATTTATTTATTATATCGACGCACCATTTAATGAATCGAACCATTTGTCAATTCAACTGAATATCGATTAATTTTCAATCACTCGACATAATGTGATCAAAACTTTTATACATCATCATGTCAGGCTGCTGTGGCTACACCCAACATTTGACACCATCGACATTCAAAATATTGACACTCATACAAAGGTCAATCAAACCTTATGTTGACATAAAATGTGCAATTTAATTCTTAAATATGGTTCAAGTATGCATGTCTATTGCCTTACAAAAATTACAACATAAATATGACACAATGTAATCACTAAACATAATGTGATTAGTCGTTATGTGTCAAGATATGAGTTGCTTTGGCTAAACTCAAAGGACTCAAAGACAACTATAGGACATATTTATTAATGCTGCAAATCATCAACCAGTGAAGAGACATACTTTCTGTTACATCAAGCCATAAATGAACCAACTACAAACCGTACATAATTTAGTCATTCCATCTACATGCGACTAAATTTGCTCATGAGTCACAATTTAACTACTAACTATATGTGTTAATTCTTTATTTGTGACATGTAACGTTTGTTACAGTTTTCTAATGTGAACATGTACTAAAAGAATCCCTTTTATAATATTTAGTCACTTAACTATATGCGACTGATTGCTTATGTATCACAATTAATTATCACCTACCAAAAGTGATAAATGAGTATGTATTTTAAGCACTGAACGATTATAATCTTCCATATTATAAAAATATGTACAACTACTAGGTACAACAACAAGTAGACATAATTTTAAATCAACTAAATGGAAGATTAATAATTACAAAATGAGTACCATAAAGTTATATCAAATTCAGTACAAATACGTCACTTAACTAAATGTGACTACTACTCAATGTATCATTTTTATCACTATCGAAATATGATAAATCCATGTGATACACCAAAATGTTTAATTACTATAATCTTCCTAATAAAAATTATGTACGTGACCAAAAAAAAATATATATTTATTTTACAACATTCAGCAAATAATATTGCCAATATCAAAAGAAAGATTATAATCCCTTTTATTTAATTTTAAACAACTCGATTTATACGTATACAACCATTTATACAAATATAAAGTTAATCCCTACAAAATGGATCGACTGATAAGCAGACCACATTAATTAGAACACAATTTTTTTTTTTTTTTTTTTGAGGTTTAATCTCAAAACACGTTAACCCTCCCTATAGCCGCCTATTAACCAAATCAGCCGGCATCAAAATGAATCCATATCATTTAGGTCACCCTCATCCACCAATCAATTTGGCAGAACAGATAATGAAAGGCAAAGGCAATTTTATTTTATTTTATCTATAGCACAATTCATTGTAAATAAATTGATTAAACGGCAGGATGCTTGAGGCATCCAATATCCCACGAGAACGGAAAACTTAATGCTGTTAATAATGATGGCCAATTAACAAAGACGAAATTACACCCGTCCAAACCCATACGTATCTCAATATTTTAGGAATAAAAGTTGAATGACATGAATAAGTTATCTGACAGATGCAAAATTGATCGCAAATCGACAATCCATGGGTATCATGAATTAACGGGACTTAGCGATGAACGTTCTTAAACATAATGAACGATTCAAGCATATTCATATCGAACAACATGGATTATAGGTTGTCTCTGATACCACATATCAGAAAACATTAGATTCAGATTACCTGAATAAGCGGAAGCGGAAGAAATCGTCAGCATCGTTCCTACATCCATTGTTATTCGATATCTGCTCCGTTTTGCCAGAACGATCTAAACCCTGGAATAGAACAAAGAGAAAACTCCGTATGCACATTGGGGAGACGGCATACGGTACTTTTAGGTCTTACGGTCTATGCCTATTTTCTCGAATTATCATCACCAACCGATGGTACAGGCGATCTATATATAGGCAAGACTAGGGACTCAAAGCATTATGGAATATTCCGGATGAAAACCCTAACCATCATAGGATTTCTCATAATACCCTTAAATAATAATAAACCAATAATATTTACCAACATAATATCTAAATAACTTAAGGGCCACATATAATTATCTTTTAACTAAATGATAATTCTTACAGTTTAATCCATGTTATGTGTTATATTATTATTGATTGAGAAATAATCAAAATTTGATACTTTTGGTCACTAAAAAGGAATCCAATATTCAATGAGATGACAAAACACGTTAAACTTGGCTGAGTGTCGATTTTGGTAGAAAAAAAGTTCAAAGTGAGGAAATCTTTGGGTGGTGTAGTCTAAGACTAATCTTGGGTGATCTGAAGACTGAGTCTAACACTTCGGTTTGACTCTCCTTTGGTTTAATCTTGGTCCTTTCTATTTGCTTCAGCCCAAATCCACTTAACTCAAAATTAATCCGTCAATATTCCTACACCAAATCCGAAATACATGTAGTAATACGACTCGACATAAAAATACAATATAATTACTATAAAACCACGATAAAAATTCATACGTGATTCATAATCGAATTAAACTCTATTACATAGAATTTCTTGTGAATTAATACCACTTAAGTCCAGTTACGGGGGTAAATTGATATAAAAAATATCATATAGTTGATTCGCATGATCGCATCAATCCGCATAGTGCGGATATGCTTATTTTAGATGTAAAACGCATGTGTTTTGTAATGTAAATAATTTACACTACAGGATTTAAGTGATGATAATACGTATTTGCACCATGCAGATATACACCACATGAAGATTTCACTCAAAATGGATTTATCAAGTTGTTGTCCGTCGAAGTAAAATCGATTAGTCTAAGATAAAGTCTTAGGTGTTAATTCATTTTATGAAAATAGCCTATGTGAATGTGAATCGCACCGTTTCTTAGTTTCAAACTCGAGAATGAAACTAGTAACGTGAGGTTACTTTCACATATGGATGTAGCAAATAAACTTTACCGTGAAGGCTCCATATTTCATACAAAATTAAGCACACTTTGGGTTAAATTCGATTTTGCAAAGATTGAAAATGAAGATTCATTCTTTTAAAAAGAATGAAGATTCAACCTCTGTAAAATCGAATGTTGAGCTTATATTCGACTTTCTAAAGATCAAGTATTACTGTGGTGTTTTAAATGTGGATTCATTGTACTGCATTTAATAATTGTATTCTCTAAATGAGCGTTGTTATTGGCCCTGTAGTAAATCTATCGTGATACTATAATTCCGGCCATGTTCGACTTCACATAGTTGAAAATGGATAACCGACCACTGCAAAGTCGAATGTAGAACTTACCTTTGACTTTCAATGATTGAATGTCATGTGGTACTCCGAAAGTAGATTCTTTGTGCTGAACTTAACAACTGCCTTATTCAAAAGAGTGTTGTTATTGATACCACACCGAATCTACTGTGACACCACACTTCAGGCCGAGTAAGAAATGAACATTCAACCTCACAAAATTCAAATATTGAGTTTATACTCAACTTTCTAAAGATCAAATGTCACTCTACTATCTTGAAAGTAGATTCGTTGTAATAACAGCAACGACTTCCGTATTGGAAAAAATAGTTGATGGCAGTTCAAACTTAGAAGGCGGGAAACCGTTTTAGCCTATATAAGTGGTAGGGGTGAGCTTGGATTGGTTTGGGGGGTTTGGTTTGGTTTTGAAAGACTCAGGTTGGTTTGGGGCGTCATAATTCGTTCCCCAAACCAAACTAAAACGAAGTCAACCCCAATGGTTTGGTTCGAATTGGTTTCGGTTTGGATTGGATTGGTTTCGGTTTAACAAGCCTAATCTTAAATTTTTGACAAAAACCAACATTTTTTACATAAACTCTAAGTAGCTACATACATTACAATATAATTTAGCTACAATCAATCCTCCATAATTGTATACTTACATACATGCATTTACTGATTTACATATTTACATCAAAAGGGCAAAATGCTAAATGTTGACACAACAAAATGATCAAAACACCATGCGCGTCTTCCAACCAAAATAACATAGCAAACCACAGCAAAAACAAGCATCCAATCCAACTCCAACAGCAGCCAACAAAACCTCCAACCTCCATGGCTCCATGAAAAAAAACAATGAAATAGAATTAGATCAATGTTCATTTTTTCAATGAGCAAAAATAGACAAGTCCAACTTGCATGGATCGAAATGATCATGATCAAATGAATGTACCATTTTGTGTTTCCAAGCAAAGACCAACATTTAAAGCAACAATAAGGCCAATCACAATGGCGCAAAAGTTTTCCTATTGTCACTTATCATCAAAAGCATCAAAATTGTCCTACACGACATTATAATGTCATTTCTATTCACATTCCCCACACAATGTTTTTAAAAGACCACATTGATTTTACTAATCGGATATAAATTTTCCTACCAAAATGGGTATAAGACAAATGAGTATAATATATAATGAGTATAATATATAATATATATAATTAATGTATTAAAATTTTGGTTTGGATTGGGTGTGAAAAAAAAATCAAACCAATCCAACGCATTTGATTTGGTTCCAAACCAAATTCATTTGGTTTGCTATTGGTTTGGTTAATTCGGATTGATTTGGATCGGTTTACGATTTGGATTGGTTTAGTGGTTATTTTGCTCAGCCATAATAAATAAGTGGATGAGATTCATAATGTAAAATAGAACTTTTGAATGTATTTGGAATAAAATTCTGCAATTTGATTTTCTTATTTGAAGAACATTGTAGTTCTTCTTGATTCGATCGATCCTCTGCAAAATCATGGCAGAAGTGTTTCTTTGCATCTGATTGAGCTAACAAAATGCTTGAATTCCAGCAGAAAAATGTTAGATTCTTCATATCAAGCTTAATCGAGAAATCGAAGAACATGAAACAAATCAAACAAATTCAATCCCAAATAATTACTTCACCTTTCATATCTATAACCGATCATTCTTTTCTCATTTCTCGTCTCCTCTTTTTCTGTACTGTTTCCCCAAATGGATGTCTAAGCCATGCTGCAAAAATCTTTCACTCAATTATCAACCCAACAGTGTTTGATTACACCGCCATTATCAGTGCTTACGCTTCCACAACCCAGTGTTTGTATGATCAGCCTTTAATGCTTTACAAACAGATGTTGATTCAAGGTATTAAAGCTAACAACATTACGTTTACGTTTTTGATTAAGGAATGTGTGAATCAGGGGTGTTTATGTACTGGTGGGAGTATTCATGGGCATGTTTTGAAAATGGGGTATGATGTTGATGTTTTTGGGAAATTCGTTGATTGTTTTGTATTTTGAATGTGGGCGGTCGGGTGATGCGAGGAAGGTGTTTGATGAAATGCGTGTGAGAGATGTTGTGTCGTGGAACTCTGTGATTATGGGGTGTTTGAGGAATGGTGAACTTGATACGGGTTTGGATTTGTTTAGGAGAATAAAGAAGAAGAATGTGATTACTTGGAATTCGATTATTGTTGGTTTTGTTCAAGGGGGTAAAGCGAAAGAGGCTTTGGAGCTTTTTCATGAAATGGTGGTTTTGGGAAATGAAAAGGTTAAACCGGATAAGTTAACGGTTGCTTCCGTCATTTCTTGTTGTGCTTCTTTGGGTGCTATTGATCATGGAACATGGGTTCATTCTTATTTGAAAAACAATTCGGTTGAGTGTGATACAGTTATGGGGACTGCATTGGTTGATATGTATGGAAAATGCGGGTACGTTGAGAAAGCGATTGAGGTGTTCGAAGAAATGCCTAAGAAAGACGTATTGGCTTGGACAGCTATGATTTCGGTATTTGCTCGGCATGGCATGGGAGAAGAGGCTTTTGATCTTTTTTCTGAGATGGAAAGAGCTGAGATTCGGCCAAACGCAGTTACATTTACCGGTTTGTTGTCTGCTTGTGCTCATTCGGGTTTAGTAGAGCGATCACGCTGGTGCTTTAGCCTAATGAAGTGCGTTTACTCCATCGAACCACAGGTTCAGCATTACGCATGTATGATTGATACTCTAAGTCGAGCCGGACTCTTTCATGAAGCTGAAAATCTTATCAAAACAATGCCAATGGAACCAGACGTTTACGTCTGGGGCGCGTTGCTAGGCGGTTGTCAAATGCATGGAAATGTAGAGCTTGGAGAAAAGGTTGCTAAGTATTTGATTTCTTTAGAACCATTGAACCACGCGTTTTATTTCGATCTATGTGATGTATATGCTAAAGCTGGAAAATTCCGCGAATTGAAGAAATTGAGAGGTTTTATGGACGAAAAAGAGATTAAGAAACCGATCCCGGGATGCAGTATGGTTGAGATTGATGGTATTGTTCATGAATTCTCCGTGAAAGCATCGGTTGAAGATGTTTTGAAGAACATTATTTGTTCACTGGCAAGATTGAGCAGTGAAATAACGATTGACAACTACGAAGTCTATATCATAGACTAAGACATGGAGGACCGGAATGGCATGTCCAGTTCAAAACGATGTCCTTTTTGGATAAAACGTCGTCCTTCTGGACTGAACAGACAAATTAGACTGTTAAAATAAAGAAGGCAAGCACAAACGGTTTTTTGGTTCCAAGGAGCAATAGGTCGAACACCTTAGTGTGCAAGTCGGTTGGAGCGGTTATAACAGAATTGAACTTCAACAAGCTGCTATAAATGCTTGATAGGAGCATCATTAGAAGTTAGAAGTTGAAATCAAGTCTTGTAAACATCGATTATAGCTTAGATTGATCTTTGTCATTTTCCCGCCAATTTCCAGTTTCAAATTGTTGAAGATGATCTTCATCTTCTTGACTTCAATTCTGTAAATTCATTTTCAATTTCCAGTTTCTTGTTCTGGTTTATATGAATTTTAACATGGTATCAGAGAAAACTGCTTTCCGTTGATTCTTCTTCGTGTCTCAATTTCATTTTCCGTTGATTTCCTTCTCGATTTCATAATTGATGGCAAATCTTGAGATTTCTGTAACAAATCTTGATAATCCAAGTCTGATTATCGTTCGTCCTTTACTCAAAGGTGCAGAGAATTACAACCATTGGAAAAGAGCTATGACAAAAGTGTTGTCGTCTCGAGGAAGATTGAATCTCATAGATGGTACTTCTACCATGCCTGAAGTCACTGATGCAGCGTATGCTGGATGGATGCAGATTAATGATCTGGTGCATTCTTGGTTGATAAACTCCATGATTCCATCGGTTGCTGAAAGTGTTATGTACTTCGATACTGCGAAAGAAATCTGGCAAGATCTACAGGATAGATTTGGCCGAGGTAATGCGTACAAAGTCTCAAATCTTGAGGAAGAAATTGAGAAAACAAAGCAAGGTAATCTTTCAGTAACAGATTATTACACCAAATTAAAGTCTCTTTGGGATCAATACTTGGTGTTAAAGCCTATTCCTCCTTGTGTTTGTCCTGCTTTGCAAATTATCAGAGAATATTATGATAATGCCTATACCACACGGTTTGTAAAAGGCTTGAATGGAAATTTTGGTATCAGAAAATCCAGGTTCTTATGACCATGCCCTTACTTACGATGTGAAAATCGCTTTTGTAATGGCTCTCAATCATGAAAGCAGACAATTGGATTACAATTTAGGTCAAGGTTCTGTTGTTATGGCATCTCAATCAGAAAATAAATTTCAAGAATCCAATAGTTCCAATGCTGTGATAAATCCTAGATTCCAAGGGCAAGGCAGGGGCCAAGGTAGAGGTTCAGGGAATCCTGGTGGTTATGGTAATTCTAGTGGTTATGGTAATCCTGGTGGTTATGGAAGAGGACAAGGAAAGAGGCCTCAGTGTACTTTTTGTGGAAAAGAGGGGCATACAATTGAAAAGTGTTATAAGAAGTATGGTTTTCCCCCAAAATTTGGAAGAGGAGGAGGTCCTGTTGCTAATCATGTCTCTACAGATCATGGTTGTACAGATGATCAACCAACTTTTCCTGAATCAGTACAAGCAGATCAGTCAGATTCTGGGAATTCTTCTGGTTCAATAACTCAGTCCCAATATGATCATTTACTTTCTTTGATCCAGGGTTTGCAGACAAACAACAGTCACTGTAATTCTGTTGTCTTGGCATCTGGACAAGCCTCACAAGGATCAGGTAACAGTGATAGTAGGTTCCACTGGGATTATGGATTCGGAGCTCACGATCACATAACATTCTCTATCTGAGAATCTGTTTGATGTTAAAACGCTAATAATCTTTCAAAAAATTGCCAAATGGTCATTCTGTTTCAGTAACTCACATTGGAAAAGTAAAGCTAAATGACTATTTGACTCTTCAAGATGTTTTTTGCATTCCAACATTTCAGTATAATCTGATTTCTATTAGAAAACTAACAGCTGATTGTAATATGCTGGTATCTTGTTATCCTGACTGTTGTATTGTGCAGGACCAGCTACATATGAAGAAGATTGGTATAGCTGAACATAGAAATGGTCTTTACATCTTGCCTATGAAGTCTCAAACATCTGTGCAAGCTGTTTCAAATGCAGTCTGTCAAACTTGCAATAAAGCTGATACTCTACTGTGGCACAATAGACTAGGGCACCCTTCTATTGAAAGAATGAAAGTATTAACTACTATAGATCAAAATATCAAAGTTCCTAGTCATAATTGTGTTGTATGTCCTTTGGCTAAACAGAAGCATCTTAAGTTTCCTGTTAGCACATCATACTCTTTGAATTGCTTTGACTTGATACATGTTGATATTTGGGGCCCTAATAGAGTTCCAACTGTTGATGGTCACTATTATTTTCTGTCCATTGTTGATGATTGCAGTAGATACACATGGCTATTCTTGATGAAATGTAAATCGATGTCAATGCTTTATTCTGTTGATTCTCGCAATTTTGTGCAAACTCAATTTGTGAGATGTATTAAAATTATTAGATCGACCATGGAGGTGAATTCAATATGAAACTGCTTTCTGAGGACTAAAGGCATTGTGCATCAAAAGGCATGTGTAAGAACACCTCAACAAAATGGTCTAATTGAAAGAAAGCATCAACATATTCTCAATGTTGCAAGGGCATTGAGAATACAATCCTGTTTACCTATTGAATATTGGGGTGATTGTGTTTTGCATGCCACTTATTTGATAAACATAACACCTACACCTCTTCTTGAGAATAAAACTCCTTATCATATTCTGTACAATAAGCCTCCTAACTATGACAATCTTAGAGTGTTTGGATGTTTATGTTTTGTGTCCACAGTTGTCCAAGGTAGAGGGAAGTTTGATTCCAGAACCAGTAAGTCAGTTTTCATAGGTTTTGAGGACCACATGAAGGGCTATAAAGTCTTAAATCTGCAAAACATGAGTATTTCTGTATCAAGAAATGTGGTTTTCCATGAAACATCTTTTCCTTTTTGTGAATCTGATATTCATGCTCTTGATAGTGAACTGGTATTACCACTTCCTATTTCTGAGCCACCTGCTATACATACACCTGTTACTAATACAGAATCACCTTCACATGTTGAATCTCAAGATCAACCAAATGAGGAACATGTTCAACCTCAAAGGAGATCAACTAGGGCAAAGAATACACCATCCTATCTTAATGATTATGTCTACACAAATCCAGCCCTAAGATCTTCACCACACACTTTGAATCATGTTGTTTCTTATGCTAACCTATCTCATAATTATCAGGGCATTGTTAGCAGCATTAATGCAGAAACAGAACCTGCTACATATCAGGCAGCTGCTACTGATCCAAACTAGCAACAAGTAATGGATAAAGAATTAAAGGCTTTGAAGGACACCAACACTTGGACACTTGTTGATTTACCAAAGGGTATCAAGCCTATTGGTTGTAAGTGGGTGTATAGAATTAAAAGAAAAGCTGATGGAAGCATAGAAAGATACAAGGCCAGGCTTGTAGCAAAGGGCTACACACAGACTGAAGGAATTGACTTTTTAGAGACATTCTCTCCTGTAGCCAAACAAACAACTATCAGGCTGTTCATGACTATAGCTGCTATAAAAGGGTGGAATCTTCACCAAATGGATGTGAATAATGCTTTTCTGCATGGAGATTTGGATGAGATAGTCTATATGAAGGCACCACAAGGTCTACAAACTAATGGCAAAGTCTGCAAGTTGAACATGTCTCTATATGGCCTCAGGCAAGCAAGTAGACAGTGGAATGCAAAATTGACACAAAAACTTCTTGATCATGGCTACAAACAATCATTAAATGACCATAGTCTATTCACAAAAGGCACAGGCTCTGAGTTTGTTGCACTACTTGTTTATGTAGATGATATTGTAGTAGGCAGTCTTAGCATGAAGGCAATACAGGATCTGAAGACACTTCTGCATGATGCATTCACTATCAAGGATCTTGGTGAGCTTAGGTATTTTCTAGGCTTTGAAGTTGCAAGAAGCAAATCTGGGATAGTCATAAATCAAAGGAAATATTGTTTAGATTTGTTAAGGGAGTTTGGCTTTCTGGAATCCAAACCTGCATCTACACCAATGGATTCTACTCAAAATCTGACTGAAGTTCAAGCACCAGCACTCCCTGCAAACAAAGAATACAGAACTCTTGTTGGCAAACTGCTCTATTTAGGAAACACAAGGCCTGACATAGCATTTGCTACTCAACAGTTAAGTCAATTCTTAGACAATCCAAATGAGGCTCACATGAAAGCTGCACACAGACTTCTAAGATATTTAAAATCAGCTCCAGGAAAGGGTTTATTTTTTCCTAGTAATGGATCAATGCAACTAAGAGCTTTCAGTGATTCTGATAGGGCAACCTGCACAAAAACAAGGAGATCCATAACAGGCTATTTGATCTATCTGGACAATGCTTTGGTTTCATGGAAGTCTAAAAAACAACCAACTGTGTCTAGGAGTTCTAGTGAAGCAGAATACAGAGCTTTAGCATTTACGGCTTGTGAGATTCAGTGGCTTCTCTACTTACTAAAGGATTTTCAAATTGAACACACAGGACCAGTCCCTTTGTACTGTGACAGTTCTAGTGCCCTTCATATTGTTGAAAATCCTGTATTTCATGAACGGACCAAGCACATAGACATTGACTGCCATTTTGTGAGAGAAAAATACATGGCAAAAGTCCTTAAACCACTGTTAAGGGCTATTTTATATGAAATTTTATGATACTTTTCCTATGAATTTCCCCACATTAGTAATATTTTGCATTGAATTTGGGCTTTATAATTAATTTAATGAGTAAAGCTGTTTTTAAATTAATCAAGTGCAAAATGGGCTTTAAAATTGAGCTTTACTATAAATTTTATATCATTTTGGGCTATATTATGTTTTTGCGTTTTCTTAATTATGATATAGATGAAGATAATATCAAAAGGGATGAGGTGGATTGTAGATAAGCTCAAGTTTGTTAGAGGAGAGATCAAATGTGCATCAACAAGTGGATGAAACGGTTACATCCCAACATAATTCAGTTGCAGGAAGACAGAACGGGCGTTCTATGAAGGAAACCAGCGTTCAAGTCCAACAGGAAGTTCTGAAATGAAGAAAAAGCAGACCGAACGCACGTTCAAGTTTTCAACCGCACGTCCCATCACCAGAACGGGCGTTCCATGCATGAAACCGGCGTTCCATCTGTAGAGTTGCTGATTTTCTATAAATAGTCGTCACTTGTAATCTCAGAGGGACACATTATTAGATTTTATTTTCTTCCCAGATCGAAAATCTGAGATTTCTCAGAGCTCAAACAGTCACAAAAGTAGATTCAATTCACTTTTCAGCTTAGATTTTATGGATTTCTCTTCAAGCATTGTAATCAATCACTCCATGGATAGCTAAACAGCTTTTGGCAGCATTGGGGATGCAATTTTCTTATTGATTTTTGGGTTTCTTATTCTGATTTACTGTGTTCTTCTATTGAGGTCAGATCTTTAGCTTGTTTTATTGTTTAATTTCATTAATATCGAAAGATGGTGATTGCATGATTGTTTCATTGAATGAAAATTCTATGAACTAAGATCTCCTTGCTATTTGATTGAACAATTGACTGTTAGCTAGAACGAAAGTTGCTCGGTTGTTGTTTAGGTCGTTAAATCGAAAGAGTTACACCTTGCTTGTTAATTGAATTGAACGATTTGAGAGATTAGATCGTTTTGCTTTTGAATAGGTGGACCCGCCTCTGTTTTAGAAACACAGTGAATCCATTATAAGAGAATCCTTAATTCTTGAGTAAATTGTTGATCCAATGTTGCCGCTTTTCTCTAAATTGCTTGTTAATCGAATTTCATAGATTAAACTTTAGTTACGTTCCTGTTTTATTAATTTTAGTTTCTTTGCACTTTTAACTTACAGTCCGAAAAATCCTTCCATAGCTTTGAATCAACTTCGTTTCTCTGTCTATGCAATTGCTGGCTTTTAAATCTAAAACATAAAACGTTCTCGTCAAACCATCTCCCTGCGGATCGACACCCTTACTTACCCTACTGTACTAACAACTACCCGATATTCGGTCGGTTAGGAGTTAGTTGCATTGTAAGTATCGGTTTATAAATATAGTTTGTTTGTTTAGTGCAAAATTACTCCAAACAAAATGGCGCCGTTGCCGGGGAGGTGCTGTTTTTGATTGTGTTTTTATTGTTTTAGGTAATAAGAAAGCAAATCGGTGTTTTGAAGTTGGTTTTTTCTAAGCTTCTTCCTCTCTGCTTGCGATTTTGCTCTGTTTACGACCAAACGCGCGTTTCGGACCTTGAACGCCCGTTTTATAATCTGAACGGCCGTTTAACTTTTTGAACGAGCGTTTGTACTTGAACTGGCGGTCTGTTTCAGAACGCCCGTTCTGATTCTCCCTGCTGTGTTCCTGTTTTCTGTCATTCTTGGATCCTTTCTTCCGTTTGACTCCGGTTTATGTTAACTCGGAGCAAGCAAGGCACTCTTGTTTTTTATCCTGAGATTGAAAGATCCATTGTTCGTCCAAATCGCAGACAAATCCGTTCTCGCACCCAAATTTTTGAGGAAAATTTGGAAGAGAAATTCGGATAGAAATCGAAGAGTTTGTTTTTAAACCGGCGGACGATACAAGAACCTTAGCGATTATGCCGCACCGGGCGTGGTCGAGTTAATCTGAGTTATCATACCAATGCATTGCGGCTCCAACATTTGAGCTTAAACTCGCTTTGATTCAAATGATGCAACATGCATCTATTTTTCATGGTACCAATCGGAAAATCCTCACACCCATATCCACACATTTCTTGAAATCTGTGGTACTACAAAGTTACAAGGTGTTGGCGAGGATGTCATTAAACTCAAGTTATTTCCATTCTCCTTGAAGGGTGAAGCCAAGGAATGGTATAACTCTTTACCCGTTGAGTCTATCACAACATGGGAAGAATTGGAGAAGGAATTTCTAAGTCAATACTTTCCTCCATCTAAGACTGCTCAGTGTCTTAGTGATATTTATACTTTCACTCAAGAAATTTCAACGAATCTTTCTTCGAAGCCTTCAAGAGATTTAAATCTTTACTCAGAAAATGCCCCCATCACGGATTAGACTTGCAAAGACAAGCTAATACGTTTTACAGTGGTTTGACCGAGATGACCAAAGGAATGGTCAACAGCTCTAGTGGTGGGACATTTCTGAAGAAGACCCCACAAGAAGGATGGGCGTTGTTTGAGGATATAGCAAAGTATAACTATGCTCCTTCTTACCAAGCTATCCAAGCACTGCACCAAAAATCGAAGAAGTAAATATGCGAGAATCAATTGATTTCCTTACTTCAACAACAGTTGCTAATCTTTCCACGAATTCGAATTCTCGCCTATGAATCACTTCAACAAAACGCCCAAGTTACGTTTTGCGATAATTGCAATCAAGTTGGCCATGCGTTTGGTCAATGTCAATTTCCACCCAACTATCAAGTCAATGCTATCCAACATGCGAGGCGAAGATCGCCGATAGTTTGCCGACTTGTCTTTGTAGAGGACATCGCCTCCTGCTTGTCCTAGGAATGGGCAAAATCTCAAGTCAATGCATTCTATGGCCAATCAAATCAAAGATTCCCGAATCAATATTACGTCCAAGCAATTTCCAAAATCGGGGTATAACCCGAGGTTCTCGAACGTCAATAAGCACCCAAATAACTATCGAAATCAATCTTGGGTTTTCCTATGTCTACTCAAAGATTCAATCAAAAGCGCCTAACAATTCTACTCCTGTTTCTGGTAATAAGCCCAGTCAATCTTTCAGTCAGAGTCCTCAGAATCCTCCTGGATTTCCTATCCCAAATGAAATTGTTACGAGGTTGGAAGAGCAAACAAAGACGATCAAGAACCTCGAGAGACAAGCCCGGGACGATTGGTGAACAACTTTGCTTCCGACCACCTGGACATTTGCCAAGTTTTACCGAAAAAACCCAGTGGAAGTGGTCAAGTCAATCAAGCTAATTGAGTCAATGTCTTGCTCTTGTTCCATCTCATTCCTACGGTCAAGAAGATACTAATGCTATCGGCTTGAGATCCGGCACTCAACTCTCTCGGTCCACGTAACTGGGAAACCACTAGCCCTCCCCGCCAGTGGAAGTGCGGGAGGGAGTTGAGAAGGCCTATTTCCCAATCCGATAAAGAGCACTCGTAAGACTAATCCCCGAGGGATGAGGCGGAAGGATCTAAAGCGATACACGCTTTGAGCAAAGTGAGAAATCTATTGAGAAAGCGGATGAGCCCGTGAGGACAGGATTTGAAAAGTCTCAGTAAGATGGAAAGATCTTGAGGACCAAGCCGTGAGCCCTCTCTCTAAGAAAGTCTTTTCGAAAGACGATTTGAAGAAGCTCCCGTTCCGCGAGAAAGACTAGTATTCCTTTATGTGAAGACAAGAAATATGAGAAGGTACTCAACCTCCGAAAAACACCCAAGTTAACTTGCCATTATCCGACGTGTTGGTTGAGATGCCCAAGTATACTAAATTTATAAAGGATGTGGTCTCGCCTCTAAGAAGAAGTTGGAGGGCATGGGAAGGTTGGTTGGTGAGGATTGTTCCATGATGAGTTATGAAGATGTACCACAGTAAGAAGGGTGATCTGGGCGATTTGTCCTTACTTTGCAGATTGGAGGTCTTGTTTTCCTAATTCTTTATGTGATTTAGGAGCTTCAATTAGTCTTATGCCTCAGTATGTGTGTCAACAACTCCAATTAGACTATCTTTTGGAACCTACCACCATGAGTATTCGATTCATGAGACAGATCATCCAAGAAAGCAACAGGGGATCTTAAAGGATTTGTTGGTTCAGTCGATCGATTTACCTTTCCCATGGATTGGTATGTCTTAGATATCCAACAACCCAATACACCCTGATTCTTGGGCGACCATTTTTACATCATCACTGAGCCCTTATCGATTGTGATGATGGGGCTAAAGTGACTTTGCGTGTTGGAAATGAAGAAGTGAGCTATAGTGTATCTAAAGCTATCAAAAGACCTTCTGAATGTCCAACCGGCTACTCTATCGAGGAATCATTTGATGACTTTAGTAATTTTCTAGATGAGCAAGTCCTTGCGGTGATTCTCGAATCTGAACGCTTGGTCGATAATCTAAATCAATATGGTAGGATAGATTTGAATGAGCTTGGAATCGGCGAAGATGAAATTACGAGGCATAAACATCTTTCGCCTTCAGAGAAGTAGATTTACTAGAAGCGATGTTGCTTTCCTCGACGATTTGCAAAGTAAAATTTTAAAGTCTAGTTTGGAAGAACCTCCGATTGACCTTGAGTTGAAACCGTTACCAAAGCATTTAAAGTATATCTTCCTACAAGATGGTAACAAGCTCCCTCTCATCATTTCATCCAAACTATCCCGGATCGAGGAATTAAAGTTAATCAACGTCTTGAAAGAAAATGCGCATGCTTTTGGGTGGCAAGTCGGGATATCAAGGGATATCTCCGACATCTGTATGCATAAAATCAAGACAGTAAGATGGAGCTAAAAAAGTGAGACAACCGCAAGCGAGGTGAATCCTCATATGCAGGAGGTTGTCAAGAAAGAAATCATCAAGTTGTTGGATATGGGAATCATATATGCCATCGCAGACAGTGATTGGGTGTCGCCAACTCAAGTAGTTCCCAAAAAAGGAGGAATTACAATTGAGAAAAATGAGAAGGGAGAAGAGGTTGCTATAAGACTTGTGGATCGTTATCGAGTTTGCATTGATTATAGAAAGCTTAACGAAGTCACGATGAAAGATCACTTTCCTCTTCTTCCTTTCATTGACCAAATGCTTGAGCGTTTGGCGGCCATGCTTTCTATCGCTTTCTAGATGGCTATTCGTTATTTTCAAATTCCCATTGACCCGAAAGACCAAGAAGACCACCTTCACGTGCCCTCTATGGTACTTTCGCCTTCTGAGAGAATGCCATTTGGTCTCTCAGTAATGCTCCAAATTTACATTTCAAAGATGTATGTTGGCGATATTTGACGGACTCGTGGAGAAATGTATGGAAATTTTTATGGACGATTTCTCGGTTTTCGGTCAAACTTTCGATGATCGTCTCTTACGAACCTTGATCAGTCTTTGAAAATATGTGTGAAAAGAACCTCATCCTCAATTGGGAGAAATGTCATTTTATGGTTGAGGAGGGTATCGTTCTTGGCCATAAGATTTCGTCCAAAGGTATCGAGGTGGATAAGGCGAAAGTGGAAACTATTGAAAAAATGAGCTTTCCTACTAATGTGCGCGAGATTCGCGGTTTTCTTGGCCATGTGGGTTTCTACAGACGATTTATCAAAGACTTTTCCAAAATTGCTAAACCATTATCCAACCTGCTTCGTAGTGACGTTGAATTTCATTTTGATGACGAGTGCAAGCAAGCATTTGAAATGCTTAAGTGTCGCTTAATATACGCCTTTATTTGATCTCGCCATTGGAATCTTCCTTTTGAACTCATGTACGATGCATCTAACTATGCGGTTGGTGCAGTTTTAGGTCAACGAGTGCAAGGAAAATTCCAACCGATCTATTATGCGAGTCATACTCTAAACCCCGCACAAGTTAACTACACTACAACGGAAAAGAATTGCTGGCGGTTGTATTTTTCTATGGATAAATTCCGCAGATTACTTATTGGGAGCTAGAGTTATAGTGCAGACGAGATCATGCTTTGCTCTGCGCTATTTGTTGAAGAAGCCGACGCTAAACCGCGCTTACTACGTTGGATTCTCACCTACAGGAGTTTGATGTGGAAATAAAAGATATAAAGGGTAGTGAAAAAGCGCAGATGCGGATCATGTTTCGCGATTGTTGAATGAGAAAGAGGATGTCCTCGACGATATTGATCTCATACTTTCCTCTTGAAAGTGTTATGCTTGTCGATAATCATCAATCAAAACTCCATGGTACTCTACCTTCGTCAACTACCTTCACTCCAATTATTTGAATCCAGAGTTTTCTTACCAAGAGAAAAAAGAAGTTTTCTCTGATCTTAAGTACTACATCCGGATGAACCGTATTTATTCGAGAATTTGTAAGGACGGTTTGCTTCGCAGTGTGTTCTGAATCTGAGCAACATGCTATAATCAAACAATGCCATAGTGGACCCACAGGTGGCCATTTTGGTACTTGGAAGACGGTTGCGAAGATTTTTCACCTGGGTTCTATTGGCCATCTATCTTTAAAGATACCAAGCCTTACAAAGGCTGCGACGGATGCCAAAGAACCGAACTCTAACTCGACGTTACGACATGCCATTGACACCCATCTTGGAATGTGAGGTTTTCGACGTATGGGGGATTGACTTTATGGGTCCTTTTCCTTCATCTTGCGGAAACAAATACATTCTGGTTTGCGTAGACTACGTGTCTAAATGGGTCGAGGCCATCGCCACTCCTCACAACGATCATAAAACAGTTATGAAGTTTCTTAAAAAGAACATCTTTGCGAGGTTTGGGTGTCCGCGCTCTAATTAGTGACGAAGGAACACATTTTTGTAACCGACCCTGGACAAAGTTTTAGAAAGTATGGGGTTCACCACAAAGTTGGTACACCATACCACCCTATGACAAGCGGTCGGTTGAGCGGAGCAACCAGAGTCCAAAACATTCGGAAAAGACGGTCAATAGTCACAGGAAAGATTGGAGTCTCAAATCGGGGCGATGTACTTTGGGCGTATCGCCTGACTTACAAAACACCGATGGGTACATCGCTTTCCAGATGGTTTATGGTAAACCATGCCACTTGCCAATCGAGTGGAGCACAAAGCTTAGTGGGCGACAAGGTTCTTAAACTTTGATTCCCGAGCTTGTGGAGAGCATCGGCTACAGCAGTTGCATGAATTGGACGAATTCAGACTCCGAGCGTATGAAAGCTCCCAGATAAGCAAAGATAGGATGAAACTCTTTCACGATGCGAAGATAAAAAAGAGAGAATTTCTTGTGGGAGAGTTGGTTCTCTTATATAACTCTCGTCTACATCTCTTTCCTGGAAAGTTACGGACTCGATGGTCCGGTCCTTTTGAAATTCTCAACATCTATCCCGGAGGTGTGCTCGAGCTTAAAGGCTACGGCAATCAACCCTTCAAAGTTAATGGTCAAAGGTGTAAGCACTACATCGGTCAACCGAAAGAAACACCTTTGATTGTTAAATTCCTCGACGTTTTCGGATGTTGTAGTCCAGAAACTGAGAACTTTGATGAATTCTCGCCCGAGTTATTCTCCGAGGGAGGTAGCCCTGAGACCATGGAGGAGGTCCTTGCCGGAAGTTGGGATATGGAGGAGTTGCGTCGAGAAATGATATCAAAGAAGAGACAAAAGAAGAAGGAGTCTACCACGAGGACATTTCAGCGTTTTTGGCAGTTTTTTCGTAAACTCACTCCTGGTATGCATTATGTCTACCGTCACCCTGACAATCACGCTTTGCATAATGTGGCGAATGGAAAAGTGACATGGCCCGATCCGGGTTGAGTTTCAACGTTTTGTCGAGCTACCGACAATAATCGAAGCGCTACTTAGAGGCACCCTGATATCTTTTTCTTTCTATTTGCGTTGTTTGATTTACTGCTTCGCTTTCGCTTTGTTTGTCTAGTTTTTGACGGCGTTACTGTTTCGATCTCCGGTTGAGATGGGGTGAGGAGGATGAAAGCTACCACTTATGGCATACCTACGCATGAGTTCTTTGGGATGTCCGAGCCTGAGTTCGAGTTTGTCAAGAGGATTCATGCCATTTCCTGTAGAGGGCCCTGGCGGCTTGAGGTTCTCGGATGCGAGATATCGACATCCTCACCCGCATCCGGACTTTCACCTTTGTTGTCGTTTGCCTCCATTTCGCCTCAAGGGGATGGGAGTGGACCTCGAGGAGCTCGAGGATGACCTTGATAGGCCATTCACAATCCTCAACGATCCTTTCCTCGATCTCTCGCTTTAGTGTTTGGGGAGGAGCATGCCCGTGGGATTGAGCGAGCTGCGAAGATTGGAACCTTCGATGATGACTCGATCTACGGCTGCCATTGACACCTTCGCCGTCTCATACGTCGATCGATTGGTCCTCGCTCTATGACTAGTTTTTAGTTAGTGTCTGTTTCTAGTTTTAATCGTCGAGCCATCGACGTTAAACAAAAGCGCTTGGTGGGAGGCAACCTACCGTTTCTTTATATTTCTTTCTCTGGTATGTATTGTAACGTTGATATTAACGTTGGTTCGAAATTTAAACTTTTTCTGTTGCTTTGCATTTTTGTCATCTGAACGCCCGTTTCAAATAGTAGAACGCCCGTTCGGAATCCACTGGCACTCTCTGTATCAATTTTTGCGCTTTGAACGCCCGTTCTGAATCCCAACCGGGCGTTCCACCTGCTTATAAAAGAAAAAAAATTGCAGAACCTTCGTCATTTTCATCCGCCCCTTCCTCTAAAAAACGGTTTCTTTCCCCATTCTACCCTAAATTCCTCAAATCTTCACCAATTTGAGCGATCTTTAGCTCAAAAGAACGCCCTTACTCCCCTCTTTTCCAATCTCCAAGCTTTTCCTCTGTTCCTTACACCGGTTAGCAGCATTGGGGCTGCAACAGTGCGATTTTTTTTGGTTCACAAATCCACGTCTTTGCACGCATTCGGGAGTTTGAAGCCTTCTACTCACCGTTTCCACTCGTCCCACACTTAATTAGGTAAGCAATCATCGTTTTTCCTTTCATTCACTCACAGATTTTGGATTTTGAATTTTGGTCACAAATCACGTGTTAGTCATGTCTCCCTGCCTAATTTTTGTTTTCCCTTTTCTGTTTTTGTTTTGTTTGATGGATTTTTGGTTCGGTTTGCGTTTTGGTGTTGGATGGGGGTGTTGTGGTGATTGTTTGGTGGCGGGCTGATTCGGTTGGATCATTTGTTTCCCTGGTTTGTAGTAAACATGTCTCGTAGAGATGGTAAGGAACCCATGGTTGAAACCCGTAAGCAGAAGAAACGCAAAGGTGATGACTATGGCGGTCCCCGACAGTCCACGGGTGGGGTTAGGATAGGCAGCCCTAGGGGCCCTACTCGAGAGCCCGTACCTTTACCGTTTGCCCAGCGTTTCATTAGCCCAAAAGCCATGAATTTGTTTACCCAGGAGTACGTATCCCGGAAAATGCTGATTGAGAGGGAGTTAGTTGAGGATAAGGTCGACCCCGCTTTTTTGACAACGCTTAGAGATCGGGGGTGGGATGTTTTGATGGTCATTCCGGAAACTCTCGTAAATGACACTCTTGTGCGGGAGTTCTTTGCTAACCTCGATCCCAAACATTTAGAAGCTGGCTTTGTCTTGGTTAGGAAAGTTAAAGTCCCGTTTTCCCCTAAGGCCATCAATGCTAAGTACGAGCTTGAGGATTTGGATGGCGTCGACCATCGTGTTGAGATTAAGGAATTAGTAGACAGTGGTTGCGACCCGTTGGAGGACTTACGGTTGTTGGTTGATAAGGATACTCCGTGGACTTATAAACACGGAAAGAGGGATGAACGTAAGGACATCACCACTACGCATTGGCCCGAAGATTGGAGGGTCAAATGCAAGTTCATCCAAAACCGGTTGCGTCCTACAGATAACATCACCCATTTCGGCCTCGAAGATCTCGGTTTGTTGTATGCTATAGAATGGGGGATCGAGGTGAATGTTGGGGAAATTATTTATGATGAAGTCTTTAAGCATTTGAAGAATCCCAACCGTTGTATCATTTGCCCTCACCTTATCCACAGCCTTTGCCTAGACGCCGGGGTCCTCGAATACAAATCCGATCACAGGCCTAAGAATCCTTGGGGAATTCAGAAAGAAACGAAAAAGGCTACCCGAAAACCTCAGCTAGTACTGCTCCGCCCGGATCATCGTCTTCCGCACCACTTTCTCGCTCTATCCCTTCGACGGGTTGCGGTGAGCATTGCGCCTGATTTACGAAAGTGGATGCGTATTCTTTGTTGTACTTTCGAGCGATATTACGGCTAACCAATTAGAGTTGAATCGGGGCAACAAAATCGCCCAAGAATCAAGGTTCGCTCCCAACACTGCTGAGTTCCGTTTGAAAGACGATGTGGGCGCACCATTGCTCGTGTCATACCGGGTCGCCTGCACCACCTAGGGATCTTTGGGGATGACGTTGATGAGGGTGAAGAAGGTGATGATGGTGCTGCTGCAAGCCAGGATGCCACAGATTCTGATGCTTAGTTGATGTTGGTGTTTCTCGGTTTTCCAGACTTTGAAGTTGTAATAGACTTATCTACATTTTCTTTCTGTTTTTCTTTGTTCTGTTGATAGTACTTGACTTGTATGTTTCTTTTGCGCTCGTTTTGGCCTAGTTTTGAAATGCCTCTGTGACTTGTCTGGTTCTGTTTTCTATTTGAGATGCCATTGGACATGCTCTGTTTTGTTTTCTATTTCTGCTTCTTTGTTTTCCACGGTTCGACGCATGTTCCTCTGTATCAAGCGGGCGCTCAGATGCTCATTTTAGTCTCTGTTCTCTTTTACCGAACGGACGTTAAGCTATATGGAACAGCTTAACACCCCGAGCGAGCGTTCGACTGCCAAACTGACATTTGTATCTTTTCTGCTTATCTCTTCCATTAATTGTCTTGGCTAATTGTATATGCACTCTTGTATTACCTGAATGCTCCATGATTCATCTTTTTGCCTTTGAATCTCCCTAACTAGATGTGGTTTTCCCCCAACTCCCCCTAGATTGTTCGTATTGTGTTTCTCAAGTGTACAGGTACCCTACGCCCTTTTTCGATATGAACATCGTTTGTATGCTACTGCCTGACCACCGATATCCAATCTCGATACAAAGGAGCTAAGTACTTTTCTATATTTTCTTTTGGACAACTTGAGGACACGTTGTCAATTAAGTGTGGGGGAGGGGAATATTCAATTTTAATCTATATCATCTTTACTCATAATTTCTTAATTCCATGCGGAATGAGCCAATTTTGAAATTTTTTGTCCCGAATAAGCGAATGCATATCTTGTTTTGAGTTTATATCATTGAAGCGTTATTTTACATATTTAGTATATTTAGATGTTTCACCCCACTATTTATCACATGCCATAGTAGATGATGAGCTATAATTTTAAGCTATGCCCAATTTGATTAGAAAATTTTAATGATTATTGCATGATTCTTTGCTTGCATACAAGTTTGGAAAATTTTAATAGTTTGTATCCAGAAGTAAAGTATGTCATACAGTGAATATCCGTAAGTTTGAAAGTGATAAGTGAATGGTAACTAATGTCCTTGCGTATTGATCAATGAAATTAGTTGTGTGTGTCGGAGCTGGTTTATGATTTGAGTGCGGTAGGGTATACCTCGTATGTCCTATTCCACTATGATGACCAAGAGCTTACGACAGTCAGAAAAGGCTGCTTTATGATTTGAGTAGATAGGGGATTATCTCGAAATGTCCTACTCTACTATGACGGGCAAAAGCTTATCTGATGTGTGTTACAAAGAAAAGAAAAAATGGAAAAAGTGATATAAAAATCGAAAAATGTTATTATGAGTAAGTTAAGGGCTTAGTTACCATGTACTTTATTCCCAGTAAAAACTGAAGATATGTTGAAGGGATCATCCTCTAAGTATGGCGGAAATATCTTTGAATACTCCCTGTTACTATTTTCAAATATGTATGTTTTGTGAAGTGCTTGTTATAATCGTTTTTATATTTCTAATTTAACTGGGATGTTAGCTAGTTTTGCTTGAATGGATTTCAAGTGTGGAATTAGTGGAAATTTACTATGGCAGTCCACACATACACTTGGGTGAATCTCTAAAGTATTGAATATATTTTATAATTGCTAAGATGCATATGTATCTCGAGCGATGCTTATGTATTGTTTTGTTCGGGACGAACAAAAAGCCAAGTGTGGGGGAGTTGTTAAGGGCTATTTTATATGAAATTTTATGATACTTTTCCTATGAATTTCCCCACATTAGTAATATTTTGCATTGAATTTGGGCTTTATAATTAATTTAATGAGTAAAGCTGTTTTTAAATTAATCAAGTGCAAAATGGGCTTTAAAATTGAGCTTTACTATAAATTTTATATCATTTTGGGCTATATTATGTTTTTGCGTTTTCTTAATTATGATATAGATGAAGATAATATCAAAAGGGATGAGGTGGATTGTAGATAAGCTCAAGTTTGTTAGAGGAGAGATCAAATGTGCATCAACAAGTGGATGAAACGGTTACATCCCAACATAATTCAGTTGCAGGAAGACAGAACGGGCGTTCTATGAAGGAAACCAAAGGCGTTCAAGTCCAACAGAAGTTCGAAATGAAGAAAAAGCGGACGAACGCACGCTCAAGTTTTCAACCGCCGTCCCATCACCGTAGCAGGCGTTCCATGCATGAAACCGGCGTTCCATCCAGTAGAGTTCTTGATTTTCTATAAATAGTCGCCACTTGTAATCTCGGAGGACACATTATTAGATTTTATTTTCTTCCCAAATCGAAAATCTGAGATTTCTCGAGCTCAAACAATCCACAAAGTAGATTCAATTCACTTTTCAGCTTAGATTTTATGGATTTCTCTTCAAGCATTGTAATCAATCACTCCATGGATAGCTAAATGACTTTTGGCGACATTGGGGATGCAATTTTCTTATTGATTTTTGGGTTTCTTATTCTGATTTACTGTGTTCTTCTATTGAGGTCAGATCTTTAGCTTGTTTTATTGTTTAATTTCATTAATATCGAAAGATGGTGATTGCATGATTGTTTCATTGAATGAAAATTCTATGAACTAAGATCTCCTTGCTATTTGATTGAACAATTGACTGTTAGCTAGAACGAAAGTTGCTCGGTTGTTGTTTAGGTCGTTAAATCGAAAGAGTTACACCTTGCTTGTTAATCGAATTGAACGATTTGAGAGATTAGATCGTTTTGCTTTTGAATAGGTGGACCCGCCTCTGCTTTTAGAAACACGTTGAATCCATTATAAGAGAATCCTTAATTCTTGAGTAAATTGTTGATCCAATGTTGCCGCTTTTCTAAATTGCTTGTTAATCGAATTTCATAGATTAAACTTTAGTTACGTTCCTGTTTTATTAATTTTAGTTTCTTTGCACTTTTAACTTACAGTCCGAAAAATCCTTCCATAGCTTTGAATCAACTTCGTTTCTCTGTCTATGCAATTGCTAGCTTTTAAATCTAAAACATAAAACGTTCTCGTCAAACCATCTCCCTGCGGATCGACACCCTTACTTACCCTACTGTACTAACAACTACCCGATATTCGGTCGGTTAGGAGTTAGTTGCATTGTAAGTATCGGTTTATAAATATAGTTTGTTTGTTTAGTGCAAAATTACTCCAAACAACCACTACCTATCCACACTGCTCAACAACCAGCAGATCTACTTACAAAACCAGTCACACCACAGGTGTTCAACACACTCATCCCAGCACTACCTCTTAAAGACATATTTGAACCAACAAGATAGCAAGCACAAACGGTTTTTTGGCAAGCTGTTCATGGATTACTCCCTTCCAGCTTGAGGGGGTGTTAAAATAAAGAAGGCAAGCACAAACGGTTTTTTGGTTCCAAGGAGCAATAGGTCGAACACCTTAGTGTGTGTGCAGTCGGTTTGAGCGGTTATAATGATTGAACTTCAACAAGCCGCTATAAATGCTTGATAGAGCATCATTAAGTTAGAAGTTGAAATCAAGTCTTGTAAACATCGATTATAGCTTAGATTGATCTTTGTCATTTTCCGCCAATTTCGCTTTCAAATTGTTGAAGATGATCTTCATCTTCTTGACTTCAATCCAGTAAATTCATTTTCAATTTCCAGCTTCTTGTTACGTTTATATGAATTTTAACATTGACCGGGATTGAACAGACGATCTCGTTCCAAGACATGGAGGCGGTGTTTTCCATTTCTCGAGGTGAAGGTTTTCCCCAAGTACTATTATCTTGTGAGTCGGTGTCCCGAAATCCCCATACCCCATCTTCTCGCATGGGCGTTGGATCGGACCTCTTCTCGTAACGGGTAGTCTCCCCATCCTCCTCTCTTGGGCATCGAATTGGTGTCCTTCACCATTGTATCTTGCATCAAACAGATTATCTCGTATATGGGCAAGGTTTTGAAGGGTTTTCCCCACAGTACTATTATCTTGTGTGTCGGTGTCTCAAAACCCCATACCCCATCTTACGCATGCGCCTTGGACCGGACCTCTTACAGTAAGCGGGTAGCCTCTTCCATTCTCCTTTTCGGGCATCGAATTGGTGCCCTTTCACTATCGTCAAACGGATTATTGGTACATGGGCAAGGTTTTGCAGCATTTTTCTGCCAATCATTATGGTATGTTTTTTCATCTAACACTTGGCTTCATGTCTATTCTCTTGTTTCTGTAGTGTTTTCATGGTTCTGCTTAATTTTAGTTGATCCATAGTTGTCAAAACGGTCGCTTAGGCGGTACTTAGTCGAGAGTCGAGGTCTTAGTGCCAAGTAATTTCAGATGTCATGAAAAAATTATCAATAATTTTAGTCAGGAAGTATTTTTCGGTTGGGTAGATCATAACCCCTTGAAGCCCCCTTACTTTCTACTACTATTAGCCTTATAAGACATTCAAATGGGCTGTGTTCATGGGTCTCTAGCCGTTGATTTACTGAGCCCAAAAAGGAAAGACTATTCATTTAGTACTATTAACCTTTAGTACACATTCGAATGGGCTAAGTGTTCATGGTCCTCTAGCCGTTCACCTACCAGGCCCAAATAGAAAAGACTAATCTTTTAGTACCATTAGCCTTTGTACGATTTCATTTGGTTAGGGAGGACCAAAGGGTCCTACTGCTTCGCCTCTAGAGTTTCGTGGATGCTATAAATCGAGGTTTATCTCTCGGCGGTTCAGTTTGTAAAGGCAATGTCTGTACACATTTTTGTTGAGATAAATTGATATAGAGTATCGAACTCCCATTTTTTGCTGAGATAAGTCAATATAGTTTTTGAGTGAATATTTTAAAAAATTCTACTAATTAACATCGAGATTTTTTTAGAATATAAACGTTGTATAGAGGTACCAAGTGACATGTAACTAGTCTTCTATATTTACTCTCTTTTACACAAATTTGTGTGTATTATTAGAGGTGTAAACGAGCCAAGCCTAACATAGTATTAGATATTTGAGTTTGTGTTTGTTTAATACACAAACAAGCTTGAGTTAGTTCGTTTAATAAACGAACTAAATTTCACATTTAGGCTTTGTTTGTTAATCTATTGCTCAAACTCAAGATGAGCTCAAACGAGCTCACCTCCATCTACACAACTTCCGCCGATGTTCTTGACTCTCGTTTTCAAGTGTGAAATAACAAATCGGTTGAATGTCTTCTTAGTTTCTTAAACTTGTATCAACTAGATAGTTGATGTGCACAAGAATATGAAGATGGATAGAGACAAGGTGGGCAGTGCGTACTAAGATAGACTTAGGCTCCGTTTGTTTTGGGGTGGAGGTTTTTTTAGAGTTTTTTTGGGAGTTTTTTTTAGATAAAGTGATTGAAGTAATGATTAGAAAGTTGATGGGATAAAATAAAGTAGAATAATGATTGGTGTAGATTATGAAATGATTGGTGAAATAAAGTAGAATAATGAATAAAATAATTGTAAAAAATGTAATAAAGTTGATAAAGTGAAATGATGAGAGATGATTTAATATTTTTTTATTTGTAGTTGAAGATTTGATTGGTGGGAGAATTGTAAGAAATGATTGGTGATGTGATGTTAAAAAAACTCCCAAAAAAATACATTGCAAAATAAACACAAGCTTAGTATTTTCATGTGTTTGTGCGCGGGCGTGACGCACTTACACAAACATTTGCGAGCTTAGTTCTGTTCATATGTTTGAACTTGGTTCGTTTTGCTTAACAAACAAACATGAGCGGATACGATTATTTTGCTAACGGCTCTGTTCGTCAAAAGCCCTGAGTAAAAATAAAAGAACTCGATATATTATGCCTATAAATATAACCTTTTCACAACCGTTGTTATACCGTAAAAGCTATCGGTGGGTCCCGGCTTCAGGAAAAGACGTTCGCGGCGTCGATCCTCCGTCTAAGCATGTCCGGACGGATGTGAGTAGAGTTTGTAAATGAGCGTCGATGATTCGATTCGATTATTGTATTCGCTCGAAAAAGCTCGATTCGAGTTCGATTCGAACCTTCAACGTCGAGCGAACGTTAGGTATTTGATATTCGTCTATCGAGCCGAACCAGATCGAACACGTTCGGCTCGAACTATTGTATATTTAAAAAAACTATATATATAAGGTTCGAACTGCGTTCGAACATGTTCGAACATGTCGAACATGTTCAACTTTCGAACCCGAGCCGAACTTGCTAAACTAAGCTCGATCGATCGATTCGAGCCGAAAGAACCTTAGGTTCAACCTTTCGAGCCGAACTCGAGCCTGCATACGTTCGGTAGGGTTGAACTGCGTTCTATTGCTCTAGATGTGAGAGTTTGAAACAGAGAGAAAGATCTATAAAGGCAGCAATTTTGTCATCATTTGATAATTAATTAAAGAATCCGTCAAATGATCATCATCATATAACATTATTATAATACTCGAAAGATGTCGTGCAACTTGAATTTTCAATTTCATGTTTCCTTTTTTTTTGACGAAAATAGGAAATATATACTTTTGGCTAAATTTTTTTTTTTTTTTTTTTTTTTGTATATCCTTATTTTTAAGTCTTACAAACATAATAGGACGGACAATTTGACATTCGGTGACGGGATATAATATCACGCGAGACGAGTTATTTTTATTGAGCTCGATTAAAATAACACGCCCTCGATAATTTTACTCTTCTGCCGTCTTAAAAAACCCGTCCTGAATATATATATATATATATATATTTGTTGCAATTGTACGACATTTTAATATTTAATTACGCTGTCAATTACAGGCCTCAATTGATTCTTCAGGCCACCTGCTACATTCATCACCTCCGACGACTTCCCTTACCGGAGAAACAATGACAATTGCAAGCCTTCAGAAACCCCCCAAGACATCACCGCCATCCATGGCTGAAAAATACATCTCTCCCTCCTTTTCCAACGAAGATGTATCTCCCTCCGAGTACGGAGATCAACATGATTTCTCAGTACTTCGGTTCCCCTTCTTCTAATGTCTCGTTGGTCTCACAGTCACCGCATCACCGTCATCTCGTTGTTGATGAAGTCTTGCAGCCGGTGGTTACAGAAGATCTAAATCTGGGCCGCAGTTTCTATTTTAAAAAAAAAAAGAGCTTGTGATCCCATCTCCGGTCAAAGATGCTCCTGCTACTGCTTGTTATTGGTGGGGAAGAATTACGCCTGAAGAATCGTAATTGAGGCCTTCAAAAATAAAAAAAACGTAATTGACAGTATTAAAATGTCGGACTTTTGCAAAAAAAAAAAAAAAAAAAAAAAAAAAAAAAAATTTATGAGGTATTTTTAAGACGCACTGAATGAGAAAATTTACTAAAGACGCGTGTTATTTTAATCAGACGCAAATGAAAAATAACTGCTTCACGACATTATATCTCGCCTTAAATGCTGAAATTACCCGTCCTACAGGGGGTTATCTTGTAAAGACTTAAAAATAGGGGTATACAAAAAAAACTATTTTTAACCAAAGGCGTATATTTTCAATTCCCCCTTCTTTTTTTTTTTGTTTTTTTGTTTTTGGTATTGTTGTTGACATCACCCTGAATCTATCGTGACACAGTATCTCGGCATTATTCGACTTTACAGAGGTCGAAAAACGGACATTCGACTTTCCATAGGTTGGTTGATGTTGCCCTGAAAGTACATTTGTTATGGTGTTAATAATAACTGCCAATTTTTTGGCGGTTGTTATTGGCACTGCAACGAATATAATCTCGAGACACCACATCGACATTCGACCTTTGAAAAATCGAATGTAAGCTCAACATTCGATTTTGCAGAGGTCGAATGTACATTTTTCGACATTTTACGACTCATCAATTAAATAGAGTGGACGAAGTACTAATTAAGTTATCATGATTGAAGAAAAGTTTCAGTACAATCATAAAAGTTGTCATCATATTATGTGACTAAGATTCTAGGATTTGAGCCATTGAAATATGTTAGGACCATGTCAATGTCCCTTAATAAATGCTTTACCCAGTTGTTTTAAAGGTTTGGTTTTTGTTTATCAGTACTATTTCATCATTTTAGACATCTTTTCCTTCCTTCCTTATGTGAACGTATTTACTCAATTTTAGACATCAGTCTTCATTTCAAATATATGAGTTTCTGAGTATGTGTTCGAAGTATCGGTGTGTACTGATGTCAAATACGTATCGAATACATGACACACTACCGTACAAATATATCCATACATCATAGCTTCAAACCATATGCGGAAGAGATTCTTCCATACATTCATTGAATTGCCTAATTCTCCAAGGATACACTTCAAATAAACAACACAACATATGTTGGATATATATATACACACACACACACACCCGGGATATTAACACTTTTGGTCCCTTTTGTTTCACGATTTTTTGCATTTCCATCCCTATGTTTTATATTGACATTTTTACCCATCATCTATGCATTGTTTTTACTTTTTCAGTCCATTTTTGCCTTTTGTCAATTTTTCATCTGTTGGATAATTTTGTACCTTCAACGTTAGCTTTTCGACACGTGGTATTTTGGATTGAAAATGTAAAAAAAATGCATAGATGAGGGGTAAAAGTGTCGAGATGATTCATTGGGTACATAAATACATAAATCCTAAAGCAAAAAACATAAAAAGAGTCGTTATCCATATCTCTATATATATATATATTTGTGTTTATCTATCTAAAAGCATTAAACACATCCAACTCTTTTAGTAAACTACTATGGAGAATTTTCTTCTTAATAACCCTGCTATCATTATCTTCATTACAGTATTTTCTGTAATCTTGACAGCATGTTTATCCAAGATGATTATTGCATCTACATCAGCATCAGCAGGAAGCAAAAGACAGAAATATCCTCCTGTTTGTGGCACAATCATTGGCATGTTTCGTAATTTCGACAGGCTTCATCACTATTATGCTGAATTGGCAAGCAAAAACAAGACTTTCAGAATATTCATGCCTTTTCGTTCTGAAGTATATACTGTTGACCCTGCAAATATTGAATACATTCTCAAAACAAATTTTCCTAACTATGGCAGGGTAAGTCCTTAATCTAACAGCAATCCTAACTATGGCAGGGTATGTCCTTAATCTAACAGCAATCATGCTTATATACATACATATATAGATATATACATACATATATATACATATATATATATATATATATTATTGTGCAATATGTTGTTTTTACTCTGTTTAGAATCCGGACCAAGGACAGAGGTAGGAACAATTTTTTTGCATAGCTTCATATTGGATTTTGCCTTTAATTATTTGTTATATAGGGAAAGTTTCACCACAATATTCTTAAGGACCTACTTGGAGATGGGATATTTACAGTGGATGGTGAAAAATGGCAAAGACAAAGGAAGACAGCTAGCCATGAATTTTCTACTAGAAACCTCAGAGATTTTAGCAGCGGCGTCTTTACAGGCGTCGCGACAAAATTAGCTTTACTAGTTTCACATGCTGCATCCACGAATCAAAGCATCGAAATCCAAGTAAGAAACCCATCTCTCTATTTATTTTTGAGGAATCATTATGTTAAGTCAGTGGGACTAAAATCCTGTATCGACAATTAGTTATATTTTGGCCCTTCTGTCCTAGTATAACTAGGGGGCCTTTAAGGGCACCCCACTAATTCTACAGTTTACACACCAAGCGCTTAAAAATAGAGTGTATACTTGGGCGCATAGAACGATGATAGATTTAGTGTGGGCTTCTTTATGTAATCCTATAACTAATGCCTCGCTTTTTGGATTGGATACACCGTATTCATTATTTAAGATTAATTCTTATTGTGTTTGGTGAGTGGGGCAAATGACCCACATCAACATTAATTACTTATTATTATTATTTGTTAAATTGGAGAAAAGGGAAGGGTTTTGTTTTTTTTTTTTTTTTTTTTTTTTGATATATCGAGGAGGGGGATGAAGATTGAAACCTTATTTTCTCCAGAAAATGCAATGGTCTTTACCATTAGGGTAGATCCAATCCCCCAAATAGTAGTTATTGTTTGGTCTCTATACTGATATTGTTCGTTTTTGCCGAGTATATTATATATGGTGTCTTGTCTTAATTTATTTTTCTCCTATCTCACTATGTTTTTGCTATTGTCGTTAAAAGCTATAGCTCGGAGTTCGTATTCGTAACATTTCAAATTTTGAATGACAGGATATGTTTATGAAGTCAACACTTGATTCAGTATTTAAGGTTGTACTTGGTGTTGATTTAGACACCATAAATGGAACAAAAGAAGAAGGCATACAATTCACACATTGTTTTGATGAAGCAAGCGAATTAACAGAGTATCGTTATGTTGATTTTTTGTGGGAATTCAAGAAAATATTTAATATTGGATCAGAGGCAAAATTGAAGAAGAATATAAAAGTTATTGATGATTTTGTTTATAAGATCATTAGAAGCAAGATTGAACAAGTGCAGAAGCCACAAGAATATGGGACAGTAAGTTCAACTAGTTACACATTTTTGTTTTTAGAGCAGACATTGGAGACCATTTAATCATGGAGCACCGTTACTCGCACCACAATGATCTTTTGGGACAACACATTGGGCAATATTCGACTTGGAGAGGTCGAATGCAAATTCCGACTGTGGAAGGTCGAATGTCATTGTGGTACCTCAAAAGTAGATTGACCGTGGTACCAATTACAATGGCCTCAATTACGGGAGTCTTTCTTTACACCAAAAACGATTTTACCGGTGCATATCACACTTACCATGCAGCAATCGACTTCTCCAGAGTCGAGTTTTGTGCATAAATTCGATTTTGGAGAGGTCGAATTTCACTATGACCGTGGTGCCAATAACACTGCCCTTGTTTTCATGAGTGGTCATTTTGTTATAGAAAATAGATAAGAGACTAAAAGTTTATCATCATTAAATGATCCAATGTCTTTTGCCTTCTTATGGTAGTAAAATTGAGAATCAATACTTTAAAGTTGCAGGTAAAAAAAGAAGACATTCTATCAAGATTCTTGGAAATGAAGGAAACTGATCTGAAATACCTGAAAGACATAATACTTAGCTTTATAATTGCTGGGAAGGACACAACAGCTAGTACACTTTCTTGGTTCTTTTACTTGACGTGCAAGCATCCTCACCTTCAAGAAAAGATTGCAGAAGAAGTAATCAAAGCAACAAAGATGAAAAACACTTTTAGCATTTCCGAATTAGCAGAGAGTATCACTGAAGAAGCACTCAGCGAAATGCAGTATCTTCATGCAGCTTTGACAGAGACACTCAGACTCCATCCTGCAGTTCCTTTGGTACTTTCTAAAGCCATATTCAATATATATACTTGGCCCATTTTGTTTTACTGGTTTTTTACTTGTATCCTAGTTCCCGGATTCGCAATGTTTAGTCTTTGCACTTGAACCCCTCATCAATAAATTTATCTTACATTTCGATTGAAAATGCCGCCTATCAAACAACCAGTATAAAGGGTATGACATACTCCAACTGATACAAACTTGTTACGTGACAAAAAAGGACAGAAAGGGTTAAAAAAATGCATAGACGAGGGTTTAAAATGCAAAGATGATACATTAAGGATAAGTGAAAAAAACGTGTAACAAAAGGATCAAAATTTTCTTTATCTTTATTTATTTCGGTAACAAAAAGTTTGGATGGTTTCGGCCTCAGTTACCATCTGGGGCTAAGACTGGTCCCAAACTCTTTGAACGATTACAGGAGTACTTACATATTATCCACCAACCAGAGGCGGATCTAGAGGGAGGCATGGGGGGTGGGGTGGGGGTTCACATGCACCCCAGGCCCATTGGATGTTCATGATTTTTTAAACGATGCAGTTTTGATGTTAAATTTTTTATTTTATTTTTTGAAAGATATTGTATGCTTCTTTTTGTCACAACAGGATGGGAAGGTGTGTTTTGAAGATGATACACTGCCTGATGGTTCAAGCATAAAAAAAGGGAGCAATATATCATACATTCCATGGGCTATGGGGAGAATGAAATACATATGGGGTGATGATGCTGAAGAATTCAAACCCGAAAGATGGCTCGATGAAAACGGAGTTTTCCAACAACAAAGTTCTTTCAAGTTCACTGCTTTCCAGGTAATAAATCGAACTTCGGGATAAAGGCACTTTCAGTCTTTTTTGTTAAACGATATTTGCATTTTGATCTGTGAAATTGCAAAATTAGTTTCGTAACTTGGCCTAGACAGCATTTTATTCCTATTTTTCCTGTAACTAGTAGTTTTTCTTTGCAACTTCAGTCCACCGACGCCGTAACATGCTGACGTGCCTTTGAAATTGGAGAAAAAAAAATCAGTTTTGGCCAAGTTTTATAAGTTGAATTTAGCAAATTTTCCCCTTTCTTTTTTTCCACCACAATCAAAATTTCCCCAAATTAGTGAGTCTCCACCGGCACCGATAGACTGAAATTGCGAAAAAAAAAAGAAAAGAAGAAGAAGGAAAAACACCATAACGAGGCCGAGTTACTGGACTAATTTTGAGTTTTGCCCACTTTGACCACAGTTTGTTGTACCTTCTATACTAGTTGTTTGACACGCGACACTTCAGAATGATAATGTAAAAAATATTCATAGATGAGGGGGTTAAAGTGTAAATATGAAATATTAGCGACACAAATGCTAATTTCGTGAAATAAAAGAGACAAACATCGTCTTTACCCCTTCTCTCTCTGTCCTTCTTAACATAAACTTGATCTAACGGTGTGTGTGTATATATATATATATAGATTTCTCGGACATTTTTTTTTTTGAAAGGATCTCTCGGACATTTGGAAGAATCTAAAATGGATGTTAAATATTACAGGCAGGGCCAAGAATCTGTCTAGGGAAGGAATTTGCATACAGGCAGATGAAGATCTTTTCAGCAGTGTTGTTTGGTAGTTTCATTTTCGAGTTGAGTGACGAACAAAAAAAGAAACAAGTGAATTACAAGACTATGCTTACTCTTCATATTGATGGTGGCGTTCATCTCAATGCTTACCCGAGATTGCCGCACCAGTAAAAAAGACCGTAAATTCAGTTGATATATGGTTTGTCACGAGTCTAAAAACGCGAGTCCATATATCTGAATGGGGTCTAACCTTCTGAACAAACATCGAAAATAGGGAACGTACTTTAGAAATAATGTTCATGGATGGCCATTTGGCTCTGAAAGAGATTGTACGAGATATGAACAAATATTGTACTATGCGATTATATTGTCCAATGATATGGAGTCCGATCATCATCTACGTGTTACGTAGATTTTAATGATATTAAATACGCTTATTAACTCATAATCCAGTCCGAAATTAGCCTCAAAGTGAAATGCTCACTCGCCGTTTAACAAACCGATTTCATAGGTTGTTTTCTGATTTTTTCTTCAACAAGCTCTTATGGTAATTGTTTGGTATAGCAAATGATGATCGTTAAATGCATCACATTAAACTTCACGTTGGGACCTCATAACATTCGACCTCTCGAAAAATTTATCTTGACCTTAAATTTCGATTTTTCGAGAGTTTTAGTGGTCGACAATGCACATTCAACCTCTGAAAAGTTAAATCTAAGGTTGTGAAGTGGCGCCACCATAAAATCGGTGTGGTGACTTTAACAATGAATGTAACAAACACGAGCATCATGAGATTCAGTATCACAAAACAGAACCATCATGTCAGCATTTTCACCTGAAATTTGGCATTGGGTGGGACCGACCAGAAACCTTCTACCCGAAACCCACCCCGACAAGTTTCGGGATTCAAATTTTCTTCCCGAGCCGGTACCCAATAAGCGTCGGGTCCCGACAATCGGGATACCCGAATGTTCTGAATCCCGTCGGGTTGGGAATGTCCCAAACATATGATGTTAAAAAATATTCATGTTAATATAAAAAAATGACAACAATTACTTGATCACAATAAAAGTTCGAAGGGGGGTGAAGAAATGAGTTAACGGCGACAAAGTCGACGGCCCGTGAAGCGGGTGGATTTTGTGAGGATGAACACTCTGGTATATTAGAGAGCGGAAGAGAGGTGCAGAGAAAGTGAGAAACGATATAAGCAGAGAGTGTAGTATATTTATGTTTTTAGTATTTATTTTTGTGGATATTTATATCGGGATGAAAAATGTTTTATATACTAGCAAAATGCACGTGCATAGCACGTGTTTGGTTAACTTGATATATTTAAATGAAAATCTAAACAACATAACATTATAAACGCGTCTGGTAGCGCTAAATAAACCATAAAGATTCCGGTCAACTTCTTAGAGTGACCACAATGGTTTACTCTATTACACTCCTCATTTATCTTATTTTCCGTTCCAGATTCACTTTTCCAACATCCTATAAAACAAACAACTCCAATAAACACTCCATATACAATTCCCCAAGAGTCCAGGACAACTTTTCTTTCACATCTCAACAAATTAATTTAACTACCAAGTTACCAACACATTTTTCCTCTTTTTATATTTTTTATACAAAAATCAGAATGGAATATTTTATGCATATAAAGTGATATTTTAATACGTCGCATTCTTGTCAAAAAAAAAAATAGGAAAAGGTTGTAAAGGACAAGTTTACATCTTATTTGTGAAAAAAGGACAAGAAAGAAATACAATGGTTGTAAAGGACAAAAAGTAATGTCAATCCAAAAATACCCTTAATGTTTTATTTTCTAATATTTTCTTGCTTTATTCGAAAATCCTTTTTTTTATTCTCATAAATGAGTTAAATTCTTTTTGTGTAACTGCAAATCAGATTTTTCCTTGTTTTCAGGCCATTATCAACACCACTTATTGGCATTTCATATGAAAAACGGAAGATCAGAATCCTCATGATCAGATTCCCCAATTCATGCATTTTCATTGTTTATTTCAATCGTAAATTTTTTCTTCTCGCTTCTTGTTTATTCTTTGTGGCGAATATTTTGGAGAACTTGACCGGCGATCTTAATGTAAGCCTCTCCATTGTTTTGTATTGACTTTTAAGCTAGATCAATTTTGGGTTGACGTTCATAGATGTGATCAGTGTTTAATTTGGTAGAAAACTTGTGGTATCTGCTTTGATCATTTTTTTTTCTTCTATGCTTATGGTTTGGTTGAATTGTATAATTTAATCTACTCGTTGATGGATCTATTACGAGTTCTTACCTCATGATTAGGATTATTTAAGAATTGAAATTGAATTGTTTTAGTGTTTGTTATAAGAGATGCTTGTGGGGTTGTTTATTGTTTTGGATTTGTTTGGCGTTTCTGTTTCGTTCAGATTATCACATGTTCAAGTTTAGGGTTCAATGTTCAGGGTTTAGGGTTTTAGGGTTTAAGGTTCAGGGTTCAGGTTTAGTGTTCATCTTTAGGGATTAGGGTTAGGGTTTAGGGTTCAGGTTTTGGGTTTAGGGTTTGGGTTTAGGGTTTAGGGTTCAGGTTTAGGGGTTTAGGGTTTAGGGTTCAGGGTTCATGTTTAGGGTTCAGGGTTTAGGGTTCAATTTTAGGGTTTGGGGTTCAAGTTTAGGGTTCTTGTTTAGGGTTTAGGGTTCAGGTTTAGGGTTTAGGGTTCAAGTTTAGGGTTTGGGGTTCAAGTTTAAGGTTTAGGGGTTACAGGGTTATTGGTTCATCATCTTCATACGTGTCAGGTAATACCGTTGTTGATGAGCTTATGAATAGTGACGGTGTAGATGATGTGTTACCTTCGCTTTCGAGTATCACCCAGTCTTGTATGATCAACTTAGCAGAATGTAGTAACACTTGTAGTGGCACTTCTTTTCCATAATATAGTAACAGTTGTAAAAACAGATCTTTCCTATCATGCAGTAACTGTTAAAGTAACAAGCGTTTTGGTCGGTATTCATTATCCATTTTCTAGCCCTTGTTTCTTTGTGCATTTTGCGTAAATTGTACTTATTTTTCATTACCCATTACACGTGAATGTGTCCCTACATTTGTGTTACTACGCACGAGGGTTACTGAATATGCTTACTATATTCAAAGTACGTTAACAATTTATTCCCCATTTCATACAGAACAAATGTTAGTATTTTTCCAATGGTGTTTCCTCACCAAATTATAGTGTAGCTTAATAAATCTTCATTTTCCATTAAACGTGACTGTGTTACTACATTATGTCTTACTACGTCCAGCTGTTATAGCATCGTGCATCGCTGCATTATTTTGTTACAACGTCACTCTTATGGACGCATAATTGGGTTACTGCGTTATCCTACGAGCACTGCATTATGTGTTAATACGACTGAGGATGTTTGAATAATAGGGTTACTACCTACACATTAAAACACGATGAAAGAAAAAGCAACCATATCCAATTTATTAACAATTGCAAGACATAATACTAAGTCCAGTAATAGTATTTGTAACAGAAGCAACACAATCCAAATTCCCAAAATGAATAATGGTCCATAAACGCTTGTTGCACTCCTAAAAAATTCACAACACTTGTCTTTACTTTATTCAGAAAAACTTCAATACTTGCAGAGTAATGTGGGCAAGCTGTCTAGCATAATTGAGTTCACAACCATCCCTTCTAACCATTGCAATTCTTCATCTGTCCAGTATTGAGGAATGCTCTTGCCTTTAGACATCTTCATTAGTAGTGTATTAGATAAAATGCACAGTCAGTCCTTGAGACATCTTCAATAGTAGTGTATCAGATAAGCACGATATTGTGTACATATGATTCTTCATGTTGCAGTGGCAAATTCTTCACTTTCATTACTCCACCACATCTTGTCATGTACGTGTATTGTGTCATATAGTAACCCGTCTTTGCCATCTTGTAGCAACACTAGTAGTAACAAGCATCTGTTCCATCATGTAGCAACAACAGTAAACATGTTTAGCTCTTTTGTTCAAATTTGTTTGGAAGCATGGCTAGCCATGGGCATTTTTTATCGTCCAACGCAGACTTCTTTAATCGTTTTAAAACATTGACACGTAGTAACACATTCATACACCGAACACATGACACAATACACACAGTAACACATTCATACACCGAATACCCTGAGACGTAGTTACACACAATACACCTACAATGAGACGTAGTTACACAATCATACACGTAGTAACACATTCATACAATTTCAAGCATTATCGATTTGGGCTAATACACAATAACACGTTCATAAACGTAATAACACCGAATGCAATTACACCATCATGAAATCAAACATATTACCAAGAGACACAATCAATATCTTACTATTTCCCAATCGAAAATCCCATCATTGATATCAGTAGGAATATCTTATACAACCATAAATCGGTTCAAAATTCACCCCAATTCAAGCAATTTCTTAATACAGTCCAATCGAAAAATGCTCTATAATAATCAGAATGAATTAAACAACACATATCACGATTTATGCCTGGCTATAAAAGAAAAGACGCTACTTACTCGGTGATTCTCCTTTTCTATCTCCCTTTTGCCATCTTCCCCTGTCACTCCAATTCTTCCTCGTCGGATTGTGAATACCTTGGTGTCTCTGCTGCGAAATTGATTTCGAATGGGAGGAACCCTAAATCGCCGCATTGTTTTTTTTTCTTTTCCACTTACTTGCTTTTCGAATTGTGTAGAATTAAAAGCAGTAACACCGTTACAATTCAGATCCGTAGACATCAGGAAGCACGATTTCCGGTGGGGAGTTATATAAGTTGTCTACTACCATTTATTTAATTTTTTTTTTTTGAGGAAGTCTACTACCATTTATGAACGCCTGAATTTTAGGAAGAAAAAACAGAAAAGCAGTGCATATATTCGAACAGTTTTTGGGAAGAAAAATAAAATAAAATAATTGTTTGATATTAAATAAGGGTGTTTCTGTACATCTACTTGTTTTTTTTTTGTCCTTTTCAACTAATTTCTTTTTTTTTGGTCCTATTTTATCATTTAAGATCTTATATTGTCCTTTAGGCCCACCGTCCGAAAAAAAAAAAAAAAAAAAAAAGTCGTATCATGTGACGGAATAAAAAAATAATATTGGAAAAGGTTTTTTTTTTTTCTTTTATGGAAAATATTATTTGGATATGTGCATTGTACTTCTTATTTTGAATGAAAGTAGTTTTCCCTGTTGATATGTATTTATGTTGAAGTTGAAAATAAAAATGGGTCGACTGTAGAAATTTAGCAGGCCCTTTAAAATAGGGTGAGCCTTAATTTTAGGGGCCTTTATTATTCATGACTACACTAAACCTACCACCGCACTACTTCTATATCCTACATCACACCTAAAACATCGATTTTACCTTTGTACTGTAATTAAATTTCTTAGGTTTTTTTTTTATTTACACTTTCGTATTTTCTACCTTTATACCACAATTGTATATTATTTCCACACCATTTTTTTTTTTTGTTTTTTGAGAAGACCACACCATTTTTATATTACAAATTGGTCCTTTCTTCTACACTTTTCTGAATTCAGATCGGGGGAGGGGGAGCAAGGAGCGGTTGGTTTGGGAGGAGGGGCGGACTGGTGGTATTGGTGGCGGTTCGAGTTGAAATGGATTTTCGGTGGTGGGTGTTCGAAAAGGACCTATATCTGAGCTGAAAATCCGCCGGCGCCGTTCATCTATTTTTTTTTTTTTATCATTAGAAAAGTTGTTCATCTGCTTTTGTGTTTGTAATTTGAGAATTCCGATTTGAAGGGGTACAATGGCTTCAAAGAGGATTCAGAAGAAAAAAAAAACGCCGGTGGTCATGGATGTGGGGGGTGGAAGGGCGGCGAAGAGGGTTTTTTTTTAGTGGGGATGTAAAAGGTTTTGAATTTAATGGTTGAAGGTAAGGAAGAGAGGATGGTTTAAGGTGTAGGGTGGTGGAGATGGGTGGTGGTGGGTGGAGAAGAAGAGATGGATGAAGATGGATTGGGTGGAGAAGAAGATTTGGCAGATTTTCTTTGTGGGTGGGGGGTTTGTAAATTTTATAAGTTTGAGGGGAGATATGACATATAAAAATCTTGTGGTAGTAAAACAAGATTGACAAAAGTGTTTTTTTTTTAAAACTTTAAAATGAAGGTGTGGTGTATTTTGATAGATTGTGGTGTAAAGAGTAAATGCGTGTTTTTTTTATTGTAGTGTGGTGCAACGGTAGGTTTAGTGTGGTGCGAATAAAGCCCCCTTAATTTTAATCGGGGATTTGGAGATGGATAGGTGCCATAGTAGGATTGGGTGTTGGGTATTCACCCTATAATACATTTAGTGAGCTTTAAAGACCACCACTTGTGGTCACTCTTAGACCGTCGTCCTCGCTTGGTTTAAAGGGTTAACCCGAGTTGATGAAGCCTTTATACATTGTCATGAACGTGCATAAAATAATGGATATTGAAAAAATCTATGTACATGTATGAATGCAAGAATGAAAAGAAATCGGAGACTTCCTACCAATTGTTCTTTGTAAACGGTAATAAAACATTCTATAGGTTTATTGGCCCTCTTATCAGATGACGGGAGGCGATGACTGAATATTTTCAGGTCGATATCATAAGTCTGACAAATCTCCTCCATGGCAGCGTTGGTAAGGGACTAAGGGAGGATCGAATATCCTCCACAACAGGAAGTATTACCACAACCTTAGATGAGTTTGTACCTTTATTTTGAGCGGGTTAAGGACTTTCGGATGAACATGAAACTTGTAGAATTGAGGTGCCTTGATCTTCAATAAAAGCCATTGAGATTTCGGTAGGATTCGGTTTCATCGAAGAATAAGTGTGAATGACTAATTTGTTGAAAAACGCATATTCCGAAAAACAAAAGACTTACCATATGGGCCACAAAATAAGACGTCTTTCTAACTTCACCATTATAAAATAAGAACTCCTCTTACCATATGGGCCACAAAAGTTCAAATTTTGATTAAGCCTCATACTCTGGCGACTTTTGATGAATATGTCTCAATCCAATATGCAGTGCCTCTTAACCCCCGTTCTAGAGATATGTTTCCGGATCACCTCGGTCCTGAATTCTCAGCTTGGGGCAAATCATCATCGCCGACTTTGGGTTTCTAAGATGAGTGGCTAGGTCATTTAGATTACTATAAATGCTACGATACTGGATCCATATGGCACGGATGTAAGCCGTCCCATAATCTCAGTCATGTCTACAATCATGTGCTCTAAGGCATCTTCTCTGGAAAGAGGATCATATAAAAATGATTCATTCCTCAGAAATTCAAAACTACATTAATAGCTTGATCCCAAATCATCTGGGTACGTAGACAGTAAATCACATTGGCTTAGCTATAATTGATCACAAAATCCATCAGTCAAGTAATTGGGTTTTCCTTACGAAGCCTAATTACCCGCATAAAGATCCAGTTTCATCAATGACAATTTCAGACATCGTCTGATACTATTGTGGATTTCAAGATAAACATAAAAATGTAATAAGTGGAATATATATATATATAAAATAAAACAATAACAGTTTATAGAAATACAAAATTTCACTTTGGAACACAATGCTTAATGATGCAGTTGTCGGTACCGTGTTATTTCATTGTTCATGTGTCATCCTCTTCCATAGCATAAATTGGGTCATTAATGAGTGTCAAAATTAGCTTCGGTTTGTTTACTATACTCCTGCCGAGGATTAGCTCGAGTTTCCTTAGTATTTACCATCATAATATGATGCTTCTTGGGGCACCCATGCTCATGATGTATAATACATGCAAAAATGATCGTACGAAGGCCGTAATTCACAGATAATCATCTGCCAAAACCCAGAATCCTGATTCCTAATCAAGATAACTATCCACCCAAGCCCGAGTGAAAGAGGCTTCGGTCGCTTAAACAAGGTCTCTCAAGTTTGAGTCATCGTGGATGCAACAAACTTTCTTGGGAAAGGTCCCCACCTTTTGTGCACAACAATATCTAGTAGGATTAGTTTCAGACAATTGTTAGAAGGCCTTCTGATAAGTTCCTAAAAATTCGAATAATTCCAGATGTTTTGGACTCAATTTGGTGTCATGTGTTGCTATTTTGCCATGTTTTTATCCTTTTTGGGCTAGATTACTGCGGATGATTGAATTATTGCAGGATGATTCGAGATTAGAAGAAAAAGACCCAAAAATGGAGCTAAAGTGAAAGAATTCAAAAACCAGTCTACTGTCACACCTGGGTGTGACAGCTTTCAATCGATCCTGGCCAACGAAATGTTACGATTGGTGGAAACTTTCACCAACGATTTTCCTTCAAATTGGCGTGTTTTTCATTGACAATGAAGAGCCCACACACTAGAAGAGTCCAAGATTGATAGATATTTGATTTTAGAGATTTTATTGATTAAATTAATTATGGAAACTTATTTTTATGATGTAATTATCCCTTTTATACTCCCCTAAGTCATACAATTCATGATTCACGCCTCAAACCTCAGATTTTAGTCGACTATTTTCCCCTCTTCATCATCATCATCTCCCATCCCCAAGAACAAGGGTTTTTAGGTTCAAGAAATTCAAGAACGAGGCTTTTTCGAGGTTTGATTATTTATGCAATACTTTGACGGTTTCTTTCTATCTCCTTTCTCCTGTATTCTATTATTTATTTTTCTTGTCAAAGTATGAATTATATGGTTGAATCTTGGAATCTTGATATGTTACGAGAGTAAATATTGGGTTCTTGGATTAGGAAAAGCCCAAGATGATTATATAGTTTTAAAGATACAATCTTTTCATTGATAGGATTTTTGTCATGTTTATGAATTTGATCTTGTATGCTTATTCATGTAATTTTCCGGAAATAATACTTGAAGGAGTGAATGACTGTAAGATTGCATGAGAAACTCCATTCGATTAATTGATGACAGAAAAAGTATTAATTAATCGATAACCTAGAAACCAAGATCGAATCTTTAGGGATTTCTTGAATGAAAATTAGGTTAAACCTAAAGTGGCCCTTTAATTATGGTAATTCAATGGACCTAATTTTATTCATCACCTTCTTAGTTCTGGGGATACTTTAGGAAAAAAATCAACTTCGACCATCACCCACGCGTTAAAAGGCCTTCTTAGTTCAATAGTAGCAAAGTCAATTTGAAGAGGCCGGCCAATAAAGATGCAATTCGGCATAGATAATCTATATGAAACAAAGAGAAATTTGGAATAAACAATCTTTGTTAAACAAAGAGAGAGGTAATTCAGAAGGCTCTATCCAAACGGGGTCAAAGACGCCTCTTGATTAAGGAAAAAAAATCAACCATCCATTTAGATAATTACATCGGATTTTTAGCAACAGGCCAAAAACATCGATAGAAATGTCGGTTATAATGAAGACATGTTTATTAAAATCAAGCAATGCTATAGGACAAAATGATTTAAGCCCTAAACGAAGAAAAATTACACAAATATTCAAGGTTCAGCCTATAGACCGGAAACCTTGCCATTGGAGAATTTTAAAAGGGCTTTGCAATCTGTTGCATCTATTCCCATGAGATCATGAATGCATGCTTTCCCTTATTGAGTGACACCGAACCTTGCGGCCCTTTACTGCTTTCACGAAGGATTTAGTGTTGAGAGGACCATCTTCAACATGTAGAGAATCGGTCTCCATAAAGACTCTAAAATATAACGCGAGGAGCAAAAGGAAGAAAGCCTCCAACCCAAGATATATGTTGAGAAGGCGTGAAATTGCACGCGTGCATTTAAGTAAACGAAAAAACCCTAAAACTACCATCAAAGGAACCTAAAATCGTCAAATTTTTATCCTCAATTTACTCGTATACTCACATTATAGTAAAATTATTATTGTTTTTTTTTGAGAAAATAAAATTATTATTGTTATGTTGTTGTTTGTTAATATTATTGTTATTATTGAATAATAATAATTATTATAATAACATATATTTCTATGTTTATGTACAATTATAGTGATAATCATAATTTTTTTTCAAATATTTATTTATATTTAAGAAGACAATTCTACGATAAATTTCCCGACCCAAGGATATTTTATTATTCTTTTTGATAGTATCGTTACATTTTAATGATTTTATTATAAAAAGAAAAGATAATTCTCTGTAGAAATACAACACAATGTTTCAATAGATTCAACACACACAAAGACACACTTTGTATTAGAAAGCTTTGTTCGCAAGCTTCTTTTTGGTTGTTACAATTACAATGATGAACAAGGCTATCTATAGCCAAATACACAAAGTGTAAACACTTTCTAGTCAACAATTAAAACTTCATATGTTGTAATCTTTTGTCAAAATTATCGACTTGAAAAGTCTTTGGGCCAGTGCAACCATTGATCTACAATATAGAGATTTGTTCACATTCTACATTGCCTCCTTGAACCGAGAATCTTCAAACTTCATCATTCCAAGCATCTTCATCAGTTTAGTAAATGACTCCATCTTCAATGGTTTTGTGAAGATATCTGCAACTTGTTCTTCAGTTGGACAATAATCAATAACAATCTCTTTTTCACGAACCAACTCTCTAATAAAATGATATTTGATATCAATATGCTTGCTACGACCATGAAAGACTGGGTTCTTCGATAGTTCAATAGCTGATGTATTGTCACAATAAATCTTCGTTGGTTCAGATTGCTGATGATGCAAAAAATCAAGAATGCGCCTCAACCACACTGCTTGCGTAGCACTACTTGTGGCTGCCATATATTCTGCTTCTGCTGTTGACAAAGCAATCACCTGTTGTTTCTTCGACGACCATGAGAAAACGCCGGATCCCAAGAAAAATGCATAACCTGACGTGTTTTTTCTTTGAACCGTGTCACCGGCCCAATCACTATCCGTGTATCCAGCAAGAGAAATATCATTGGCACTCGAATAAAATATTCCATGACTCTGTGTACCTCTGATATATCTCAATATCCGCTTAGCTGCTTGTAAATGAGATTGACGCGGCGACTAGGGATGGCAATTTCGACCCAACCCGGTGGATATCCACCCGACCCTACCCGTTAGGGTAGGGTATTTTTTAGGGTAGGGTAGGGTATGGGTTTGATTTTTCAAAACCCGCCGCGGGTAGGGTAGGGTATGGATATGTATTCATTACCCGCCATAATACCCACCCGACCCACCATATAGTATATTGTCTATAATATATTATGTATAAAAAATAGTAAATAAAGAGAATTGAATAAGTTCAAAACGTAACCTTGAAAAAAGTATGTCACATTGTCATTTTGAAAAATAAAAACTAAATAATAATTAATGCAATTAATTACCATGCCCCAATCATTGGTATTTAGTATTTATAAAGATTGGAAGTTACCATTTTATTTTATTTATGCGTAGAAGATTTGAAGTTACATATGCTTTGATTTCTCTCTAATTCTATTGCATTTGCCGGCCAACCTAGCGTTCTATTGTAGCAGTGAAATGTGAGAAACCGAGAATTGATTTCATATCTTGTTGTGTCTTTTTTTATTGCTCTAATTTGTTCTTCAACTATAATTTATTTTTGGTTTGGTAGCTATGTTTTTTCTTAAATATTTTTTTGTTAAGATTTTTTTCGTTGTTATGAAGACATAATTCTCAATGAATATTGTTTATGGAGTACGATTATCTAAATTGGTAATATTGTATTGATTGAATTATAAGAAAGCTATGTGACTGAGTGTCCAAAATGTCAAGGAAAAAAAATATTGTCAAAAGAGAAGATGTATATGTTTAGCTTTGGATTCGTTGAATCGTTGTGTAGTAAAATATATTTTCTTGTTTATTTTATGGATATTTTGTGAACCAAAAATATTATATTTTTGTCGTTTTTGTGTGGTTTTGGCTGTTTGCTTGCAATATTTTGCTTTCATTTCAATATTGTAATTGAAATTGGTATCATGTTTAGATGATTGGATCGATCATGTGGTTGTTTGACAAACTTTGTGGAAACATTTTGTTGATTTTAATTTTGATGGAATTTGATTTTTTAATACTTTATATTTACAACATGAGTTTCTTTCTTTTCATAAAATTGTAGGATTTGCATATCATTTATTATGGGTGAAAATTCTCGTCCTACGGAAGAAATACCACGTTCTAAGGATTCAACACATTCAGATTGTTTGAACCCCACAAATTTGTCACCTAATGAGCCCTACTCCACTTACTAATCGAATGAAGGTGTTTGGCCATACCTACTAGCGAGAGCCTACTCCACTTATGGAGTCGCCACCACCAGCACTCCATTGCCATCCTGCGGCGACGACCCATGGTGGAGTAGGCTCTCTCGCTAGTAGGTATGGCCAAACACCTTCATTCTGATTAGTAAGTGGAGTAGAGCTCTCGCCAGTGACAAATTTGTGGGGTTCAAACAATCTGAATGCCATTGAATCCTGTAACGCCAGATTTCTTCCGTAGACGAGAATTTTCACCCATAATAAATGATATGCAAATCCTACAAATTATGAAAAGAAAGAAACTCATGTTGTAAATATAAAGTATTAAAAATCAAATTCCATCAAAATTAAAATCAACAAAATGTTTCCACAAAGTTTGTCAAACAACCACATGATCGATCCAATCATCTAAACATGATACCAATTTCAATTACAATATTGAAATGAAAGCAAAATATTGCAAGCAAACAGCCAAAACCACACAAAATCAACAAATATATAATATTTTTGGTTCACAATATCCATAAAATAAACAAGAAAATATATTTTACTACACAACGATTCAACGAATCCAAAGCTAAACATATACATCTTCTCTTTTGACAATATTTTTTTTCCTTGACATTTTGGACACTCAATCACATAGCTTTCTTATAATTCAATCAATACAATATTACCAATTTAGATAATCGTACTCCATAAACAATATTCATTGAGAATTATGTCTTCATAACAACGAAAAAAAATCTTAACAAAAAAAATATTTAAGAAAAAAACATAGCTACCAAACCAAAAAATAAATTATAGTTGAAGAACAAATTAGAGCAATAAAAAGCGTACACAACAAGATATGAAATCAATTCTCGCCACCTTTCTATATAACTACAATAGAACGCTAGGGTTACCGGCAAATGCAAATGCAATAGGAATTAGGAGAGAAATCAAAGCATATGTAACTTCAAATCTTCTACGACAAATAAAATAAAATGGTAACTTCCAATCTTTATAAATACTAAATACCAATGATTGGGGCATGGTAATTAATTGCATTAATTATTATTTAGTTTTTATTTTTCAAAATGACAATGTGACATACTTTTTTCAAGGTTACGTTTGAACTTATTCAATTCTCTTTATTTACTATTTTTTATACATAATATATTATAGACAATATACTATATGGTGGGTCGGTGGGTATTATGACGGGTAATGAATACATATCCATACCCTACCCTACCCACCGCAAGTGGTTTTGAAAAATCAAACCCATACTAAATACCCTACTACTAACGGGTAAGGTGGGTGGATATCCACGGGTTGGGTCGAAATTGCCATCCCTACATAGGTCGACAACTCTAAGTGATAATTTTTGAATGTAAAAGTAATTGTCCAATTAAGTTGGTTACCATTGAAATAAATATATGACTTAAGCACATTAATATTCAAAATTAGTCAAAATAAAAAGATCGATATCAAATCAAAACATAACTTTTTATAAACCAAAGCTAAAGCAAACACTTATTAGTCAATCTATTATATTTTATATCCGTTCTAGCAAGAATCAAAAGAGACCACTCCATTTAACAATCAACTTCTTGCATATCACAATCTTCATCTTCAAGAATAGTCAACATACGATATGCATCGGGTAGGTGAGAAGACGTAGAAGCTGTCACGAATGTAACAAAGAAAAAGAAAAGATATTTCAATAAAATGGTACGCAATGCAACTCAAATAACATAAACAAAAAAGTTGATATAAACAAAAAATTGTCTGTCTCACCTTTTTCAGCCCACAACCAATTTTGGCAGCATGCTAAAGCCTCCACAGTAGATGGGTGTAATCTATTTCGATGTGGACTAAGTAACCTACCTCCCATGCTAAAAGCTGATTCAGAAGCAACAGAAGTAACAAGAATAGCTAGAATATCTCTAGCAATAACTTGGAGTGAAGGGTACTTGAGCCCGTTTGTCTTCCACCACTCAAGAACATCAAAATCATAAGACATTGGTAAAATATCATCATCCAAATAGTGGTCTAATTAAACTTAAATGATGCTCTCTTAATCCTTTTAGAACTAACAAACATGGCGAATTTCTCCATATAACCACCACCTTCCTCCTCTTTACGTGATAAAGTGCTACCGGAAAGGCGTGTGTTCATCTTCCCTTGATTGCTTTCTTTGGTATTCTTCTAGTAATTCAGTACAAATGTTAACAATTCTTCTAACTTCTTTTGTCCTCTCTTCCTTTCCAAAAATCTTTTCATAATAGAATTCTAAAAGATCTGTTTTATACCTAGGATCAAGCATACATGCAACACCTACAATACAATGTGTCACATCCCAATACTTCAAGAACTTATCCATCATCTTCATCGCCATATCTTTAATCATTGTATCATTCTCACAAGTCCATCTATGTAAAGCCAACCTAATATCACAAACTTGAAGGAAAAGTAAATTAGAAGTAGGATACTTTGTACCTGAAATAAGCTTTGTGATCCCATGAAAAACTTTAAACCTATCACATATACCACTTGCTGCTATCCAATCCTCCTCAGATGGAACACTTTTATACTTGGGTTCTCGTAGCTTCAAACGGCTGAAGACATCAATGTAAGGAAGTGCACTATCAAGCATCAAAAAAGTTGAATTCCACCTTGTCTTCACATCAAGAGACAACTTTTTGGTAGTTGAAATACGAAGTTGTCGTGCAGCTTCTTCAAACTTCTCCAGTCTTTTTGGTGTAGCAGTCCAATATAAAACACTCTCTCGGATTCTCTCGATACGCTTTGCAATAATTGACAAACCATCTTGTACAATCAAATTCAGAATATGAGCAGCACAACGCATATGCATAAGAGTACCATCCAACAAAAGTTCACCCGAACCAATCCTACCAATAATCAAATTGATTACTCCATCATTCACAGAACAATTATCCACTGTCAATGTGCAAATTCTTCTGTCAATATTCCAATCCATAAGGCAATTCATCAAACATTCAGAAATCACGTTTTATCATGTGGAGCCGGAACATAACAAAACCTGCAATATGTTGAATTTATCAAAATCTAACATATTCATAATAAATCAATACGAATATAAAATTATCAATAATAATAGATTATGTCACCTTATAATCCTATTTTGTAGTCGCCAAGAATTATCAATATAGTGAGCAGTCACAGCCATGTAACCTTTTCTATGGTGGTCAGATGTCCATATGTCAGTAGTGATAGAAATTCTACTTTTACAATTTTCCATATCCATTGATGTCATTTGCATTTTCTGTTTGTACAATTTCATAATGTCACTACGAATCGTGTTCCGAGATGGCACCTTGAACAATGGTTGAAGAGCCGATGAATAGTTTCTGAAACCCTCATGCTCCACCATGGATAATGGATATTCAAGGAGAATGATCATTTTTGCAAGCTCCAATCTTGCATCATCTTGATCATATATCAACGAAGTACCAATCGTAGACTTTCCTTCACCTTTTTTTATGTTTGTTTTCAACACCATTTGACGAATATCTTTTGTGCCCAATCTTTTGGTGCAACTCTTTTTGTGGTTCTTTAGGTGAGTTGTTCCACTTGAACCTTCTGATACTAGGGCTTTTGAGCAATAATTACACACGGCTTTCCATGCCCCGTTGATTCGTTTCTTTTTAAAATGTTGCCACACATCGGATTTTAATTTTGATACATCATATTCGTCACAATCTTTAGAAACACCTTCATTCTGATTAGTAAGTGGAGTAGGGCTCTCGCTAGGTGACAAATTTGTGGGGTTCAAACAATCTGAATGTGTTGAATCCTTAGAACGTGGTATTTCTTCCGTAGGATGAGAATTTTCACCCATAATAAATGATATGCAAATCTTACAAATTATGAAAAGAAAGAAACTCATGTTGTAAATATAAAGTATTAAAAAATCAAATTCCATCAAAATTAAAATCAACAAAATGTTTCCACAAAGTTTGTCAAACAACCACATGATCGATCCAATCATCTAAACATGATACCAATTTCAATTACAATATTGAAATGAAAGCAAAATATTGCAAGCAAACAGCCAAAACCACACAAAAACAACAAATATATAATATTTTTGGTTCACAATATCCATAAAATAAACAAGAAAATATATTTTACTACACAACGATTCAACGAATCCAAAGCTAAACATATACATCTTCTCTTTTGACAATATTTTTTTTCCTTGACATTTTGGACACTCAGTCACATAGCTTTCTTATAATTCAATCAATACAATATTACCAATTTAGAAATCGTACTCCATAAACAATATTCATTGAGAATTATGTCTTCATAACAACGAAAAAAAATCTTAACAAAAAAAATATTTAAGAAAAAAACATAGCTACCAAACCAAAAAATAAATTATAGTTGAAGAACAAATTAGAGCAATAAAAAAAAGCACACAACAAGATATGAAATCAATTCTCGGTTTCTCACCTTTCTGCTGCTACAATAGAACGCTAGGGTTGGCCGGCAAATGCAATAGGAATTAGGAGAGAAATCAAAGCATATGTAACTTCAAATCTTCTACGTACAAATAAAATAAAATGGTAACTTCCAATCTTTATAAATACTAAATACCAATGATTGGGACATGGTAATTAATTGCATTAATTATTATTTAGTTTTTATTTTCAAAATGACAATGTGACATACTTTTTCAAGGTTACGTTTTGAACTTATTCAATTCTCTTTATTTACTATTTTTATACATAATATATTATAGACAATATACTATATGGTGGAGTCGGGTGGGTATTATGGCGGGTAATGAATACATATCCATACCCTACCCTACCCACATGGCGGGTTTTGAAAAATCAAACCCATACCTCTACTAAAAAAATACCTTACTAGCCTAACGGGTGGGTCGGGTGAATATCCACCGGGTTGGGTCGAAATTGCCATCCCTAATCCCAAGCTTCCTGTTCTTCGAATATAACATCCCTGCTGATTACAACTTTTCCTGTTACCGGATTAAACAACCTAAAACCTTTTGTTTGATGAGAATATCCAATAAAAATACACTTTTCGGATTTATCATCCAATTTCTTCCTCAAACCATTAGGAACATGGGCATAAGCAATACAACCAAACACTTTCAAATGTCCAATATTTGGTTTTCTCCCTGTCCATACCTCATATGGTATTTTTCCACCTGGTACACTTCTGGTAGGACACATGTTTAGGACATAAAAGGCACAAGCAACGGCCTCTGCCCAAAAAGATTTAGGCAATTTCTTTGAATGCATCATAGACCTTACCATGTCCATGACCGTTCTGTTTTTCCCCTCTGCCACTCCATTCTGCTGAGGAGTATATCTGGCTGTCATCTGAAGTTTGATTCCATTATTTTCCGTAAAATCATCACGAGATAATATACTCGGTTCCTGTCTGCATTCTCAAAGTTTTAATCTCATATCCACTTTGTTTTTCAATGTACTTTTTAAAACTTTTGAAAATATAACAGGCATCAGATTTATTTCTCAGAAAATACACCCATGCTTTTCGACTGAAATCATCAATGAAAGATATAAAATACTTACTACCTCCGTTTGAAGGTTCTTCAACATAACACAAATCCGAATGAATCAGCTGCAATGGTGTACTTGCTCTCCATGCCTTATTCTTTGGAAACGGATCTCTGTGATGTTCCCCCAAAGTACATGACTCACAAACTTTGTGAGGGAAGTCAATATCTGGCAATCCCAATACTGACTTATTCCTGGCAAGAAACTTCAAACTTCCAAAGTTCAAATGTCCAAATCTTAGATGCCATAACCATGTATCATCAAAACTCACAGAACTAAAACAAGGTAAACTGCCACAATTAATTTTCAGTGGAAACAAACGGTTATTACTCATGTTTACCTTCGCAATGAGTCCTTTTTTTGGACCACTTACTGTGCAGGTTCCTTGATTGAAGACTATGTTATAGCTTTCTCGCATCGATGGCGGAGCAGGAAAAATTTTAATGGTGAGTGCTTGGTATATAAAGCTGCAAAGCTAAAAAAATCCGGAAAAAAAAAAAAAAATGTTGGTAGTGGGATTTGAACTTACAACCTGAATTATAGAGAGCTTTAAAGGTTTGTTCTTAAACCACTAGGATATAAGGTCTTTTATTCAAAAAAGACACATAACATAATAATATTAACACTACTACTACAATAATAAAAATTTGGGGCGGCTTGGGACCATATGTGGGGGCATGTGACCATTTTGGGGCTTGAGACCACCTCAGGCATAAGGTGGGTCCGCCGCTTTCTGTGACAACTCTCAATGCTCAACAAATTATGACGTAAACTAGGTACATAGAATACATCAGAAATAGCATTAAAAGAACCGTCTTTTAAAGTGTAAGTGATTTTCCCTTTTCCAAGAACTGGTACCTCAGTATTATCTCTAAATTTAACGAGTTGATCTGCCAAGTATCAAATCTGAGAACAATTCTTTGTTCCCACACATGTGATTACTACAACCTGAATCCAAAATCCAATCATTTTTCTGGTTCTCATTAGTTCCAAAATTTGCCAATAATGAAGTTTCCAGACTATTACCATCATTTTCTGCAACCTTAGCATGATTTTCTTGTAACGACAATGATTTTGATAATGCCCAAACTTCTTACAATTAAAACACTGAATTTTCGATTTGTCTTTTTTCGAAAAATCATTTCTTTGTTCATTATTACCAGAATCATTATTATTTCTTTGGTAATTGAAATTACCTCTGCCTCGGCCTCGTCCTCGGCCACGGCCTCTACCACGAAAATTTTGACCACGTTGACTGAATTAAACATGATTCGATGATTCTGCCTTTTGATTTGACACATTCAGTTGTGCCTGCAAAGCTTCTTCAACAATAGCAATAGATTGTTGATCAAGAGAAATTTCATAGGATAATAACTCACATTCCAACTGATCTATAGTCATTTCATCAAGATTTCTGGTTGATTCAATGACCGTTTTCTTGGTATGAAATTTACGTCGAAGATCTGAGAATTTTCTCGCACTACACTGCATGCCTCCGTCGAGACTCTCTCCATTTACACCCATTTTGCTGGCGATATCTCGTACCTTTGCAATAAAATCACCAACTGACTCAGTTGTTCTCATCTGAGCCAACTCGAACTGCCTCCGCATTTCCTGCAAACGAACCTTTTTCACTTCAACGTTACATCGGTTGGTGTTGACTAGGATCCTCCATGTCTCTTTAGCTGACTTGGCGTTCATAAATTTATTATAAACGCTTAACTCCACCGCATTATTTAGATAATGACGAGCCAAACGATCATTCTTTTTGTTTTTCTCCAACGCTTTTATTTGTGCTTAATTTAAATTTGCAGTGGCATCGGGAATGTCAAAACCGTTTTCAACGACATCCCAAATACCGATAACCTCGAAAAATCTCTCATTGTTACGATGGGTGAATTCTATTGTAGAGAAGCGTCTCACGTGGCGATATCTGGGCCATATAATTTCCACACACGGAATGACGCATTGATTCCACTTAGGAAATCGTGTGCTGGCCCGTGATCGCATCACGTAGCGATTCCTCCTGAATAGAACGACCCATCAGAACATACAACCAACAATAGCCAAATTTCCTTTTCTCCAATAATAGCTATAATAGCTTCAGCTCATCTCCAGCTCATATTAGTTTGCAACAAACAACTTCAATTGCTAGGCGAAGATTAATCAAGCTGGAATTCAATGTTGGACGAATTCCTTACTCTGGGAAAATGGAAGCTGCTATTCGACTTCGAAACACCCAACAACAGCAATAGCAAGGCCTGAAGAGGATGGTTCTATCCTTTAGCAAGTCCAACTAATTTGATAGAGTACTCAATCCACCTAAATCAAAGGCACAGAGACACGGAAGAAAGGTAATGAAGTCCTTTTTTAAGGAAGGAACGAAAGATGGTAAAAAATAAGCTGCCAATTTTTCATTTTTGGTCTGCAAATTGCAATTTTTTTGAAGGAACCTCACCGGAAAAACCTGTCTCTGATACCAATTGTAGAAACACAACACAATGTTTCAATAGATTCAACACACACAAAGACACACTTTGTATTAGAAAGCTTTGTTCACAAGCTTCTTTTTGGTTGTTACAATTACAATGATGAACAAGGTATAGCCAAATACACAAAGTGTAAACACTTTCTAGTCAACAATTATCAGTTTGAAACACTTTCTAGTCTCAATTTCCGTCTGAGTGTTGAAACACTTTCTAATCAACAATTAAAACTACACATGTTGTAATCTTTTGTCAAAATTATCAGTTTGAAAAATCTTTAGACGGTGCAGCCATTGATCTACAATATAGAGATTTTGTTCATATTCCTACGTTCTCCCACAGATTCCTTGGTCAAGATAATGTTTTTTTTTTTTTTTTTTTGAGGGGCAACAAGATAATGTTTTCAAAAAAAAAAAATTGTGCGTGTCTTCTTTTTTTGTCTTTTTATTTTTGTGCGTATTCTTTTTTTTTTATTGCTAAATTGTACGTATTCTTTTAGTGCATTTAATTATCCATTTAGTATTTTTCTTGTGAATAAAATTTTAATTAATAAGTTAATAATTTTAATAAATAAATTAATAATTAGGAAGAAACATCTTTTGAGAAAACAAACTCACGTTTTTAATATAGCATGGAATATATATATATATATATATATATATATATATATATATATATATATATATATATATATATATATATTCGTCAGGATCGAAACCCGATGAGATTGAGTTTTATACCCGATCCCGTTCACGTATTTTTCGAGTCGGGAAAAATCCCGACATTTCAGCATCGGGAAACTTTCGGGATCGTGATTTTTCGGGACGGATCGGGATAATCGGAAAATTTGCCACTCCTTTCACCCAATAGAATATTTTAGAGTGGTAGTTTTTTCTTTCTAAATTCTTAGTTTTTCTTTATTTATTGGTCCCAGAACAACCAGATCATACTTGTATCTATCTGGATCTCCATAAAATTAATGAATGAGATTTTTGCTTTCAAAACTTGAATGTGATATAATTCATATATTAAATAGAATGACCAGTTAATTCATCTGGATCCGCCACAACAAAACCTGTCCATGCATGATGCATGTCCCCTTTAGTTGATTAATCAAGTTTACTACTAATTTGTCTTTGTCATTAATGATCCACTAATAGTCTCCAAATAAAACAACACATAATATTCAACTCATCTTTCACTCTGTCTAAAATACTTAATCAAATGCACAACAGTTACAAAAAAGTATCAGGGTATTCACACTACCATACCCACACACACACACACACACACACACACACACACATATATATATATATATATATATATATATATATATATATATATAACAAATTTAAAATAAATAAAGTTAAAGATAAAACACTTGTGACGTCTCTGCACTCCCGGCCTGATGAATTACTTAAACGAGTTATAAATGATCCGGTCAAATGCTTAGACCATTTGTCCTCGTTTGGTCTAAAAGGGCTAACCTTGAGTTGAATGCCTCACATTTATATGGGTGAGCGGGACATTACTTTACTGATGTGAGATTTTACATTCTCCCCCCCCCCCTCCCTCTATAAAGGAATTTGGCGTCTCCATTGGGACGATCAAGACTTGTCCCACTTCGTCCTCTACTGCAAATGGCAATGAATGAATGAACCTGCCTATATGTAAAAAATTGGGGTAGCGTAACTTTTTATGACATTGATTGCATGTCACCGGTCAGTGTCGTTGTGTGGTGTGTGTTTATTGACTGATTCTGATTACTTACGATGTTTATTTTCAAGGTGAGAATAAGCCGTGACATTCGTGTTTAATGAGATACATTATGCTATGAGAGGTCTTTTGCCGTTTCGTTTTTACGTTTTTAAATGTCAATTTTAAATGACACTGCTAAATGCCCTTGTTTATTTATAAATTTTTAGTGTCCTTATTTGTGGGCATGTGGTATTGCCAAGACAATTAATGGTAATGCCAATGCAATTTATGTATAGTCCAAAAGTGTTCTAATGTATAAATATCTTGGCAATACGAAAATTGACCCTAGCAATACCGGTAGCCTTATTTTTGTGTGGAGAGTCTGGAGACCTATGTGTTTTTGGTAAACCAATATGAAAATTAGCAGTGATCGATTGTCTGACACTGGTTATTGTCAGTGATGTAAGAGTTTCAATTAGTATGACCGAAATAGTGACGTCCAACCTTAACCGGCATTATACCGGGTCGGATGCACAATAGTGGTGAGCAAGGTCGCATTCCACGGAGAACCAATCAAGTACTAAAGTCGTCTCTGTACTTAGTTTAGGTAGATCAAAGGTTGTCCACGTTTTCAACTAAGCTATAACGACAATTAAACTAGATATAAAACGATATATAGAGAGAGACATATAGCCAAACCATGATCCGATTGAATACTTTCGAAATCTAATCGATTATTCGGGAATGAGTTTAACCAACCAATCTACCTTACGATTATATCGACTCATTCGTGGGTGTAAACTCCTAAGGTGGTACTAGACGCTAGCAACAACCTAGTACCCATTGCCCGGTTCAACAGTCCGCCTTTTAGGATTTAACTGACTGAAAAAAGATAAACGCTCTAGAGTCGCTTGATTACTCAACCGATACACCTCGTTCCCTAATTGAATCTAAACAACTAAATCAATTATAAGAAACGATCTTAAAACCCTTTTCCCACACCCCTTCGGAACATACATTTATAAAAATGGTGTGTGTTCATGAACTAGGTGTACATGCTAATTCAAGCATTAAGACAAGTTTTAAGACACGAATTCATCGATACAACATCAATTAAGCACTATCCATTCCCGATTTCACCAATTAGAGGGGGATTTCTTCAATCTTTACATGATTTAGCTATGTAGATGTTTAGCTACTCATATTAAAGCAAGAAACAACAATCAGAGAGAGAACCAAATCCATAAACAAGAAAAGAAATGAAGTTAATTACCAAAATCATCGAGAATTGTCTTTACATCAAGCTTCATCGACACCCATGTCAATTGGTGAAGAAGAAGATCCAAAATGCAAAATCCAAGAGAGTTGAGCTATAATCTAATTAAGCTAGGAAATGCTAGATCTAAGTAAATTTGGTGTAAAAGTGAATCTAGGAACCAAAGAGGGAAAGGGCGATCTAGGTAAGCTCAAAGTAAAAGTATGGGAGTAAGAATGTGTGTGAAAATCTGTGCAAAACGGTATTTATATGCTCCAAAAATGTGCAGATAAACGGTCTGATGCGCGCGTACTTTGTTCCAAGCGCACGCATCTTTTCGTCAATTTGGTGGAATCTTGCGCGCACAATAGGCTTTGAACCTTTCTGTCTTCAATACGCACGCATTCTTCTCAATGCGCACGCGCAATGCTCTCTGAATCTTCTCAAGCCTTCTGGTTTCTTGAATGCGCATGCATCTCTTCAATGCGTGCGGATTAGGTGAAATTCTCCCAAATCTTGCATTCTGCTTGTCTAATGCGCACGCATTTGCTCCAATGCGCACGCATTAATTGCTAGACCTCTAGATCTCCACTTTTTCTTCAACTTTTCCATCCTTGAGCCTCGGTTTCGTCTTCCTAAACCTCATACCTCAACTTCCGGGTATACGAGTTACCTATTTCCTGCATTTCACACCCCAAACAACATACCGAGCCTAATTCCGCAGGAAACATATGGCTCAAAAATGGTCAAAACACCGTAAAATGGTAGAGTTTTCCATCTATTTGACGGATTATCCAAAAGTTAGTGCTAAATGTGATTTCGTCCTAAAAACGGTCTAAAACTACCCAAACTAAGCCAAAAATGTCATAAACGGGGTTTAAAACATGCATCGTAGTAAAGCTGACTCTCATTAAATACCAACATAATGTCTACAACTAGTTATTGTCAACTCGTGGCGGACCTTGGTTTTTTTCAGTGAGGTCACCAAAACAAATTCGATGATCTAGTGGAGGATATTAATAGTGTCTTTATATTATTTTTCTTTGGCAACGAAACTAAATCGTTTCTCAATGGGGCAATTGTCCCCATCCTAATCAGCCTTTTAAAAGTCACCCCTGGACAAAAAAATAACCGACTTTCTGAAGGTCGATTCTCACGATACACCTATGAGAAATCGGTTTTTGACTGTGGTGCACCATACATGATCCCTTTAAAGACGTGTCTGATTAAAAATTGAGTAGATATTGCAGTTCCTTGCGCTAAACGGTAGTGTTTCATTTTTTTGTTTTTTTTACAATATTTTTGTCCTTTAAAATAATTCTCCTTATTTATAATTGCTTGTATCTATCTCCCTTTTTGCACCAAAAAAAAACACACACATCCATTTCTTTCAATATGGAGGAAGTTCTTCATGAACCTCTTGTGATTATTTCGATTACGGCGTTTGCTGTGATTCTGACTGCATGTTTAACGAAGATTTTTAGGCGCGAATCTGCAGCAGAAAAAAGCAGGAAAGCGATAATATATCCTCCGGTTGCAGGCACGATTTTCGATCTGTTTCGGAATTTTCATCGTCTTCATCATTATTATGCAGAAATGGCAAGAAAATACAAGACATATAGGCTTATGAACCCTTTTCATGATGAAGTTTATACTGTTGATCCTGTGAATGTTGAGTATATTCTCAAAACAAATTTTCCTAACTATGGGAGGGTAAGTTAATTTATAAAACTTGAAATGATTTTAGTTTTTGTTTTTCTTGAATCAGGATTTTTCAATTTTCTGCCTTTTTTTTTGCACCGTTAGCGGCTTAGCGCCACCAGATGGCTCTAGGAATTCTATGAGACGGGTCGGGAATCGAGAAGCGACATCGTATTACAAGTTTATAAGCATTAATTTTAAATATCTAAGTATGACATTGGTCAAGGATTAATATTTCAAAAAGTTATTGGATTAGGTAGTAGAGATTAGTGTATAATTTTTTTAAATAATGTAAAATATACCTATAATTTTTCTTTTAATATTTTAGGGGTAAGGTGACCTATATCCCCTTTTCCGGAGTTAAAACTGGGCCCGGAGCAAAAACACAACCAAAATGCTAAATATGCCAAATTACATAATTATATTTACATTTTTTTTCCAAGTTTCTTGGATCCGGAGTAAACATGAACAATTAATATGTAATTAGCTTAATTTTTAAACAACTATTTTTTTGTAGAATAATTTTTTCTGTGATTTCTTAATATATATGTCATATAGGGAAAGTTCCACCACAATATTTTAAAAGACCTACTTGGAGAAGGGATATTTACAGTGGATGGTGAAAAATGGCAAAAACAAAGAAAAACAGCTAGCCATGAATTTTCTACCAGAAATCTCAGAGATTTTAGCAGCGGAGTATTTCGAGACGTTGCATCGAAACTTGCTCTCTTCGTTTCACACGCCGCGTCCGCGAATCAGATCATCGAGGTCCAAGTAAGAATTAACCCGTCTCTCTAGCTAAATATACACTATGGCGGATCACGGGCTATTCGAATTCAGTTTGATTATTTGCTTGAACTATTCTGTTTAATATGGTAAATGAACCTATCTTGTTTTACATTTTGTTACCATATTTGCGAGTTTTAATTGATATTTTAGTTGAAAAATGCTGTTTTGTTAAGAAACAAGGTTAATTTTTTCATATTATATAGTTCAAAACGAAATATTATAACGCCCTGCTCCCAGATACCGAGTTTTTATCCGGAAAAGAAACGCTCGGCACATATAATATTAAATAAATTCAATATTATATGTAAGCATTTACTACGTCGTATCGAGTTTAGCAAACGGAAGCTAAAAAGACTCGGCAATCCACAATAAATGCTACTAAGAATAAAAACTTCAAACATACTAAAGATGGAAAGGTAACATACAACAACGAATTTCAAGAGTTACAAAGTACTAAGTCTAAAGAAAAGTACCATACTAATCTTACAAAAGTCTGAAAGTGAAGATACATCATACTCTGATACATTTTATAATAATATAAATAATAAACATCAAGTGAAACTTGAGCTCAAACGTCGTCCCCAAAGTCGTCATCCAACACATGCTCAACCTGTTCGTCTTCTCACCCCAAAAGCATACAACAAACATGCAATTGAGGTAGGTACAAAGTACTTAACAAGAGTAAAAAACTAAAGTATAATTAAGTCTTACAATGAAAGGTTCATTAGTTGTTATTAAGTTATCTTTACGAGACCGACTCAACTCTAGGGTTCACTTCATGCTCATCAACATGTTGTGACTATTGGTTTCTAGCTTAGCTTATCTTTGTTACATCATCATTCAAGGGCACTACGCATGGTGCTACTCACCATGAAGTATCTGTGTGCCATATATTGGCGGATCACAGATAGTGTACAAGCTCGGCGGAGTCCCTCCGTACGTAGGGTCTCGGACTTACGGGGTGGTGTTCCTCCGTACGTAGGGTCCAAAGACTTACAAAGTTATCCACTTTATCTGAACGCCACACATCGCGATATAGACTTGTCCCTTACCAAGAATGGATTGATGTTTAATCTTTTTACTACATAAGTATGTTTGTTATTATATTATTAACTAGCCACCTAAGTATTTTCAAGTAAGCTCTCTCATATCTTCTACTCTCTTTCCTAGACCACTAGACACGGACAAGGCCTAGTACATACACAGACATTGATGAATTCTAATTCATCAAAGCACAAGCCATTCATAGTACCCTTCCGACGGTCCCAAACTTCAACTCTATGGAAGAGTACATCCGGTGCCGGAACTAAACGCATCGGAAACTTAATCAAGGCTTATTCATGTTCATATAATGTTATAAGATCAAGAAACAACCCTTAAAACTAGGCTCGGGGATCAAAACTGATCAAAACTCAAAAAACAGCATGTCTAGTGCGCCAAAGAATGGGTCCAGTGTGCACGCGATCGGACTTTGGTGCCCCATGATCGAGTCTCACGAATGTAAAAATCTATTTACGGAAGCCCGTGCTTTGCCTTTGAGTCTGGTGCGCGTCCGCACCAAGTTTCTGAATGTAAAAACGGACACTTTGACACCCGGAGCGCCCGCACCAAGCGTGGAAACTTCCAAAAACTCAGTTTTATGCATCTAAACGATCTCCAATCGATTCCAAACAAGTTTAACATCAAAAGACACAGAAACTTAGCAGAAATACACAGGTTTCACATACCATAACATCCATCTCTTTAACTACAACCTAGAACATGATTTCTAACAAAAAGTTCAACACAAATACTCACCCTTAACATCATAAAACTTAAATAAACTTTAGGAAGAGCCTCTTACCTTATAAACAAGCAAAACCAAAACGAAACCTTCAGAAATCTGCAGCACTTGAGGAGACTTCAACTAAAACCTATTTGATTACAATTGAACTCGAATTAATTGATGATCAAAAGTTTCTAAACTACAAGGACTACGAATCAAACCAACCGAAGCCTTGAAGATTGATCAATCCTTGACAAAACCATACTTAGGGATAAAACCATTACCTTTCAAAACTCTGAACTTTTAGAATCAAAACGATCCTCTCTTTCCGCTGATTCCGAATCTTCAATCCTTTCTAAAAACCATCAAAGATCTTGTCATAATTGTGGAGAAGTATCCTTTGCTTTCTTCTGTTTCTTTCCTTCTTTTCTCAAAGAACGTGTTTTACAAATTCTGACAACTCCTAGGGGAAAAAGGGAAGTTTTACTTTGTAGGAAATAACCACCAAGTGGTTATTAGCTAATCATTCCCATTAACCCCCTTAATTATGCTAAATTTCCATTTGACACCTTCTCTTTTCTTTTTCTTTTATTTAAATCATACTTGAATCCATAATTAAATAAATATAATATACCGAACTTTACAAATTGACACGTCTGCCCTTCTCAAAGTTCGGGATATTACAAATATACTCAGATATTCCGTCAAATTTTACTGTCATTTCTACCCTCAAATACTTGTTTCACTGTAATATATCATTCCAACACCGAACCCAAACAATTACATCAACTAATTAAACACTTATTAAAGTATTCTGACTAGATAAACTTAATGTTCGATTCAACTCAGATCATTTACGTACACTTTAAATTTTGAATGACAGGATATGTTTATGAAGTCAACACTTGATTCAGTCTTTAAGGTTGTACTTGGTGTTGATTTGGACACCATAAGTGGAACAAAAGAAGAAGGCATACAATTCACACGTTGTTTCGACGAAGCAAGTGAATTAACCGAGCATCGTTATGTTGATCTTTTGTGGGAGATCAAGAAAATATTCAATATCGGGTCTGAGGCAAGATTGAAGAAGAATATGAAAGTTATTGATGATTTTGTTTATAAGATCATTAAAAGTAAGACTGAACAAGTGCAGAAGCCGCCACAAGATATTGGAACAGTTGAGTTTAATTAATTACATTTTTGCCCAATGTATATATATACACTCGGGGAGGGGAGTGAGAATAAAGGACAAAATAGTAAAACTGAGAATTTTACATGAAATGACAGGTAAAAAGAGAAGACATTCTATCAAGGTTCTTGGAGATGAATGAAACAGACCCAAAGTATCTGAAAGACATAATACTTAGCTTCATAATTGCTGGGAAGGACACAACAGCTACTACACTTTCATGGTTCTTTTACTTGATGTGCAAGCATCCTCACCTTCAAGAGAAACTTGCACAAGAAGTTACGAAAGCGACAAAGATCAACAACATTAATTGTAGCATTTCCGAATTAGCAGAGAGTATCACTGAAGAAGCACTTGGTGAAATGCTGTATCTTCATGCAGCTTTGACAGAGACACTCAGACTCTACCCTGCTGTCCCTGTGGTATGTAAAATTGAAAAAAAAATCATAAAACATAAAGGACTAATACGTCTTTATATATAATTTCTTGACATTTTGGGTATTTTTGTCAATTTACACAGGATGGGAAGGTCTGCTTTGCTGATGATACTCTCCCTGATGGTTTATGCATTCGAAAAGGGAGCACCATAGCATACATTCCATGGGCTATGGGAAGAATGAAATATATATGGGGTGACGATGCTGAAGAATTCAAACCCGAGAGATGGCTCGATGAAAACGGAGTTTTCCAACAACAAAGTTCTTTCAAGTTCACAGCTTTTCAGGTGAGAATCCGCTCAAACAGTACCATAATTAAAGCCGACATTAATTGAGAAGCATATATTATAATCGTCCGTCCCTGTGTTATCGTGGGCCCCTGATGTCAGATTTGTTTTGTCTAAACTTTTTGACATCTTTTGTATTCAAAGAACTAAATCCAATATATTAATTATAATTGCAGGCAGGGCCAAGAATCTGTTTGGGAAAGGAGTTTGCATACAGACAAATGAAGATCTTTTCAGCAGTGTTGTTTGGAGGTTTCGTTTTCGAGTTGAGTGATGAACAAAAGAAGAAAGAAGTGCATTACAAGACTATGCTAACTCTTCATATCGATGGTGGCATTCGTCTTACTGCTCGTCCTCGATTGGGGCTATGAATGTATGGCTTGAACCGATTCAATACGATATTCTCGAGATAATTAATCTCGTGAAGAGAAACAAAATATATATTACAAAATGATCAATGATTAATATGATTTCCGACATTGTTATAGATTGATGTTTATTTCAGGGTATTGTTTGATTTGAACGTTAAATGTTGCTCTAAGTAGATTTTTCAAATACTTTCACTTTGGCGGAATTAAAAAATAAGTAGCTGGAAATTAAGTAACAAATATGGAATGCAATCATTCATTCGAGAAACAATCACTTGTTAATGCTGTAACTGATTGATCAAACGAAATCATACTACGGATATAAATATATCTATCACTTAGTGAATGAATGGTAATCGAGAATAAGACGTAATGAAGTGTTCCACATACGATGCTTTATATACGAAACGTCTTTTCTTTTTTATTTTTTTATTTTTATTTTTAAGTAAGCAATTTTATTGAAAATTTAAAATGTTTTTGAAAACTCATGGCTCAGTTTATAACTCTTTATTTTTAAATGATTAAAAGTTTTGGGAAAATAACAAACCGAGTTTTTTAAATTTCGAAACAAAATCGCCGATTATAACGATTATTTTTCTTCCTCGATCGTCTACCGGTCATTTGATGAATTCGTTCAAGTTCAAAAGTTTCGTGTTCGATATCCGAATTGTAGTTTTTCTTTTTCTTGATTTTACCAAACGATGCCTTCAAATTCTGTAGAAGCTCTTTATCTTTGTCCAGTGAAGGATCCGCTGGCTTGGTGATAGTATTCATTTGGGGAGGGGAAACTGGGTTAGCCGCCATGGAGACGTCTTGTATATCTACTACAATGTTAGTAGGCCTTGCATTTTCAGTTTTTTCTTGTTGTTTTCCGCCCAAATGCAATTCAGTGCTTCCATTTTTATCAGCAGCTGTGAGATCCTTTTTGTTTGTGTTCATTCCCAAAGCTAAGGGTTCAGGGTTGAGTCCTTTATGAGAAAAAGATGGGCCTTCATTGGTGGCACTTAGTTGCACTTGCTCCATTGTTTTTGTCTGAGCCTGCAAACTTTCTACATATGTGTTTCTATCCTGCATTTGTCCTATCCCTTGGCTATTTTCACTATGTTCATGACTTGAAAAGGATTTAGAGCCAGTGAGGTCCACAACCTTCGTACCTTGAGTTGGATCTTGTTGTTTGAGTGTGGCTTGCTTTGCACTAAGATGAGAATCAGTTTGCTTCAAATCGGCAAAGCTATCTTTGGTCGCTTCATCAACACTGCTTTAACCCCTGTTCTTCTTGTTGCTTTGGTCTCCAAATCGATCAGTACTAACTTGCGGATCTAGACCCTGAGAAGCTTCAAAGTTTTGTTTATGTTGAGTATTAATGTCCCTTCTTGGGCTTTTAACCTTGCAAACAGCTTCTAGATGCCCCAGATGGCAGCAATATTGGCAATATTGAGGTAGCTCTTCTTCTAGTTCTATTAGTTGCCAAAAACTAGATGCCTCCCCCTGTTGTATCCAGATTCTCTTAGGAAGAGGTTTTAGAAGATCAATTTCCACTTGAACTCTCGCAATTGAGGGCCGTTTGAGAGTGGCAGTGGATGAATCAACTCTTAGGAGATTACCGAAGCTAGATATAATAGCTCTAAGTATTTCCGGTTTCATCAAATGTGCAGGAAGTTTAGGCATCAAAATCCAGACAGGCACAATCGAGGGTTAATCACGCGATCTATCGTTAATTATTATATCACATGGATATACATAAGCTCGAAAGCTTATTAAACGGTGCTTCAAATTTTTTGAAGCCCTACGTACGTCTCTGCAACAGTATAAAATGTCCTTTTTTTGACCGTTTCCTCTTTAATTTTATTCAATACCCACACTAATTCAAGTTTCTGGATCCGTCACAGGCCGCGACAGAATCTGTCCATGCATGCCCCCTTTAGTTGGTTAATCAAGTTTACTACTAATTTGTCTTTATCATTAATGATCCACTAATAGTCTCCAATTTTTCCTATAAAAAAAAAAAAAAGTCTCCAATTAAATAAAACAACACATGAGAGTTTGAAACAGAAGAAAGATTTATAAAGGCAGCAATTTTGTCATCTTTTGATAATTTATTAAAGAATCCCTCAAATGATCATCATCATATAACATTATTATAATACTCGAAACATGTCGTGCAACTTGATATTTCATGTTATTCTTTTTTAGAGTTAGTTATTGACATCACGCTGAATCTATCGTGACACTGATCGACTCTCGGCAATATTCGACTTTACAGAGGTCGAAAAATGCATGGACATATTAAAATTTTGGGTAGGATGGAACAAATAAATAAATATAAGCCGCTGACGCACCTCTCCTAACTATTGCCCATATATATATATATATATTACAATATTTTTGTCCTTTAAAATAATTCTCTCTATATAATTGCTAGTATCTATCTCCCTCTTTTGCAGCAAAAAAAAAAAAACATCCATTTCGTTCAGTATGGAAGAAGTTCTTCATGAACCTCTTGTGATTATTTCCATAACGGCGTTTGCTGTGATTCTGACTGCATTTTTAACAAAGATTTTTACACGCGAATCATCTGCAGAAAAGAGCAGGAAAACAGTAATATATCCTCCGGTTGCAGGCACGATTTTCGATCCTTATCGACATTTTCATCGTCTTCATCATTATTATGCAGAAAGGGCAAGAAAATACAAAACATACAGGCTTATGAACCCTTTTCATGATGAAGTTTATACGGCGGATCCCATGAATGTTGAATATATTCTCAAAACAAATTTTGCTAATTATGGGAAGGTAATGAGTTTATAAAACTTGAAATGGTTTTAGTTTGTTTTCTTAATTATGGCCGTATTTTAGTGACGTGTCTCTGAAATTAAGAAGTATGGAAAATTAGGGATAATGACACGATCTGGGAATATTTTTAAGTAACATGACAACTACATTTTTTATAGGAGAAGACAACCGCATAATTTTTATAATGAGAAGACAAACAAATAATCCTAAAAATCAAATGAATCTCCACAATGAATCCCGAAATCAGTGAATTTAGATAATGAATCCCGAAAATCAAATAATTTAAACAATGAATTTTGATAGTGAATTTGGCGTTGAATTTAAACAATGAATTTCGAACACGAGTGAATTTTGATGATGAATAAATAGTTTTGTCTTTATGCAAAAGTTTCAAAAGATCATCTTCTACTCAATTGATGAAATATTTCTATCCTTCTTCCTCATTCCCCTAAGAAATATTTGATTACGGAAGGAAGAAAATCGTAAAATTCATCCTTTAACTTGTATAAAAAAGGACGTAATCTCCAGATTAGTCCAAGTTAATTACCGGACATATTTTGCAATTTTCCCCCATTTTTTTGTATGCATGCATTTTCAAAGGGACGAGATCACATGTCTAAGTTGTGTGTCTAATTTCGGTGTCTAAGTAAAAAATACGTCGTTTCATGTGTATTTGATTTTTCAAAGAAATAAGAAAAACAAAACATAAAACGACGTAGTTTTTACTTATAATCAAAATTATTATAACAACTTGCATAATCGATCTCATCCCATTTTGAAACAAGAGAATCCGACCTCGTGTTTTCTTCAGTAAAAATGAACAACATGTTTTTTTTTGACAGAAGATTATTATATATATATATGTTGGCTTATTAAACAACTAGTAATTTATATAGAATTATTTTTTGCGTGATCTCTTATTATTATATATGTCATAATATATAGGGAAAGATCCACCACGATGTTTTAAAAGACCTACTTGGAGATGGGATATTTACAGTGGATGGTGAAAAATGGCAAAAACAAAGGAAAACAGCTAGCCATGAATTTTCTACCAGAAACCTCAGAGATTTTAGCAGCGGAGTATTTCGAGACGTTGCATCGAAACTTGCTCTCTTCGTTTCACAGGCTGCATCCGCGAATCAGATCATCGAGGTCCAAGTAAGTACCCGTCTCTCTAAATTTACCCTATACGGCCAGGGGCGGATGTACCTTTAAACTAGGAGGGCAAGCGTCTCCTTAGATCCGGAAATTACACTATTTGTTAAAGCTAAGAGGACAACATGAGAAGACTACATTTTGCATTTTAGTCACATGGTAAATTAGGAAGTTAGTTACAACCGACACAAGTTAGGATCTCTACAGCTTATATAAGTGCAATTAGAAGTAGTAATTGACCACTGAATTATGTAGAAAGCTGAATTCGAGTTGTTTGCTTTAGATAGATATTCTCTGATTTTCCCGCCAAATTCTGTTTTGAATTCATGAAGATGAACTTCATCTTCTTCGTTGTAACTTTCTGGAAATTGAGTTGATTCTTGTTCGATTCTCATTTCAATTCTGAATTTCAATATGGTAGCAGAGCAATAAAGCTATCCGCTGATCATTTCTTATTCAATTTCTGAGAAAATCGCTTTTATTCATTTCATTATCGCTTTTCTTCAAGGTTCATCAATGGCTGAAAATTCCAATTCCAATCTAGATAATCCGAGTTTGGTAATTGTTCGTCCTCTCTTGAAAGGAGTGACAATTATAATCATTGGAAGAGGTCAATGACCAAGGTTTTGTCATCTCGTGGTAGATTGAATCTTGTTGACGGTTCATCAACAATGCCAGAGATTGGTGATGCGGGGTATCTTTGCTTGGATGCAAGTCAACGATCTTGTTCATTCGTGGCTCATTAACTCCATGGTTCCTAGTGTTGCGAAAGTGTCATGTACTTTGACACAAAGAAGAGAGATCTGGATTGATCTTCAAGAAAGGTTTGGAAGAGGTAATGCTTATAGAGTTTCAAATCTTGAGGAAGAAATCGAAAAAACTAAGCAAGGATCAGCATGCATTCGATTACTATCTGAAGCTTAAGTCTCTTTGGGATCGATGATTAATCTTGAAGCCTATCCCCCCTTGTGTATGTCCAGCACTACAAACAATCAGGGAGTATTATGATAATGCTTATACAACCAGATTTGTCAAAGGCTTAAATGGCAATTTTAGTGCAGTTAAGTCTCAAGTATTGATGACAATTCCCTTACCAAATGTTAAGACTGCCTTTGTAATGGCACTTAATCATGAGCAACAGTTGGATTACAATTCTGTGGCTCGATTACGTGGTTCCAGTCGCTCAATTTGACAAGCCTCAATATCTTGGTAATTCTAATGCTGTTATGCAATCTAAGTTTCAAGGTCAAGGTCAAGGAAGGGGGCAAGGCAGAGGATATGGTGTCCAGGGAAGAGGACGGGGAGGTTATAAGAAGCCTCAGTGTTCATATTGTGGAAAAGAGGGTCATACAGTGGACAAATGTTACAGAAAGTATGGTTTTCCCCCAAAATTTGGTAGTGGTAGGGGTGCAGGAAGTTCCATGGCCAATAATGTCAATCTTGAAGATATTCAAGAAGAGCATGAGGATGAGTTTTCCGTCGGGAAGTTCCAAGCTCAGCCCCATTGGTGGGATTTCACATCTCAATATGATCATTTGTCAGTCTTTGATTCGGGCTTGCGAGCTAATTCAAGCCGATTACAATTCATTATTTCAATTTATTAACAATGTTTCACAAGGGCCAGGTATCATTGACAGTAGTCTTCAATGGATTATGGATTCAGGAGCTACTGATCATATAACCTTTTCATTGCAAAACATGTTTGATATAAGCCCTGTGCATGATTTGTCTGTCAGATTGCCTAATGGAGTTTCTATTATGGTTTCACATATAGGAAAAGTCAGAATTAATCATTTCATTGTGTTACAGAATGTGTTTTGTATACCTGCTTTCAAGTACAATTTACTATCTGTAAGGAAGTTGGTGTCTGACAGTGGTTTGCTGGTCAGTTTTTCCTCTAATTGTTGCTTTGTGCAGGACCAACCAACTTTGAAGAGGATTGGTACAAATTGAATTGAGAAAGGGTTATACATTCTCAAGCGCGATCCTCACATCGATTCAAAGAAAGGCCAGTGTTTTCAATTAATCTAATAGTGTTTGTCAAAACGTGTATAAGTCCGATACATTGTTGTGGCATACTAGATTAGGTCATCCTTCTCTAAAAGAATGAAGTGCTTGAATATGATTGATAGTAGCATTAAAATACCTTCTCATTCTTGTACTATATGTCCTTTGGCAAAACAGAAGAAGCCAAAATTTCCAATAAGTACTTCATTTCACAATCATGTTTTGATTTGATACATGTAGACATATAGGGACCAAATAGATTCCAACAATTAATGGTGAATATTACTTCTTATCTATTGTGGATGATCATAGTAGGTTTACATGGATATTCTTGATGCATGCAAAGTCTGAAACCAATCAATTATTACAAAGAGCTTTGTAACATGGTGCGTAGACACAATTTGACAAGTGCATAAAAGTGATTAGAATCTGATCATGGTCTTTGAATTTAACATGAAATTGTTTTATAGGACCAAGGGCATAGTACACCAAAAAGCTTGTGTTAGGACTCCACAACAAAATGGTTTAATAGAAAGAAAACATCAACACATCTTGAATGTAGCTAGGGCTTTAAGAATACAGTCCAATGTGCCTATACCTTACTGGGGATTCTGTGTTTTGCATGCTGTTTATCTAATAAATATTATTCCCACACCACTTCTTGGTGATGTCACACCATATCAGGCGTTGTATAGCAAAACCCCAACTTATCATAATTTGAAAGCATTTGGATGTCTTTGTTTTGTCTCTACTTATTCACAGGGGAGAGGCAAGTTTGATGACAGAAGCAGTAAATCTGTTTTTTTAGGGTTTGAAGATCATATGAAAGGATATAGAGTTTTGAACATTGAAACCAGGAACATTTCTGTGTCAAGAGATGTTACATTTCATGAATACACATATCCTTTTATTGACAACATGAACACACAAGATCAAAGTGATCTATGCATGCCTCTACCTATATCTGACACTGATATTTCTTTGACTTTTGCACCTAATGGATCTGATAATGATCATTCTGATCATGATAGTAATACAGCAACTGAAAATACAAACACATCATCTAATCCAGATACAAATGATGTTGGCACATCTGTCCAAACCACTAGGAGATCCAACAGGATCAAATCCACTCCTATGTATCTCAATGATTATGTGTACACTAATCCTCGCATTACGTAACATCACCACACTCATTAGATCATGTTATTACTTATGCTAATGTCTCTCCACATTATCAAGAACTTATAAGTAGCATAAACAAAGAAATCGAACCAGCTTCATACAAATTAGTCGCTCAAGATTCTAATTGGCGGGAGGCAATGAGAAAGGAGCTCAAGCCCTAAATCAAACTAATACTTGGTCTCGGTTCCTCTACCAAAGGGCATCAAACCAATAGGGTGTAAATGGGTGTACAGAATCAAGAGAAAGTCCGATGGAAGCATTGAAAGATACAAAGCAAGACTTGTGGCAAAGGGCTTTACACAGCATGCAGGCATTGACTTCTTGGAAACCTTCTCACCAATGGCTAAACAGACAACTATCAGTCATTCTTGGCATTGGCGAAGAATCGAGAGGATGGAATTTACATCAAATGGATGTAAATAATGCATTTTGCATGGTGACTTGGATGAAGATGTTTATATGAAACCTCCGCAAGGCATGAATACAAATGGCATGGTGCACTAAGTTGAATAGATCACTTTATGGCCTTAGGCAAGCAAGCGAGATGTGGAATGCAAAACTCACACAAAAACTTCTAGAGCATGGATACAAACAGGTCTCAAAATGATTACAGCCTATTCACCAAAGGACAAGGTTCAGATTTCATAGCACTTTTAGTGTATGTTGATGACATTATAGTTGGCAGCCTGAATATGCAAGCTATACAACAGTTAAAAGATCTGCTCCAAAATGCATTTACAATCAAGGATCTAGGAGAACTCAAATATTTTTTGGGATTTGAAGTGGCAAGATCTAAATCTGGTATTGTAATCAATCAAAGAAAGTACTGCCTGGATTTGTTGAGAGAATTTGGTTTTCAGAGTGCAAGCCGACCTACACCCATGGATCCAAAGACATAATCTAACGAAGCACAGCACCTTCATTACCATCAAATTCGAATCGTAAGTCTAGTAGGAAATTGCTCTATCTTGGGAACACTAGACTGATATAGCTTTTGCAACACAACAACTAAGTCGGTTTTGGACAAGCCAAATGAAGCTCATATGAAAGCGACTCACAGTGCTTTTAAGATACCTAAAAGCAGCACCTGGTAAAGGGCTTTTCTTTCCTAGTGAAGGACATTTCACACTCAAAGCCTTTAGTGACTCTGATTGGGCAGCCTGTACTCAAACCAGAAGGTCATGAATGAGAATGTTGGTTTACCTAGGAGCAGCATTGATATCTTGGAAATCAAAAAAGCAACCTACTGTATCAAGAAGTTCCAGTGAAGCTGAGTATAGGGCAATGGCACTTACTGCTTGTGAAATACAATGGCTACTTTATCTGCTCAAAGACTTCCAAATCAATTACACAAATCCTGTTCCTTTATACTGTGATAGTTCCAGTGCATTACATATAGTGGAAAATCCTGTTTTCCATGAAAGAACAAAGCACATAGATATTGACTGTCATTTTGTGAGAGAGAAGTACCAAGCCAAAATCCTAAAACCACTTCCAATTCATACAAATCATCAACCAGCTGATATATTGACTAAACCTGTCAACAAACAGATTCTTACAACACTTCTTCTGTGCATTTCCTTTAAAAGATCTCAGATGGAACATGAGGACAACATGAGAAGACTACATTTTGCAAGCTGTTCTTGGTGTTCCACCATTCCAGCTTGAGGGGGGGTGTTAAAGCTAAGAGGACAACATGAGAAGACTACATTTTGCATTTTAGTCACATGGTAAATTAGGAAGTTAGTTACAACCGACACAAGTTAGTTACAGCAAGTTGGGATCTCTACAGCTTATATAAGTGCAATTAGAAGTAGTAATTGAACACTGAATTATGTAGAAAGCTGAATTCGAGTTGTTTGCTTTAGATAGATATTCTCTGATTTTCCCGCCAAATTCTGTTTTGAATTCATGAAGATGAACTTCATCTTCTTCGTTGTAACTTTCTGGAAATTGAGTTGATTCTTGTTCGATTCTCATTTCAATTCTGAATTTCAATACTATTATGTATGTTGTGTATTTTTTTGCCCTCTAAAAATTTACACTCGCCCATAGTATCGCCCCCCCTCACCCGGGATCCTGCGTCCGCCCCTATATACGGCGGTTCATCACGAGCAATTCGAATTCAGTTCGATTGTTTGTTTGAACAGTTCGGTTTAATATATATGGTTCGATATCCACTCGGATGATACATGAATCTATCTTGTTTAATATTTTACTACAATATTTGTGAGTTATGATTAGTATATAAATCTAAAAATGCAGTTTTGTTTAAGAAACAATATTGATTTCAAATTCCGTCAAGTCTTTCTATCATTTCTGCTCTCAAATACATCTTTCACCACTACCAGGGGCAGAGTACATGTTGCAGGGGTACGTGACCCCACCCACTGAAATCCGATTTTTTTTTTATAGTATTAATTAAAACGATGTAGTTTTGTTAATAAAAAAAATGATGTTTTAGACTCTATTGACTCCACTGGAATTTTTTCTTGGTTAAAAATATTTTTAGACTTTGGTGACACCATGAGAATAAATTCCTGAATCCACTGAACCCAAACGGTTACAACTTACATAAGTAAACACATATTTTGATTAGCTCGAAACAAACTCGAGTTTAAAGGTTTTCATTATCGAACTTTTGAGTTTGATACAAATAAAAGTTCATTCTCAAACTCAAGTTTATAATCATTAAAGTATTCTCGACTAGATAAACTTAATGTTCGATTCAACTCAGATCATTTACGTACACTTTAAATTTTGAATGACAGGATAGGTTTATGAAGTCAACACTTGATTCAGTCTTTAAGGTTGTACTTGGTGTTGATTTGGACACCATAAGTGGAACAAAAGAAGAAGGCATGCAATTCACTCGTTGTTTTGACGAAGCAAGTGAATTAACACAGTATCGTTATGTTGATCTTTTGTGGGAGATCAAAAAAATATTCAATATCGGGTCCGAGGCGAGATTGAAGAAGAATATGAAAGTTATTGATGATTATGTTTATAAGATCATTAAGAGCAAGATTGAACAAGTGCATAAGCCACAAGATAATGGAACAGTTGAGTTCTCAACTAATTCCAGATTTTATTGCAGAATTAATTCGACCTTGAACTTGACCGGTCGGTTAGGGTTTATTGCAACTTTAATGTTATTTGCAGGTAAAAAGAGAAGACATTTTATCAAGGTTCTTGGAGATGAATGAAACAGACCCAAAGTACCTAAAAGACATAATACTTAGCTTCATAATTGCTGGGAAGGACACAACTGCAAGTACCCTTTCATGGTTCTTTAACTTGATGTGCAAGCATCCTCACCTTCAAGAGAAAATTGCACAAGAAGTTACGAAAGCGACAAAGATCAAGAACAATTTCAGCATTTCCGAATTAGCAGAGAGTATCACTGAAGAAGCACTCAATGAAATGCAGTATCTTCATGCAGCTTTGACAGAGACACTGAGGCTCTATCCTGCTGTTCCTGTGGTAAGTAGTGTTAGTTTCACAACAAATACGCTTTTAAACGATTAATCATTGTGTAGAATTTATTGTTTTATTTGGGTCCCGGCTACCATGAACAGACCGGGAAGGTTTGCTTTGCCGATGATGTTCTCCCCGATGGTTTTCACATAAAAAAAGGGAGCTCCATAGCATATCTTCCATGGGCTATGGGAAGAATGAAATGCATATGGGGTGATGATGCTGAAGAATTCAAACCCGAAAGATGGCTCGATGAAGACGGAGTTTTCCAACAACAAACTTCTTTCAAATTCACAGCTTTTCAAGTAAGAATACAAAAGTTCTTAACCTCTTCAAACAAGTCAGATTATCTAAACTAACTTTTAATTACCACGAAGGTGTTTGATCTGTGTTTCAATGAATTTATAAACAATGCTATATATATATATATATATATATTACAGGCAGGGCCAAGAATCTGTTTAGGAAAGGAGTTTGCATACAGACAGATGAAGATCTTTTCAGCAGTGTTGTTTGGAAGTTTCATTTTCGAGTTAACCGAAGAACAAAAGAAGAAAGAAGTAAATTACAAGACTATGCTTACTCTACATATCGATGGGGGAATCCGTCTTACTGCTCATCCTCGATTAGGGCATTGAAAATGCTCTAATTACCGCAATTCGCTTATTAAACTTATTACACATGTCATGTCACTGTCTTACTGGTCAGGTTTGAACAATGAGTCTTGTCTACACTTTCCAAATATGTGGGTGTATTATATATATACAACAATGTATAATCTTTGATGTTCAAATTGATGTTCTATGTTTCCTTTACCTTGTGACTCTTCCATTGCATTTCGATTCAAAAATGACACTACAGTAGTGACTCACTTCATATCCGATGCCTTGTGTTCTAGACCGGCCCTCATTTTATCTCTTACACTTCACACGACACGTTTTATATATAATTTGTTGTCGCTTTCTTTTAATACTTGGAATCTTTACTATGTGATCACGACCGATATCCTATTTTCATTTAGGTGAGACTGACTTTTGAATTGTTGATTCAAAAGCCGAACTTTTCCAAAATCCATTTTCATTAAGGAGAATTGACTACCATTAATTAATCGAATATATATCCAACCTCTTCATATAATTAACCCAAAACCCCATTTGCTACATAAAGTTATTAAAGAAGCCCCAACTAATGGAGTAAAAAAGCTTTCCAATACTAACTTTGAATAGAAAGACTTTAGATTTTTTTTTTACCCTAAGTCCATTACCTCCTAGCTAGGTGATTAAGATGTCATCCATAATTTATCATCATTGTGTAAATGATGATGGAAAATCCCTCACAATTGACTCTATTAAACACTTAAGTCTCTCTTCCAAAAAGTTGCTAATAGGCCTGGGCCCAGGGGCGAACCTACATGGTAAGGGGTCGGTGTCTGCACTGAGATCCGAATTCTTCTTGTATTAAAACAATATAGTTTTGTAATTTAAATATTTAAGAACACCATTAATGCTCCTATTAGATCTTTTAATTTGCTCCAGTGGCCCCACTAGAAAAAATTTGTAGGTCCGTCATTGCCTGTATTCAATTCCTTGCAAGTTATTGGATTAGATTTCTTGTGAAATTAAAAATGATGATGAGTGGGTGGTTCAAATATTTACCCGATTCTCCTCAAGCTTCCAGCATGCCTGTTAGTACGGATTGAAAACAAATTGCAATCCTAATTGTAATAATCAAGAATAGACAATAAAGATCAAACACACACAAAACAAGAACACAAATTTTTAACGTGGTTTCCGGTAATGTGCCGACTAATCCACATCAGAAACGAGGATATTTATATTAGACAATGTTAATTTACGGACTCTACAATTGAACTAGGTTACAACATATTTGTATTTATAGCCACATAATCGTAAATCTAGCTAGCCGCCACAATGACACAGTAGCAGATTGACTAAAATACACCCATATGAAGTCTTCACGAAATTCAGACGAGAACTGGAAGATGTAACCAGAATTCAGACTCAAAGTTGATTTAGACATGCACATCAAATTTCAGATGTGATCACCAGATTTCAGCTGAGACCAACTCAGCTATACACGTCACGCAGTTGAGACTTCCATACTTGAATACTTCAGCCGAACATCACCTCAACTGCGTCTTCTACATTCAGCTTTGACAGATTGATTTAGAAACAGAGAAATCAAGTCCAATTTGACTAACAATGTTTTTAAAAAAAGGAAGTAATGCTACGTTTATGTCATTACGATTGATGCAACATATTTTTTTTTTGCACAATTGAATATTTACTTTAAAAAATTAACCATGCACCCATTTGAATTTTCCCCGGATACACCACTAGTTTTATCTTTAGTCTTATTTGTTTTGATTTTACATGTTATCCTAATTATCTCCCCCGTAAGGAAATCATTATATCATTTTATTCATTTAATAAAAAAATTCCAATTGGGATGATTGGAGGCAAAATACTTTTGTGTCTGGCACTCAGTAGATCTGCTTTTCTTTTGTTTTAGCCTGCTAGTTTTTACTCTAATTTGTTGGGGGTTTTCTTGGTTTTGTTTTGAGACTTGACAATCTTGTCTAGCTCCTATCTAGCTTCTTTATAATAATAAAACAAATTCCAATTGGGATGATTGGAGTCAAAATACTTTTGTATCCGGCACTCAGTAGATGTGCTTTGCTTTTGTTTTAGCCTGCTAGTTTTTGCTCTAGTTTTAGCCTGCTTGTACTCTTTCATGGTTCTTTTACTTGATGTGCAAGCATCCTCACCTTCAAGAGAAACTTGCAAAAGAAGTTACGAAAGTGACAAAGATCAAGAACAATTTTACCCGTTTCCGAATTAGCAAAGAGTATCACTGAAGAAGCCCTTAGTGAAATGCAGTATCTTCATGCAGTTTTAACAGAGACACTCAGACTCTACCCTGCTCTTCCTGTGGTAAGTGTGAAAATAAGAAATCGGGTCAGTGTAAGGACCTGACTTGTAAATTAGGTTATGTCAGATCTGACATTTTTTCATGTAGTACTTGGAGATTTCCACGTTTTGAGCTCAGCACGTGGAAATTGCATGGAAATTTCAATGTGCTGCCTGAAAAAAAAAGGGGCCAGAGGCCAGAAGGACAAAAAAAGATACAAAATGGGAAAAGGGACAAGGAAAAAAAATAATGGTCGAGAAGGATAAAAGCGCGCGACAGTTATTACATGTATTATTACATTTGGTTGTAGCAACATGTAGTAACACGCGTAGTAATATGCGCTTGCGTTTTGTCCTTCTCTCACCACTATCTTTTTTTCTTGTCCTTTTTCCTCATTTTAGATCAAAAACAGTCCTTTACAACCTTTAACCTAAAAAAAAAATGTTCGTCTGACATAACCTGATTTACAAGTCAGGTCCTTATATGGACATGATTTCCTATTTTCTCGTGGTAAGTAATATTGTAAATATCTGACATAACCTGATTTACAAGTCAGATCCTTACATTGACATGATTTCCTATTTTCTCGTGGTAAGTAATATTGTAAATATTAAGATCAAGCGCTTACCGTTGTACTAAAACCAATTGGTGGTAGTATATGTGCTACTATATTTCCTTATAGATTCAAGAAGGTGGGAATCCACCCCAACACCCCCTCAAATGTGGGAAATCTGTCTCAACACTTGCACAATTTATATTCTAGAGTGTGGGCAATAATGTTCCAACCAAAGTTCGTTCTCATGACCTCTGACTCCGATACCATGTTAGGATCAAGCGCTTACCGTTGTACTAAAACCAATTGGTAGTAGTAAAAACGCTACTATATTTCTTTATATCGTTTAAAAATGTTGGGAGAGATTGACCATACTTGAGGACCCTGGTTGGAACAATATTTAAAAAAAATATTGTGCAAGTGTTAGGAGAGATTGACCACACTTGAGGGGGGTGTTGGGAGAAATTGCCCACACTCTTGAAAAATATTGTGCAAGTGTTGGACAGATTGCCAACATTGAGGGGTGTGTTGGGACAGATTGCACACACTGTTAAATGATAATAGGGAAATAAAGTAGCACATTTATTAACACCAATTGGTTTTAGTTGAACGGTAAGCGCTTGATCTTAAGAGTAAAAATTATAAAACATAAAAGGACTAATCTGTCATTTCTGTTATCCAAAAGTATATATTTTCTTGACAATTTGGGTATTTCTGTCAATTTACACAGGATGGGAAGGTATGCTTTGCAGACCCGATGGTTTACGCATTCGAAAAGGGAGTACCATGGCATATATTCCATGGGCTATGGGAAGAATGAAATATATATATCCTTTTAACTTTTTTGTGGTGTCCCAAAATATAAGTCCTTCTCAAATCCCAATTCAATATTAAATGTTTTGTTTTTACTTTCACATTAAACAATGCAATACTATAGGCCGGTCTCAAAAACCAATACAATATTTTATCTTGAAATTTTAAAATACAACTCATTTATTAACTTTTTTAAACTGTGTGTAAAACCTATAAGGACTTCTATTGCGGGACGTAAGGAGTACCAAAATTTGAGTTATTGAAATGAAGGGTAAAGGAGGAAAAAATAAAAAATAGTGCATTGGTATTGTAAACTAACAAATAAATAAAAGCAAAGCAAAACAAATTCTTAAAAGGGGCAATTAATTGAGGGAAAAAAAACGGAGGGAGTATTACGATTAAAGGATGCATACTTGTATGGTATGGATTGGAAGCATCTCAAAGTTAGAGAACATTAACCATCATGTGAGTCATGGCTAGCTAGCCAGAAATTGGAAAATCAGGTCACTTGCAAATCAGGTTATGTCTTTTTTAACGTTAAAAATAAGATAACGTTTAAACGTAAGGATCATTACGTTTAAACGTAGGGAACCTACGTCCAAACATAGGGAAATTCTTGTCCACATGATGTAATAATGCACAAGAATCCATTTGTTTCCAACTGAAATTTCATTTGTTTTTCTCCCCAGTTAATCTTTTGAAACAATTACAAGTTAAATTAATGGGGGGAAAGAGACGGTAGGGTCAACTTATGCAATATTCTCTTTACCAATTTGAGGTCGGTCTCCAAATACAACACAACAAAAAAGCTCTAGTTTAGTGCCAAGCCTGAAGTATGTATATATATATATATATATATTAAACCCATCAAAATAAACAAGACATGGAGAGGTAAAAGTAAACATTAGGTTGCTAGTTACACCATTAAAACACCTTTTTAAATCTACAAATTCAGAAAAATCACAACTGCTAGAATCCAACCAAACCGTCATACAAGAAAGTGCACACTTTGTGTTCCCCAAAAGTTCAAACAGAAATTTATGTTAAAAGCCTTGAGATATAGTTAATCTACAATATCTTCTCTTATAAGAAAAAAAAGAAGAAAAATGCTCTTGCAAGTTTGGATCTTTTTGGACAGATTTCGTAAACAAACAATGAAAATAATGTGGACAAGAATTTTCCTACGCTTGGACGTAGATTCCCTACGTTTAAACGTAAGGATTCTTACGTTTACCTTATTTTCCATGTCAGAAAAGACATGATCTGATTTGTAAATGTGAGGTCTGACACGACCTGATTTTCCAATTTCTGATGGCTAGCTTCTAGAAAGCTGCCTTTATTACTTTGAGAGTTGAACCAGCCATGAGTGGAAACTACTAGTATTATTTTATGTTTGAAAGCAACAACTTTCTTTTCTTAATGCTTGTTGAGTTGTCAGCTTTACTATTTTATTGCTTGTTGATTTATCAAGTTTAACAACTAATTTAACAACTAATCTCTGACTAATTATGTAATGTCCAATTTAATGTGCTTCCCTATATCCTACCTCAACACACTTTTAAATTATTAATCATAATAATACATATATCAATTTTTAAATCTTAAATAATGGTTTATGACGTAAAAGTGTTTTGTGTTAGATATTGCAACATTTTATATGACAGTAACACCACTCCATATGTATATAATTAAAGCAAGAAGGCATAGTTCACTGGATAAGAAGTATTAGTGTTGTAGTGACAATATTTACTTTAATCTGAAGCGTGAGTCTTCGATTTTATAAAGGGATGACTTCTTCTACCCGAAAAAAAGAAAGAAAAAAAAAAAGACCTTTATTTGTATCATCATGACTCTACCAGTGTACCACACTATCTGTACACCACAATGAAATCGATTAATTAAAAGTCGAATCTGTAGCCAACATTGGACCTTTCCGTATCGACCCAACAAGTAAGTATATATATATATATATGTTAACTTGTTGGTATCTTTGTTTGTCTTTGCAACAAGAACGTAACATCCATCTCTTAGCCTATATTACCATGGAATATATCCTCCAAAAACCAATTTTGACCATTACAATTACAGTTTTCACTATAATCTTAACAGCATGTTTATTCAAGAAGATTATGTCATTAACAGACTAGAGAAAGAAATTAATATATCATCCAGTTGTTGGAACAATCTTGGACCAGCTTCGAAACTTCGATCGGCTTCATCATTATTTCGCAGAATTAGCAAGCAAAAACAAGACATTTAGAATGCTCAGCCTTTTTCATTCTAAGGTTTACACTGCAGATCCTGCAAATGTTGAGTACTTTCTCAAAACCAATTTTCCCAATTATGGAAAGGTACGTTAATAGAATTCTGATCTTATATTTTGATGCTTTTAAAGTCTCTCTTAGGTATTTCTGGTGTGTTGTACAAATTATCTTTTCATCCTAGATATTGATATTAAATTTACCGGCAAAATTGCAAATTTAGCCCTGTAAGTTGACACGTTTTTAGTTCTAGAAGTTTAATTTGTTTTTACTCAGATCACAATTTTAATCCTGTGAGTTGACATTTTATCTTTTTGCAATTTTGGTCCTGTTCGCCGGATACCGCTCGCCGGAAACCGCTGACATGGCAAGAGATTGCTAAAATGTGTTTTTTTTTTTTTGGTATTCGAAATTGACTAATATTAAGGGATTTTTTTTTCCTACCTAAAATGACTTGTATTTAGTGACGGGGTTAGTACGTATTAAAAGAACTTTAAAAGTCGATATAAAGTCTAGTCACTTATCATCTCACCATATGTTCATTTATTTGTAAAAAAAAAAAAAAAAAAATTATAAACACACCAACCAAACCACAATATGATATTGAATTCATCTCGTCATACGTTTTTTATTTGTAATTTTTTTTTATAAAACACTCCAACCACAATATGACATTGAAGGTAGATTTTATATACACTTTTGATGGTAAACCTGTTGTTTTCGGAAACAACTAGCATCAGGGGCGGATGTACATTGATAGGAGTGGAGCTACGTGACCCAATTGAAATTCATGATTTTTTTAGTATCGAAACGATGTAGTTTTATTTTTGAAAAAAAATGATGTTTTGTTGTTAAAAAATGTACTTTTAGATTCTGGTGACCCAACGAGAACTAAAAATATAGTTTTGGGCTATGATGATTCAACTTAAACAAATTTCTAGATCCGCTATTGAAATTATATAAAGTACCTTATTATGCTATGATATGTATTTCATTCTTCCCAAAATATAAGTTATCCTAAAGATTTCACTCAGATTAAGAAAGTGGTTAAATATCTTTAATGTATGGTTAAAATGCCTACTACACCCTTTGACTATCATAAATACAATAATTGTAAAGTGGTAGATGTGGAAAAATGTTAATAAATGCGCCTTTGATATTGTGAATGATTTATATTATGAGACAAAATGAAAAAACTAGAACGACTTATATTTTGGGACAGAGAGGGTGTATATAATTTATGTGTAAAATATTATAATAGGGAATATTCCAACACAGTATTCTCTCAGACCTACTTGGAGATGGGATATTTACAGTGGATGGTGAAAAATGGCAAAAACAAAGGAAAACAGCTAGCCATGAATTTTCTACCAGAAACCTCAGAGATTTTAGCAGCGGAGTATTTCGAGACGTTGCATCGAAACTTGCTCTCTTCGTTTCACAGGCTGCATCCGCGAATCAGATCATCGAGGTCCAAGTAAGAAGGAAAAATTACACTTTTGGTCCTCTATTTTTCATATCGGGGCATTTTTGGTGCCGTAACCGTAACTATACTTTGTTAAGGCTCCGTCCTTACATATCACCCAAAAAAAATACTTATCCTTCAATTGTGAGTCCAGGGACGGACCTACACCTATCTAGGAGGGGATCAGTATCCCCATTGTTAAAACGATGTATTTTTGTTGTTAAAAACCTTAAAAACACTATTAATGTCTCCATTGAATCATTGAATTTGCTCTGATGTCCTTACCGAGGAATTTTTCTGGGTTCGCCATTTGTGACAGGATATGTTTATGAAGGCAACCATTGATTCAGTGTGTAAGGTTGTACTTGGGGTTGATCTAGGCACCATTAATGGTGGTGCAAAAGAAGAACAAGGCATTCAATTCGCGCGTTGTTTTGATGAAGCAAGCGAGTTAACTATGCACCGCTACGTTGTTGATCCGTTGTGGAAAATCCTAAAACAACTCAACATCGGGCCCGAGGCGAGATTGAAGAAGAATATCAAAGTTATTGATGATTTTGTTTATAAGATCATTAAGAACAAGACTGAACAAGTGCAGAAACCGCAAGAATATGGGACAGTAAGTTAAACGAATTTCGCATTCTTATACCTATGTTTCATCTTGACACGTTTACCACTGTGTTTTCTTACACTACCGGTCTATTTATCCATAGGGGAAAATTTGCAAAACCCGTCCTGTAACTTGGCATTATTTAGATATTACTACGTCCGGGTTTTTGGCCAAGTTAAAAGGCTGAAATTTTCAATTTTCGTGCCAAAATTGAGAATTTTCCCTGATTTCAAAGACATGTTAGCGAAATCAGACGTCTCCTACGGTACTGGAGGATTGAAATTGCAAAAACACATCGTTATCGGACTAAAATTAATTGCAACCGGAGCAAAAACAAGACTAAATTAAACCAAGTTAGTTACATGACTGGTTTCGTAATTTTGCCTCGTAGAATTCTGAATTTACATATTTTCAAATGGCAGGTAAAAAGAGAAGACATTCTATCAAGATTTCTTGAAATGAATGAAACAGACCCAAAGTACCTAAAAGACATAATACTTAGCTTTATAATTGCTGGGAAGGACACAACAGCTAGCACTCTTTCATGGTTCTTTTACTTGATGTGCAAGCATCCTCACCTTCAAGAGAAACTTGCAGAAGAAGTTACGAAAGCAACAAATATCAAGAACGTTAATTGTAGCATTTCCGAATTAGCAGAGAGTATCACTGAAGAAGCACTTGGTGAAATGCAATATCTTCATGCAGCTTTGACAGAGACACTCAGACTCTATCCAGCCATTCCTGCGGTACTTTCGAAAAAACATACACATCTTTTTTTTTAGCGCTTGTTAAAGACACCACAACTGAACTAACCTACCATGACATCATATTCTGAAATATGTTCGACTTTACAAAGGTCGAAAATGCAACTTCGGCCTCTGCAAAGTCGAATGTTGAGTTTAGATTCGACTTTCTAAAGGTCAAATACTGTCCCTGTATTGTCCTGAAAGTGGATTAGTTGTGGTGCTTTTAACAATTCAACTGTCTCTTTTTTTTTGTCAATAGGGAAAGTACAATTTCAATGGTACATTCTTTTAATGGAAAATTAGGGATAAAGACACAATCTGGAATATTTTTATGGAAAATTAGGGATAAGGACACAATCTGAAATATTTTTAAGTGTATGACAACTACATATTTTTTATAGGAGAAGGACAACTGCATAATTTTATAGCGAGAAGACAAACAAATGAATCCCAAAATCGGTGAATCTCCTAGTGAATCCCGAAATCATGAATTTCGATAGTGAATTTCGACGGTGAATCCTTAAAATTAGTGAATTTCGATGATGAATTTCAAAAATAGTGAATTTCAAATCGTGAATTTAAACAAAATGAATTTCAAACACAAGTGAATTTCGACAGTGAATAAATAGTTTTGTCCTTTATGCAAAAGTTTTTAAAAACTGTCATTCTACTCAATTGATGAAATATTTCTGTCCTTCTCCCTCATTCCCCCATATTTTTAAGTAACAGGACAGCTACATATTTTTTATAGGGAGAAGGATAACTGCATAATTTTTATAGCGAGAAGGACAAACAGTGAATCCCGAAAATTAGTGAATCTCCCCAGTGAATCCCGAAATCAGTGAATTTCGATAGTGAATTTCGACAGTGAATTTTGAAAATTAGTGAATTTCGACAATGAATTTTGAAAATTAATGAATTTCGACAGTGAATTTCGGCAGTAAATTTAAACAATGAATTTCGACAGTGGATAAATAGTTTTGTCCTTTATGCAAAAGTTTCAAAAGACTGTCCTTCTACTCAATTGATGAAATATTTATGTCCTTCTCCCTCATTCCCCCTTCTTTTAAGGCAATAAGGATATTTTTGTCAATTGACACAGGATGAGAAGGTCTGCTTTGAAGATGATACTCTCCCCGATGGTTCTCGCATTAGAAAAGGGAGCACAATAGCATACATTCCATGGGCTATGGGAAGAATGAAATATATATGGGGTGACGATGCTGAAGAATTCAAACCCGAGAGATGGCTCGATGAATACGGAGTTTTCCAACAACAAAGTTCTTTCAAGTTCACTGCCTTCCAGGTTAGAATTCGCTCAAACGCTATATAATTTTCTAGGTCCTTAGATTTGCACATTTTACAGAGGTCATATGCCGTGGCCTTGTGGGTCGGCCTACGTACACACAAGGACATGCATGCTCGATCGAGAATCTAAAATAAAAATTGATTCGAAATGCAGGCGGGCCAAGGATCATGCTAGGAAAGGAGTTTGCGGACGAGACAAATGAAGATCTTTTCAAAGGTGTTGTTTGGTAGTTTCATTTTGAGTTAAGTGATGAGCAGAAGAAGAAAAGCGAGTGAATTACAAGACTATGCTTACTCTTCATATCGATGGTGGCGTTAAATCTTATTGCTTATCCTCGATTGAGGCAATAATATCATTTATCGTGAAATTACAAGTTCCAATATTATCTCCGCACAAAGACAATGTCGCATAGACATAACATATTTGATAATTTGAGTTAATCATTCTAGGTCAGGCAAAGATGACGAGGTAGCCTAAGTAGTTATCTGATCAATTATGGTTTAAGGAAGATCGTTAAGGCTGAGATCTGGTGCGTTATAGGTGGTATTAGAACCGAATATAATGCTAGACATGACTAAGTGCTACATTGTGAGAGACGGTGTTGGGTCAACTCTAAAATCCTTTAGTAATTTCGAGACGTAAACCCCATCTTTCTTAATCGAGGAAGATTAATGTAATATCCACGTTAGAAAATCGGAAAATACATTTCCAAATTATGATGTCCAGAAGTAATGAACCTGATAACTTCCGTTAATCATTTTCTGATTGGACGAGGACAATTAATCTAAATAGTGTCTCACTATTTCAGTGTCATTATCATTTTTTCTTTCCATGTTTATCTTTTAATCCACTCTACCTATAATTAAAGCCACAGTGTCATTATCATTTTTTCTTTCCATGTTTCACTACACCAAAATATGGATATTAAGACAACAAAATTAGGACATTTTATTAGGAACGCCCTTTCAGGCCGTTTAATGGGGCGTTGGTGAGAGTGTCATGCGATTTGCTGCAGTAAATTGAGTTTTTTTTTTCTTACTACCGATAAGGGCGTTTGAACAAGTCTTATAAACTAATTTGTTTTCTTTTTGCTTACAAACAAATAAAAACAGCGGGTAAAGACCCGCCCTACCATTTTCCCAACTTTTCACTTTGTAAAACCCGCCTCCTCCAAATCCTCCGCCCCCATCTTCAACACCTCCATCTTCCACCTCTATCTTCCACACCTCCATCTTCCACACCTTCGTCTTCCACCTTCGTCTTGCAGAAAATGATCAAATTAACCATAGATCATTTTCTCAAAAGCCCTACCCGTGAATTCTCCATTTAAATTAACCATAGATCGGGAAGATGCCGCAGAGACACTCAAAGAACAATATTGAATGTGCAATTCCACTATGCTCAAGCTAGCGTGGGTGGCTGCATCTTTAATGTTGTTGATTGTTCACTGATAAAGGTAATTCCTTTGAATTTTATCGGATAGATTGCATATATCCTGTTTCTTTATTTTCATACTATCTCCAAGTGCCATTATATTCTCTTAGGCCTTTTTCTCTATCATCTTCGATCTCCCCACATCATGTATGTATGCATGTATGTGTATGTATATATGTATATACCCCCTCTATTCATAGCCAAACCATTGAAGAGTATTCAGTTTTTCTTGTATGTAGGAGCTAATCCGGTTTAGGAATTCATTTCTTTTCCTTCTGATTTGACTTCTCATAGATTTTATTTTAGTTTGTGCTTCGAATCCATTTATTGTTCAAATGCCAGAAGCATAAGCTCGGTTATGGAACTCAGAAGGAACACCTCGGCAAGGATTCAATCAAGCCGTTCGGTGCTTGTTGTTTGTGCTTGAAACCGTTGATTGATCGTATGTGTTGTCAAAAAGGCCATGTCTTTTGTGAAGAATGCATTCATGAATGCCTCTTAGCTCAGAATAAAGACATCCAAAGGTAAGTATAGTTTTCCCCAAATTTTGGTTTCCTATGTAAACATATCCCTTCCGATTTTGAAGTTATTGTTTTGGAGTTCATGCTGTGGTATTTGTATCTTCAGTTCTGTGATTAACAGGGTAAGGTAAATAGCTGTGATTTGTATTTGAATCTGTTATGTTAGTAGAAATGGAATTCAATTTGAAGAAGTAAATGTCCTAGAGGAAGATGATTATTTGCTTTGCTTTTGTCTACACTGAGTGTCATATCCATCAAGCTTAATTTGTTTGAGTGATTTAGTTATTGACTGTGTGTTTGAGCTGTATGTTTCTCCGATTTAGTACCATTGAATTTGATTTTGTTACACAACAAAACAACTGCTAGTTTTGATAATGGAACTATTTAGTTTGGGACATAGTGCTTATTGATTACTTGTGTATTGTGCTTCGTTATTGTTTCCTTAGTTCTATCTAGTGAAATGGCTCTTTCTTCTGCATACTTTCTTTAGAATCCGAGTCTTGATAATGCAGATAAGTGGTGCTGCATAACTGTGATTCAGATTAAAGCAGGACCTATCAAGGAACTCTTGCTTAGTAGTATAATGGGTAAGAATTGTATCTAATTTGAAACTTGTTCATCGTGTAATGTCACCGAAGTATGACAGCTATTTCTTTCTAAAAGCTTAAATTTCCATGGTTTCTAGAATAGGTTTTCTTTAAATTGGTTTACATCATTGTGTGCCAGTTAGTCACTCATTATTAAATTATGTGATTTGTTATTCAGATTCCATACATTACTTTTAAAGTGTATATGGACAGTCTTATGATTTGCATGACATATGTAGAATGCTTCCAATGGTGTTTGATTTAATTATTTTCATTTTGTTGTGCAGATTGTATTGTAAGAGTGCTTCTTGTTGTCTTGGCAACATACCACATCAAGGCTTCACCATTTACTGTCTCTGTTGATATAAATAAATCAGGGGATTGATATAAATGGTAACTATTAAATGAGGTAAGCTCTAAAGTTTCAGAATTTTTGTGGACCTTGTGGTTGATGTTACTTGTTCAACTGTATTTTAACTATAAAATGACGAAGAAGTGGAATGAAGAAGACAAGGGGAATTTGACAGCTGAAGAGGATTTGGATTGCTTTGATTATGGAGAAATTGACATTGGAAGGGTGAGTTTCTTGCCTCATAGTAGTTTAATATACTGCCTGCTGAAGAAGCAAAGAATACCACCATCTTGCAGAAAAACTCAGTTTTTTTTTATGGATTCATTAGTCTTATTTTTCCCGCAATATTGATAAATACCAGTACTCCACATGTATAATCTACCCAACGCACTTAATTAGTAGATCAGGTCCATACTATTCTACTGCTTGCAAATATGTGCACAATCTGCTTGTCAAATGCACTTAATTCAAGTCTTCCTGCACTTTGTTTGCTGAGTCAAAGTCTTGAGTCCTTTTTGGTCATCAGCTTGCTAGATGCTTTGCATGCTATCTATTGAAAATTTTACTCTAATCTACATCCATGTATGATCATTTTCTTTTCCACCATAACCCACTAACTTTAAAGAAGAATGAAGATGTTTAATTGTTTAACACAAGTAATCATTTTTTATCAAACCCATCTCTCCCTATTCCAGGTACTGATGACGAGCCAGTGCAAGGAAACCAACTTCACCGGAATTCGCAACTATTTCTTGACGAGGCTGATTTTAGAAACAAGACAGATGAGAAAATCAAAGTTATCTATTTCATAAACGAGGTGACTTTGGCTGTTAAAGATGAATCTTTGTTACATCAAATTGTATTAAATCTTTCATTTGTTTCTTTACGTGTGATTTTTCTAAGTAAAGTTTAATTTTACTTGGTATTCTAGTGTGTTAATTATTGTTTTGCTTAATGGAACCTTGTAAGCTGTGGTTATTGCAGTCTAAATGTGATCAGATTATGTATGAAATGCTGGTATTGTGCTATTATGGTTGGTCAATTGCATCAAATGAATGATTTATTTTTTTTGTTTGGTTGAACCACATATAAGGGCGCTTTGAAATGTCCTTTGTACTGTTTATAAGGGCATTTTGAATTGCCTCTTGTGCTATGTCTAAGGGCGTTTTGAATTGCCTCTTGTGCTATGTCTAAGGGCGTTTTTGCAATGCCATGAGCATATGATTTGAGACATTAGGAAACGCCCTGACAAGCGCCCTAAAAGGCTATTACGACGGCAACAGAAAGGGCGTTCAGAGGAAACGCCAGTAGAACGAAAACGCCCTAACACAGCCTCTATTAGGGCGTTTCAAAACGCCCTTAAAACCCCTTATTTGTAGTAGTGTTTATCTTTTAATCCACATTATCCCTCATCTACCTATAATTAAAGCCACTAAAGATTACGCCAAAAGAATTGAACAATGATTTATGAGAGTATTTGCATTAGATCCTTTTAATGAATTATTTATTTTTATAATTTAAAATACATAATTTTCTATAAAATTATTATTCAACATTTTACTCTCGTATCCCCTCTAAGCCTAGAATATGATGGTCTGGCCACCGTCCGACATTTAGCCGTTTGGTTACGTAGCCTATATTATCCCTAACCCTGAACTTTATTATTGGTCACGTTTCTTTGATTACCCTACGAGTGTACTTAGTTGTTACTTTAGACACACTTTCTGACGTAAGTGTGGGGTGGTGAGAGGTATGTGTCTCGAAGAGGAGTTAGTGATATGAGCTAATACATATGAAGGGGGAGCTCGAGTCATTTATTGATGAGGTTGGTTTGGCTTGAAAAAAGAAAAGAAAGAAAAAAGAAAAGAAATTGAATAAACTGAAGAAAAAAAATGAAAAGAGTTGAATTGAAAAAGAAGAAGTTGGAAACAGAAAAGAATAAGAGTTGAGATTGAAGAAGAAGTGTTATGATCACATATATGATGTTGGAGTGTCGGGAGTCGTTTATTGATATTACTCAGTGCTTTGTGGAAGAGTTTAGTGGTTTTACACAGTTTTGATGACGAGAGATTTTTCGATGATTAGGTTCCCTCGTACTTTCTCTTTTCCAGTTCCAAATTTCCTTTCGATTAGCCCCTTCTCGAGCCTAACGTTATAACCTTATAGTAGAGATGTTATTAAAATGAGTTTTAGTGTAGTCGCGATAGCTAGCGCCTATAATCCGAATCGGTGATTTGGTCTATGACTTGAAGCTAATTTTCACACATACACATTCCGTTTGTCCGATAACGATTGGGTCAAGATGTTTGCATTCATTGTTTTACTTATCTTTTACCTTGGCAATGTGAGTGTTTTTATACGCGTTTGTGAATTTGATCCATTGGTCTCTTTTAATACGCCTGTTTACTCGAGGACGAGCAAAGGCTAAGTGTGGGTAGTTGATGGGAGTCAACTTCACTGCACTTTTGTATGTGAATCTGCCCCGGTTATTACTTTATTGGCATGTTTTGGGTAGATTTAAGCCGTTTCGAGAGTAATATCGAGAGTTATGCGCACGGGGAGTTAAACTGTCACATTGATAGTAAACTCCGCCATTTTAAAGATATTTAACTCTTTTCCGAGCACTTTTGTCTTGAGGAATTACGCGTGGTGTTTGTTCGTATATGTTATTGCAGGGCTTAGGTGACTCGATAACCCGGAAGGCGATGTTTTGGAATGAGAAACTTGTCCGTGGCACGAAAGTAGCATGAAAGCAAGGAAAAGTTAAGTTTGGCGTTCAAATCACCTCAAACTGGCGTTTGCCCTACCCAAACTGGCGTTTGAATCAAGCTTAGGCCAAACTGGCGTTTGGACAGGTTAAACTGGCGTTCATAGAATTAGCACTTGATACAGAAAGTTGGATTTTTAGGCAAACTGGCGTTTGGCACCGACAGCAGTATTCACCATGCCTGTCCATTAATATTTATTTTGACCAATCTTAGAGGCCGTTTCTGGTCAAAACGTCTTCATGAAAGTTGTAGGTGATTGAACGAGCTTTCTAACGCATCTTGAATCGTTCAAATTGGAGCTCTACACATAAAGTTATTGCAGATTTACTGAAGACAAGTCAAATGGGCCGAATTGGTCGGCCCAACTAGGTCAAAGTCGCGATTTTTGCCTATTTAAGAGCATCTAAACCTAAGAAAACAGATATTCTGATTTTTATTGGCTTGGACTAAGTTCGAGGCCGGCTTAGGTGCTCAACCCAGCCGCTTCGGCGGTTGTTATGACAGGTTGACCTCTAAATAGTCGGATTAGAGCTCTGGACTAGGCTCGTTATTTCAATTTCTTAGTTTAGATTTTTGTATAGAGTAGAATACGATATTCGATCGATAGCTTGGTGGAGTTCGTGCCTGGGATCATTGTATGAATTAAAGGTTGATATCTTTTGCTGATTTGGGATTCAAAAGTCTTGATCTACAATGTTTTGATCTTCATTATTGTGAGTTTCCTGATTTCGATTTGTTTTCTCTCAATATGGTTTTGATTGTGTAGATCATTAGTTTGATGAAATTTACTCTGGATAAAAGTCTTGATTCAGATCCTTGTTTATGCCGTGTAATAGTAAAAGCTTCGATCTTTTGTCTTGTTCATATACTCTTTGTCCTCTGATTTTAACACAAATTTTATATTCGACTCAATCTCCTCATGGGATTGACCTCGGACTCTGAATGCACTACCTACGATCGACCCGGTTCACTGCCGGTTAGAAAGTGAGTTTTGCCTAAGGTTTCGAGTTTTATAAATTATATTTGATCGAGCTGGATTGCGAAATCTCTACTTATCAATAGACTCGTTATTACATGGAATATGTGTTAAATGCTATGTGTATGTTTCTAGGTTCGTAATTCTGCATTTGTGTTATTATCCCGAAGTTTGGTATTGTTTTGCCTCGTTTTATGTGTTTTATAGGATGTACCGAATATGGAGCATTGGAGAAAGGATCTGGATCAAAGGAAGCATGTTGGGCCAAGTAAAAGAAATCCAAGAAGAGATCTGCTGAAGAAAAAGAAGAAAAGTTAGCCCGGTTTACCGTGGCTTGGTCCGGTAAACCGAGAGCCTTGTGAGACACGAAATTGAATCTGCCGCACTGACTAGGTCGGTTAGGGTTTCTATGAGTCATAAGTCGGCTATTGTATCTATATAAAGCCGCATTAGCTGATTATTACATAAGTATATACAAGTTTTGCATATTATATTCCATACATTATACAATTTGATGAAATAAAGTTTTTCTAAGCTTTTGAGGAGTTATTTCTGGTTTCCTTCCTTTCATCAACATCTCTAGCTTGAGTAGATCGAGCTAGATCTCCATTATTGAAGGTATGATGCTTTGAACGTTCCTTTTTGTCTTCAATGTGGTAGATATGTTTGTATTTATGTGTTTTAGCTAATCTGCATGTTTAACGACTCCATGATTTACTTAGATTAATCGTAATTGAGCAATGTAGATCCAGAATTAAGAAAAGCTGCCCCCGGTAAACCGGTGATGGCCAAAATAGTGACGGCCCAACTTTGATCGGCAGTGTACCGAGTCGGATGCACTATAGTAGCGAGCAAGGTCGTATCCCATGAGGAATTTATCGAATACCAAAGTCGTTTTTGGATTTAGTTTAAGTCAATCACGATGTTTCAAGTTCGATTACACTAAAATGAAATATAAACTAAAAATACTAAAGAGAGAAAGAGACATAGCCAAATCACGATCCGAATGAATACTTTCGCCCCTCTAATCGACTATTTCGGGAATGGAATCTACCAACCAACCATCATAACACTTATATCGACTCATTCATGGGTGCAAACTCCTATAATAGTACTAGACGATATTCAACAACCTAATACCCTTTGCCCGGTTCAACAGTCCGCCTTTAAGGATTTAATTGACCGAAACAAGACTAACACACTAGAGTTGCTCGACTTCACAACCGATTGAACCTCACTCCCTAATCAATCTAAACAACTTAGTTGATTATAAGAAATGATCTTAAAACCCCTTTTCTCACACCCCTTCACAACATACATTTATAAAAGTGGTGTGTGTGGTCGTGAACTAGGTGATCAAGCTAATTCAAGCATTAAGAACAAGTTTTAAGACATGAATTCATCGATACAATATCAATTAAGCACTACCCATTCCCAATTTCATCAATTAAATGGTGATTTCTTCAATCTTCACATGATTTGACTATGAAATGTTTAGCTACTCATAGTAAAACAAGAAATATCAATCAAAACAAGAATTGAAGCCATAAAACAAGAAGAATGATGCTATTAATTACCAAAATCACAGCAAATCCGGATTACATCAAGTTTCAACACCACCCATTGTCAACTGATGATGAAGAGGATCCAAAATGACGAAATCCAAAAGTAGAGTAGAAATATATGCTAGATTATGCTAAATTTAAGTAGTATCTAGTGTAGGAATTAATCTAAGGGTGAGGGAGAATAATTTCGACCTAGAGATGAATTTGGGGATCAATGAGTGGATTATGAAGTGTAAAAAGTAGAGAGGAAGTCTGTAAAAATCTGTGCAAAAAGCTATAGGTGCCCAAAATTGTGCTTGAAAACTATCTAATGTGCGCACACTCCTTCTGATGTGCGCACAAAATACAACCTGTCCGTCCAATGTGCACACACATTTCTGAATGTGCGCACATTCCTTCTGTGTTAATATTCAGCATTGACAGACGTTTAGTAATTTGGAAATATCTTTGCGTGTAGAGCTCCGATTTGAGTGATTTAAGTTGTGTTGGAAAGCTCATTCAAATATCTACAACTTTCATGAAGACTGAAAGTCCAGAAAATGCCTCCAACACAGCTCAAATTGCAGATAAAGTCAATGTAAGGAGAAAGCATCAACTATATTTGATCCGTTTCCATTCCCGGGCTTCGGTTATGCCTCTCTAAACCTCATACCTTGTCTCTCGGGATCATAAATCACCGATATCCTGCGTCAAAACATCCAAACACATACCAAGCATAACTCCGCAAGAAAGGTAGGGCTCGAATAGGGTCTAAAACACCGAAAAATGCCGAGGTTTCCCAACTTTGTGATGGTTCACCTATAAGTGAGTGTGCAATATGATTTTACCCTATAATAGGTCTAAAAATACCCATAATGAGCCAAAAGAGTTGTAAGCGGGGGTTAAAACATGCACCGGAGAATAGTAAAGTTGACTCTCATCAACCGGCGGTCTATACCGGTTTACCGAGGCAAAATTTAGGAAACTTAATTTGGAGGATTCATGTCAGCTACGTCGATCGACAGGTTTAATTAACAGTAGGTTAGATCTGGCCAATCTGCTTATTGTATTCGTAAATTAACATGAAGTACTGATAGTGAAGTGTTAGTTTGGACATAGTCTGGATGGATCCTAGGAACGTGTTGATCAGTCTCGACAGCTGTCTAGGCAGATTAGCGGTATGAGTTAGCGCTCGATATCGGCAATTCTAGTTCTTTATGCGTATGGGCTATTACGGACCAATTAAGGAGGGTAGCTTGTGATGTGATCCATGATGACATTCCCGACCCATTGTCACCTATGCAGCCCGTGGATCATCTGGTAGTTCGAGATGGGCCAATAAAAAGGCTCCAAAGGAAGCGATTAAGAGAAGCTATGAACAACCTGGTGATAGAGACTTATTCGGAGTTCGGAAAGGCCGTGGAGAAGACTGAGGCGCCAATAGTGACACTCCTTAGTGCCGTTGGACGCCAAGAAGATTATATTCGAAATTGATTAAGTGTCGGACTTATTTTATTTTGATTATTCAAATTTTTGTTTAATTATTGTCTAATAAAAGTCATTGGGCCTAAGTAGGCTAGGTAAGCCCACCTTTGGGGCGCATGTTGCATATTTCCTAGGTTAGAATTATCCCACATTGCTTTCTTACTTCTAGTTCTTTTGATTGTAAGCCTATATAAGGCAAACACTAGTTTTTCATTCGGTACACACTTATTATATGAAAAACCAAGTTATTGAGTTTTACTCAACCAAGTCATAAGGCTTGAATATCACTTGCGAGTGAGAATTTTCTTTGTCGTAGAAAGTTCACCCCTTTGAGGATTTACCAGCATTGTGAGCGATTGTTGGGCGTTCTCTGCCTACGATTTAGTTGGATTACTAGGTCTCACTACAAAAAAACAGCAGTTTTGCGACGGCATTTTTGCGACGGAACTTATTTCCGTCGCAAATTTACGTTTGCGACGGATATTTTAATGTTTGCGACGGGACACTTGGCGGGACCGATTTTTTTCACTTGGCGGGCAATTTTGCGACGAATTTTTATCATTTTACGACGGACCATCGAATAAAATTTTATTAAATTATTTTATTATTCTAAATTTAGATAAACTTTGCGACGGACTTTAATTGCCGTCGCCAAACTCCGCTTTTATGACGGAATTTTTATTGTTTGCGACGGAATATTTAATAAATTTTTATAAATTATTTCATTATTCAGTATGCACATGTTTGCGACGGAATTAGGTTTTGTTTGCGACGGACATTATTTGCCGTCGCAAAATGGCGGATATCGATCGCATTTCCTTTTCTTCCTCATTTCACTTCTTCATCTCCTCTTCTCTCTCCACGCCCCCCCCCACCTCCTCTTGAAGCTCTTCCGGCAACGCCACCTCCTCCCACCACCGCCGCACCCACCCACAGTATGCTCTTCCCTCCCCTCCCTCCCCTCTCCCTGCAGACCCGATTTCCCCCCCCCCCTTACATGTATGTATGTGTATATTTTTTTTTAATTCGTTTTATATATATATATATATATATGTATGTATGTATATGTATATATATATATATATTGTATATGTATGTATATTTTTTTTTTATTTCGTTTTATATATATATATATATATGTATGTATATGTATATATATATTGTATATGTATATGTATGTATATTTTTATGTATGTATGTATATGTATATTTTATGTATGTATGTATATGTATATTTTTATGTATGTATTATATGTATATTTTTATGTATGTATGTATATGTATATGTATATGTATATATATATGGTATATGTATATTTTTTATTTCGTTTTTTATATTTTTTTATATAGTGTATGATATGTAGTATAGATTTATAGATATATATGTGTAGTAATCATGAGTTAGAAAATGCTTACTTATGTATATTAGTTAGATAAGTTAGGAAAATGGTTAAGTATGTGCAAAGCCGGATGTTGGTTGAATTGGTTGAATTGGTTTGTTGAATTGGTTTGTTGAATGCTTAAGTATGTGCAAAGCCGGATGTTGGTTGAAAATGCTTAGTATAGAAACCGGATGTTGGTTGAATTGGTTTGTTGAATTTGGATTGAAATGATGATAAGTATGTGCTTACATGATAAGCATAACATACATAAGGTCCTCAAATGGTGTTGTTCCTACCCGTTTGGAAAATGGTACTGGGGGGTACTTTGTTATCCGGCAAAGCCTCCGAATTATTTTGACGTCGAACCTTTGACCATGAATCGAAAATTTAGGTTATAGTGTTGTTAGTTTCATAGTAAGTTGAGTAAAACTGAGTTTGCAAAAGTGTTGAGACAACCTTCAAAGACTATTGTTAGTCTCATATTTTGTATGATATGATGTGTAGGATTGAAAATGAAGAGAATAGAACGGAGTTGGATGTACGAGAGGTTGGATGCTAACAAGAAATTTAACCCGGTATTTGTGAATGGAGTGGAGGAATTCATAAAACATGCAAAGCGATTAGATTCGTTTCGGGCAAATAATGGAATGATGAAGTGTCCATGTAGTAAGTGTAAGAACACTAAATTTTCAATCGAACATGATGTGAGATTACATTTAACTAAATATGGGTTTTGCGCAAACTACTATGATTGGGTGTGTCATGGTGAAGAGTTTCCCATTCGATCAACGTTCGGCAAGAACGGAATGTGAACCCTTATCGTGACATGGTTAATGACGACATTACGTGATAGGATTGATCACGTAAGAGAAGAATTTCTTAACCAAGAGAGAACAATGAGACACCAAACCCTGAAGTTGCATCGTTTTTGAAATCTTTGAAAACGCAGAGGAACTCAGTATGTGATGGAAGTAGTGTCTCCGTCATCGCAGCGGCTTCTAGGTTGCTCACTTTGAAATGTGATCACAACCTCTCTCACAAATGCGTTGGCGGGTTACCGGTTTGATAGGAGATATTCTTCCGAAGAATAACTTAATGACCTCGAACTTCTATCAAACCAAAAAGTTGTTAAAGGCATTAGAGCTACCCCACGAGAAAATACACGTGTGTCCCGCGGGGTGTATGTTATTTTGGGAGGAGGGCGCGAATCCGGACAAGTGTCGGAAGTGTGACCTTGATCGATATAAACCAAAACGAACGCAAGAGGTCAACGTGTGCCTAACAAAGTGATGACTTATTTCCCGATTGGACCTGAGACCAAAGGTTGTACGCCACGAAACATATAGGCAAGGAAATGAGGTGGCACGGAAAACCCGGACACAAGCGGTATAATGGCCCACCCAAGTAATGGCTGAAGCTTGGAAGCATTTTGACCAAATGCACCCGAGAGTTTGCTAAGGAGCCTAGAAATGTGCGGTTAGGACTTTGCACAGACGGTTTTGCACCTTTTGGTAATTTTGGGAAGAACTACTCTTGCGGCGATCCATGGTTACACCATACAATCTTCCGCCTGTTGTGCATGAAAAAGACAGTTTATATTCTTATCGATGCTTGTACCGGGCCGAAAAATCCGAAAGGAAACCTCGATGTTTATTTGCAACCATTGATTAAGGAGTTGAAGCAATTTGGGAAAGCAGGGTTGTTTACTTACGATGTATCCACAAAACAGAATTTTCATATGAAATTTCGCACTAATGTGGACTATCAATGATTTTCTGCGTATGGCATGTTATCCGGGTGGACTACGGTGGTGTGAAAGCTTGTCCCTATTGTGGTGATGGAAACAAGTCGCTTACGGCTCAAACATAGTGGTAAATGCACTTGGTTTGATTGTCATCGGTAGTTTCTCCTCAAGACCATATTTTTCGCGACCGATAAAGGTTTTTTGAAGTCCAAACAAGATGAACACGCCGACTCCACCCGTAGATTGAGTGGTGAGGAGGTATGGGAATTTGTACAACACCTACCAAGCATCATTGATGGCTCAGATTCGGACTTGAAACGGCTTAAAAACTCCAAGAATGGTTGGTGGAAAAGAAGCATTTTTGGGATCTTCCGTATTGGAAAACATTGCTTTGCTTCGACATTGCCTGGATGTGATGCATATTGAGAAAACTTCTTTGAAAAACTGATTGACACGGTTATGGACGTTAAAGGCAAGGCTCGCTTGTGGTCCAAAATCACTAAAGATTTGAAAGAGCTTTGCGGCGCCCCGATTGTACACTTGTTCTTGACAAGCGAAAAAGAAAAGTGTTGTGTGAATGGGTCACCAAGTTGAAATTCCACGACGGTTATGCTTGACCTGGTAGGTGCGTAGATCATGATCAATACATTCTACGTGGTTTGAAAAGCCATGATTGTCACGCGTTTTATGGAACGTTTGTTGCCGCTTGCCGCCGAGAATTGATTCCGAAAAATGAATGGAATGCATTGACCGAGATAAGTCAATTCTTTCGAGACTTGTGTCTTTGCTACCCTAAAAATAGAAGACGTGATTCGTTTAGAGAATAACATTCTTGAGATTATTTGCAAGTTAGAGAAGATTTTGCCTCAGGCGTTTTTAACTCGATGGAGCATTTACCGATACACTTGCCGTATGAGGTCGAGTTGGTGGTCCGTGCAATATCGATGGATGTATCCATTCGAAAGGTTTTGAATCACTTAAAACAAAAGATTGGTAACAAAGCTTTCGTAGAGGATCAATATGCAATGCGTATTTGTTGGAAGAGATTTCAAACTTCGTTACATGTATTACGATGATCATATTGAAACAAAAGCAAAGAATCTTCTTTGTTGGTGAGACTTCGGCATCGGCAATCGTTTGATTTACCTGAGTTATTCCGTGATCATAATGGTACAACAAGCTGGGAAGTGCAAGGCGAGGTTCTTGGATAATAAAGAATATGACTTTGTGCACAAGTGCGTATTGTCTAATCTGAAATCATGAAACCGTATGAACTGTAAGTACCTCATTACTACATATATACAATGCTTAACGATTTTTTTCGAACAAATATACATTAAGCGACAAAATGATTCATTCTTAGATTGTTCGAGCAATTTATTCGTGTTCAACGGCTCAATTGACCTCGGCGGATATTTGGAATAAACATGAACATGAATTTACCAAATGGTTTGGACAACAAGCATCATTGTTGAATGATGATTTGCTAAAAGCTTTGGCAAGTGGTCCTTCGTCAAGTCAAAACTTGGAAACGTTATTCGATTAATGGCTACAACTTTCGGACATTCAACCGGGCAAGCGATATTGGTAAATCTTGATCAACAACGGAGTTTGTGTCGATTCCACGGAAGGTGCCGACTATTATGGCACTTTAAATGAAATCATTGAGTTGGTGTATTATGGACATTCGATTTGCCTACAAAGCCGTATTGTTCAAATGTGATTGGTTTGATAATTACGAGCGGGGCATGATTGTGCATAAAGATTATAAGATAGTTGAAGTTCATCGTGGTAGGAAATATGGCGCATGATCCATTTGTTACGGCTTATCAAGTCGAGCAAGTCTACTATGCTCCATATCCAAGTTTGAAAAAGACAAAGATCAATGGTCGGTTGTTTTCAAAACAAAGGCAAGATCGACTATCGATGCTCCCGTCGAGAAACCGTTTTCCAAGAACAAGTGATCAATGATGTTTCCGATTATCGATCCTCTTAACATTGTCCACCAAGATCTTGATGTCGATGTTGACTCCGATGTTGGGGATAATGACTTGGATGATGATGAGATGGCGGATTTCATTCAACAAGAAGATGGAGAGGAAGAAGAATCGGTTGATGATCTGAATCTTGATGAAGAGGAGGAAGAACTCTTCCATTCTAGTAGTGATAGTGAATAATAATGTATTAAATATTTTATTTTGTCATGATAGTGAATAATAATGTATTAAACATTGTAATTTATTATTAATTAGTATAAACGCCTTTTTATTATAATTGCATTTATATTAGTATAAACGTCATTTTACGTGTCAAATAGATGTCGGGTAGAGGTAGAGGTAGAGGTAGACGCGGTAGGGGTAGTTCCCCTCCCGGAGCGTCTTCCTCTCTCACGACAGCAGAGTTTGGATGATGAGATACACCGGATGAGCGAGGAGGATTTTGGTGTCATTGTCAATGGTGACCTTGGATTGCCGCTTTGGATCCCGAGGGAGATGGTAAGTTAATACATATCTTGCTTTAATTTGTTTGTATTTTTATTTATATTTTGATTAACCAAATATATTAACAACTTATTGTTTTCAATATGACGAGTTTACCGACAACTATGTCAATAAAATGGCCAAGAACGCCATAATCAATGGCTTAACACTTTTGCCACCACGTGGCATAATGCCCGACCAGGAAGCGGCGAGGATAAGTGGTGGCACGCATTTAGAGTACGTCGTTCATATAAATATAACTATATATAAATATAACTATAATTATAACTATACATATAACATATATATAACTATGTTGCGAGGTCATTTCAAACTTGAGTTACGCCACGGCGCTGGTTAGGGAAGCTTTTGAGCGGTATGCTATCAACGAGGTCCGTGATTATATGTATCGGGCTCAAACAAACCCCGTGCTCGGCTTTGGATGACCCGGATATTCTCCGTCGATTCGAGGAGTGGATTGGGAGTCCCGTAAGCAATTATTCAATATTTAATTAACAATACTTGTTTTATATATATATATATATATATGTATGTACTAACTTGTTTATCTTATGTCGGAATAGGCGTTCCAGGAAACATCTGCGAAAAAGAAGCTAAACCGAGCTTCTGGATCCGGTGAGGAAGGGAAGATCCCTGGGACACATGCTATGGGCGACGCGGCATTATCGATTTCGCTCGGGCCATGGAGGACAATAGAGGCGCGCCTATCGTCGGTCGGTGATCTGGTGAGTAGTTCGAAGAAGAAGAAGTCGGGCAACCGTCTCGAGGAAGTTTGAGAAAATCATGGTTACGTTATGTATTCTGATGGGAGTCAAATTGACTATCATTTACTATGTGATTATACCCCGTTTATACCTCGTTTTATGTGTTTCGGAGACATTTGGTTGTATTTTGATGTATTTACACCTTGGTTATCATTTCGGGACCTAGGGCGTAAAGTCCGGGATTCTCGGTCTTTTTTCGTGTAATTTACTATACTCTCGGTCACCCTAGTGTCTGTAGGGATTACGTGTGGTATTTGTTGTGATTAAGTACAGGTATTAGGTGTTCGAGAAGGCCGGAATGCGAGTTACGAGGATTGGAACGTGTGCCCGAAGCTTAAACGTTCAAACGGATCAAAACGTGGTGGTACTACAACCATACTTTCCACTGATCTGCATTTTGATCCACCTTAGAGGCATTTTATGGGCTGGACATCTTCATGAAAGTTGTAGACAATTGAATCAGCTTTCCAACGCAACTTGAATCACTCGATTCGGAGGTCTACACGCAAAGTTATGACTGATTTACTGAAGGTGTGTCAGACAGGCCAGATGCTGATAGAATTTGTTAAGGAAAAAATCTGACGGGCGGGCGCCCGTCACCACAGGCGCCCGCCTGTGGTCCAGATCTCGCATAAAACACCATAAATACAGCCCCTTTTGATCGAGATGAAACCCCTTCTTCTTAGATCGTTTTTCTGCAGCTTTTCTTCCTTTTTCTTAGATAAAACTTAGATTTGTATATAGTTAGTTTAGATTAGCTTTAATTAGTTGTAACTCGAAGATCGTCTTTTGCTAGCTATTGCAATTTCGGTTTGGATTTCATTTTAAACTACGGTGTTCTTTGTCCCGATTTCCGGTAATTTCGATTTCTTTCTTTTGATTTCCGAACTTTAGATCTTGATGCTTTTTAGCTTAAAGGTTGATTTGATGTTGTGTTCTTGTTGTTTTTCTTGTTATGATGAGTAGCTAGTTTTTCCAATAGTCGAGATATGTGATAGCCTTGAAATCGAATCCTTAGCTCGTTGATTGAAGTGTTTTGATGTTATGATTGTTAGATTCTCGATGTTGTTTTGTTCTAGAACTTATGCCTAATGACTTTTGTTGAACTGATCACTCAATAATCGTGTCACACGTGTCGTCTTTATAAATGTATTTTGCGAGAGGTGCGGGAAAGGGGTTCTAGGATCACCGTGTAAAACCGATTGAGTTGTTCAGATTCGGTTTAGTGTGTGAGGTTTATATCGTTGTTAACGGCGTCATAGGCGTGAGCCGTGTCGGTCGATTAAATCCGGTCGGTGGATTTGTTGAATTCGACATAGGAAACTAGGTTGTTGAAATTGGCGCTTAGTTTCGAAATAGGAGGCGACACCCTTCAACGATGCCGAGAACATTAGAGTTTGTCGAAACACTTCCGAAATGAGTTAGGGTTAGAGAGTAGTTGATTGGATCATAGCTCGGCTATCTTTTTTATATAGTTTAAAATCTTTGTTTTGTGTATATTTTAGTTTGTAGAACCGGTGATCGACAAATCACCACGTTCAATATATGTGTTGACTTAAACTAGGGGCGAGACCGACTTTGGTACTCGACCAGATTCCACTGGGATCGACCTTGACTCACCAATTCTAGGCTCTGATTGACCCGGTACACTTTGCCGGTGAGATTGGACACTTAGAAAAGGCCGATCAAGTTTTACGGCGCCGTTGCGGGAATCCGGTTGATATCTTGTAAGTTAGTTGAGTTCTTAGGATTAGGTCGTTTTTCTTATTTGTTTTTTTTATAGTTTGTTTTATTTTGTTGATTGTTGATGTTTCACACCATCTACTCCGGTAGTGTAGTAGTGACTTGATACCGTGATTGTGTTTGTGTTGTTTCCTTGGTTTCTTTGTTAATGGATCCTTCGGGAAAGTGAGTTCGTTGTTACATGCAATGGACTCATCGAACAAATCGTGGTGGTGGGGATTGAGCCCGTATTTCTCATATTTCATTTTCGGGGTGCTCAATTCCTACGATTTTGGTAGGGAGATGCAAAGGTTTGCTCTCCTCCAGTGCAACTATCCTTGACCTAGTTGGGGTAGAAAGTCGAGTGAGGACTATGAACTCGTAATGTACTTTTATTGCTTTTCTCTCCCCTCGTGTTTCACTTTGTGTTTCTTTAGTTTGTATTTTGATACTTGGGTAATTTTGATGTAATATAACCCGAAGAAGTGTGTTTTTGGGGCTAGTTTTTGGTGTTTTTGGTTTTGATAAGTTTGTGGTGATCCGTCTAGTTTCATTTCGATATCTCCATACACAATGTATTCTTGGATGTTGTGTTGCTTGTTGATATTAGCACAGTACCACAGGAGGACTTTCTACGGATGCCACATGATCGTACTCGCACCATTTTCCGGTTGTAAGCTAACTTTTCTACCCTTATCCTTCGTGTTTGGTTTTAAAGTAGGGGTGGTTAGTTTAGCTTAAATGTCCCATTTTCATATCGAATGAGTTATACTTAGCGATTGTAATTCCTTTAGTTTAAATGAGTCAGATTCTGAGAATTTTGATGGCTTTGACATTGATTTTGATACATCGAGCCTTCGATATTGTTTTGGTAAACATCTAGTTATTGTATATATGTATTTCATTCGAGTTGAGATCTTGTATTGAGAATCGAATAGTTCTATCACGTTAGCCCGACTTCATGAATCACCTTGACTAGTGAACGATTATGGTAGCTATTAATGACCCGGTTACCTAGAACTTATATTAGTAACTTCGAGTAAAATAGAAAGGTCGGTCTTGGTTAGATGCGGGATGACGGTTATGGCATTTCTTTGACCCGATCAGAGCCAAATTCCATCCCTTATATGTATATCCTCGCCTCCCCTCTAAGCCTTTGTAGGGTGGTTGGACCGCCACCGAACTAACCTTTTATTGCTCTTAACTCTTAATTACCAATGCCACTTAGCTTTTATTACGGTCTACGTTTCCTTGACCACCTTGCAAGATTGAGCTTATTGTTTTCACATTTTACGATATGGTGTGGGGTGGTGGAGTGGCGTATCTTTCGAGTGGTGTCGGTAAAAATGAGTATATCCCGGAGGAGGTGGAATTATGTGGCGTTTGGCCTTTGATCGTTTTGTGGTGTTGAAAAAAAAAAAAAAATGAGAAGAAGAAAAAAAAAAAAAAAAAAAAAAAAGTTGTACATGTATATATAAATATGAGTTCGAAAATTGCCATAAATGGCCTTGTGTTTTGTAGTTGTGATGTTAGCGATGGGAACTTCTTCTAATCTAGTACGGAGAAGGAGATGTTGTTGTGTTTTGAAGTGGTTTGTTCCTGGTTGATTTGAGCTTAGGTATGAACTAGACTTGGATCGACGTATGTCTCCGGCTTGTGGAATGATGTGGAGAGGTGGAAGGTTGGATGAATTATAGGTTGAAATTCGTTTGATGGTTTGTACTATTCGAGCGAGCATCCTTATGAGGAGTTGAGTCTTCCGTTGCTCTGAAGGGAAGAGCTTCGGTTTTAGTGTTTGATGTTTGATTAAGCTCACTTGCACTTTCTACTTTCTATTTTATCGTAAATATCCCTTTCGTTAGCCCCAACCCTAGCCTAACGTTATAACCCTTCAAGTCTGCTGACCTACTACTAGACTTTGATTGACCTCGATTAGTGGAGATGTTTATGAAGTATAAGCCTATGGTGTAACCTCGGTACATTATACGTCTATAATCTAAACCGGTCGTTGGTGATAAATGTCGAATAAGCTTTATACACACACACACACACATTCTTTCTCGATACAAGGTAGAGCTCTCGAGTTTTATGGATTTATATCGATTACTTGTGTTTTACCATTTCAATTCTTAAAGACTTGATGTATGATAGCAATGTTGACTCAATCTTTATTTTTGAATCGCTCATTTTTTCTCGAGGCGAGCAAATGCTAAGTAGGGGTAGTTGATGGGAGTCAAATTGACTATCATTTACTATGTGATTATACCCGTTTATACCTCGTTTTATGTGTTTCGGAGACATTTGGTTGTATTTTGATGTATTTACACCTTGGTTATCATTTCGGGACCTAGGGCGTAAAGTCCGGGATTCTCGGTCTTTTTTCGGTGTAATTTACTATACTCTCGGTCACCCTAGTGTCCTGTAGGGATTACGTGTGGTATTTGTTGTGATTAAGTACAGGTATTAGGTGTTCGATAAGGCCGGAATGCGAGTTACGAGGATTGGAGCGTGTGCCCGAAGCTTAAGCGTTCAAGCGGATCAAAACGTGGTGGTACTACAACCATACTTTCCACTGATCTGCATTTTGATCCACCTTAGAGGCATTTTATGGGCTGGACATCTTCATGAAAGTTGTAGACAATTGAATCAGCTTTCCAACGCAACTTGAATCACTCGATTCGAGGTCTACACGCAAAGTTATGACTGATTTACTGAAGGTGTGTCGACGGGCGGATCTTGATAAATTTGTTAAGAAAAAAATCGGCGGGCGGGCGCCCGTCACCACAACGCCCGCTTTGTGGTCGAGATCTGCATAAAACACCATAAATACAGCCCCTTTTGATCGAGATGAAACCCCTTCTTCTTAGATCGTTTTTACTGCAGCTTTTCTTCCTTTTTTCTAGATAAAACTTAGATTTGTATATAGTTAGTTTAGATTAGCTTTAATTAGTTGTAACTCGAAGATCGTCTTGCTAGCTATTGCAATTTGAGTTTGGATTTCATTTTAAACTACGGTGTTCTTCGTCGATTTCCGGTAATTTGATTTCTTTCTTTTGATTTCCGACTTTAGATCTTGATGCTTTTTAGCTTAAAGGTTGATTTGATGTTGTGTTCTTGTTGTTTTTCTTGTTATGATGAGTAGCTAGTTTTCCAATAGTCGAGATATGTGATAGCCTTGAAATCGAATCCTTAGCTCGTTGATTGAAGTGTTTTGATGTTATGATTGTTAGATTCTCGATGTTGTTTTTGTTAGAACTTATGCCTAATGACTTTTGTTGAACCGATCACTCAATAATCGTGTCACACGTGTCGTCTTTATAAATGTATTTTGCGAGAGGTGCGGGAAAAGGGTTCTAGGATCACCGTGTAAAACCGATTGAGTTGTTGATTCGGTTTCGTGTGTGAGGTTTATATCGTTGTTAACGAGCGTCTCATGCGGCGTGAACCGTGTCGGGTCGATTAAATCCGGTCGTGAATTTGTTGAATTCGACATAGGAAACTAGGTTGTTGAAATTGGCGCTTAGTTTCGGAAATAGGAGGCGACACCCTTCAGCGATGCCGAGAACATTAGAGTTTGTCGAAACACTTCCGAAACGAGTTAGGGTTAGAGAGTAGTTGATTGGATCATAGCTCGGCTATCTTTTTTTATATAGTTTAAAATCTTTGTTTTGTGTATATTTTAGTTTGTAGAACCGGTGATCTGACAAATCACCACGTTCAATATATGTGTTGACCTAAACTAGGGGCGAGACCGACTTTGGTACTCGACCAGATTCCCTGTGGGATACGACACTTGACTCACCAATTAAAGCTCTGATTGACCCGGTACATTTGCCGGTGAGATTGGACACTTAGAAAAGGCCGATCATATTCTAAATATTATATATACATTATATATATATCATGTAATTATTGTTACTAACAAATTTATATCATACTTTGTAGGGCGTCTTCACCTCGAAGAAGCGAAAGCCCGAGAGACGCGGACGACACCACAGTCGGCGAGTCGCGTCTTTATTACTGAAGCATTTGGTGATTTCACGACAAGAAGGAGAGTTTTGGCATGGGGTCACCGCTGCCTCCATGTACTCTGACAGGCTGTCTTCTTTGCTCGACACTCATCCGCCCCGAGACATACTCTCGGGCGTAATCACCCGTCTCACCTGGGAGATGGCGAGAGACGACAGACTCGTGCGAGAAACCAGGCGAGGTTGGAGGAGCTAGAGAGAGACAGAAAGCGTCGGGATGACGGACTAAGCGCGATGGAGGCGTGGATTACCCAAATGTTAAGCGAAAGATCCTTCCGGAGGATGCAACCAGGGTGCGAGGCGAAAGACCTGAGAGATGACCATTCGATCATGGACCTGGAGGAGGTGGCGTGGGTTTAGGTAGTACACGGGTCCATTGGGTGACATTGTTTTGATACATTTTTATTTATTTTGGCTTATCGTATCCCTTTGACATATCGTTTTATTCATTTTTGACATTTCCCTTTGGCGTATTTTTGACATATCCGGCTGATATCGTATTCCCGTTTATATTGTTGTTGTTGATAGCGGTAGCAATTGTAATGCTACGGGAAAATTAAGGCTGTTTTTGCAGCGGTGGTTTGGCAATTCTTTGCCAAAACAACCATAATTTTCTGTTTAATTTATTTTTGCGACGGAATATTTCCGTCGCAATATAATATTTGACGGCAAAGGCTCATTTTGCGACGGATATGCAAAGATCTAAAAATAAATAAATTATTTAATAAAAATAAGTTGCGACGGATTATATATTTTTGCGACGGATTATACATTTTGCGACGGAATATTTCCGTCGCTAGTTATTTGCGACGGACTATACATTTTTTGCGACGGAAATTATAATTAAAAAATAAAATAAAATACGTTATTATCCGTCGCAAAATCCGTCGCAAACAATTTGCGACGGATAAACCGTCGCAAAACTGGGTTTTTGCGACTAAAAAATGCGACAAAGAAGAATCGTCGCAAATCCGTCGCAAACTAGGGTTTGCGACGGAATAACCCTTGTTTGCGACGGTAATCTTCCGTCGCAAAACTGCTGTTTTTTTGTAGTGTCTAGGATCATTAGCTCGCCATTGTTCCCCTTAGTTACTTCCTGGGCAAAACATCAGATCTGATTCCAACCGGAATCACATCAGCTTGTCTACTACCATGGTCGGAGTAGATAGGGTTAGGAGTTGCGCCCGTAGCTTAAACTAAATTAAAAGCTCGTTCGATTAATTTAAGGAAATTATGTGGGTAAGTAAATATAAAGATTAACTAATCCAAGTTAGTAGATCGGTGGAAAGAGGGGGAGGAATACCAAGTTTCTTTCATGTTTATTGTTGGTCAAAGACCATATATGTCGCTTCTTAGTTAGGTTAGGATCGTTTATACTCAAAGTTGCATTTCTATGTGGGATCGACCTTGATTCGCCCTTACTATACTACGATGTACCTAGTATTCTTGCTAGTAATATCGACGTTAAGGACTTACACGCGATCAGGGCCTCCCCGGTACCGTTGGGCCTAAGATCGACGCCTCGACGGCCTCACCATAGGGCCGGCCCTGGCTCCTGGCTAGCTTCTTTATAATAATAAAACAAATTCCAATTGGGATGATTGGAGGCAAAATACTTTTGTGTCCGCACTCGATAGATCTGCTTTGCTTTTGTTTTAGCCTTGCTAGTTTTGCTCTAGTTTGTTGGGGTTTTCTTGGTTTTGTTTTGAGACTTGACAATCTTGTCTTGCTCCTGGCTAGCTTCTTTATAATAATAATTTATAATTTGCCGTTTAAAAAAATTTAATAAAGCAAATTAGTTCGAGTCCTTAATCTGCCGTTCTGTCTCTGGCTTTCTTTAATTACCTAATAGTAGCATCACATATTGAATAATCATGATAATATCATTTTCAAGAGTTTCTCATGTCTTGCAATAGAATTTCCCGTATATATATTAGTAATCATCACCCATGAATAACCATGATGATATCATTTTCAAGAATTTCTCGTGCCTTTGTAGTAGAATTCACCGTATAATAGTAGCATCACCTATTGAATAAGTATGATGATATCATTTCCAAGAATTAATATATCGTTTCTCTGCAATGGAAATAGTAGAATCACTTATTAAATAAGCATGATGATATCCTTTTTCAAGAATTTCTTGTGTCTCCGCAAGCAAAATTCCCCATATAACAGTAGTATAACCTATTGAATAATAATAAGCATGATGATATCATCTTCAAGAATTTCTCGTGTCTCTCCATTAGTATTCTCCGTATAATAGTAGCATCACCCATTGAATAAGCATCATGATGATATCATTTTCAAGAATTCTCGTGTCTCAACATTAGAATTCGAGAAATTGGAAAATCAGGCTTGGTAACCCCCTTCATTTGTAAAAAAAGTTGGTTTTCTGAGAAACTCGTTTTTAGGTAATACGACAATAATATTGGTGTAAAAAAATATTGGCGTTTAAACACTCTTACGACAATAATAATGGAGTTAACAAATTTTACGACAATATTATTATTGTTAATTAAAATTTTTTACGACAATATTATTATCGTACTATAAAAAAGAGGATTTTTGAAAAAGTAAACCTTTTTTTTAACAAATGAGAGTCGTAGCTGCTGCGATTTGTCAATTTCCCTTACAATTCCCCGTATACTAGTAGAATCACCTATTGAATAAGCATCATGTTGATATTATTCTCAAGATTTTTCTCGTGTCTCTACCGTAGAATTCCCCGTATAATGTTATAAGATTACATCAAAAGAATTGAACTACAGTACTTTTAATGGGAAATGAAGACATATATATAAATGTCAAAACCTAACCCACGAAGAACCATATATGATACATGTGTCAGTAGTTAATAAATGTCGTAACAGCATTATGCATGTTTGTATACTTGCGTGGTTGACTTTAAGAAATTCAATACGTATAATAACACGACTTGTTTTCTTGTCTGAAAGCTGCATTTTGTAATTAATATTACGTTCCGTTGGTCCACTTTTGAAGATTGTAATAATTTCGACAAGTCCTTCAAAAAAAAAAAAAAAAAAAAAAAAAAAAAAAGTTTCGACAAGTCATGTACATTATCCACACATGTTCATTTTAGTTTATTATTATAATTTACTTTTGTTGTTGTAAGTAACGAACTTGATACATATTCATCATTGTGCATGCATGAGTTGTTGTCAGGGAAATTCTTTCTTAATGACTCCACAAATGGAGTAACTATACTGAGAATCACGTATCTCCATGACTTTGTCATATGCCATGTATTCATGCATAAATATCACTTGTAACAACCCAATTCGAGGTTTAGTGGTGTTCTTGAGATATAATTAATTCTTAGGCTCATTATCCTCAACTTATGCTAAAATGACAAATCTTCTAAATTACCAAACATATGTATATATATATCTCGTAGTAATGTTTCTCCAACTGTTTAAATATGATATAAAAGAGATTACATTTATAGGCGTCCTCTTCAAAACGTTACCTATATCATCATGATAATGTTTCAGCATTTTATCTATTTAAATATACGTGAGATATTACATTCCTGACCCTCGCTTTAAAATGAGAAATCGATCATCGTCAGAACCCTATTAAATGATTCTAGTGTTTACTCACACTGTAAAATGTCAATTAATCACATCTAGCTGTTAGCTCTAATATCACATGTAACACTTCGAAACTCGTGTCTAGCAGCGCTGCTTGAGTCGGTTTCATCACGACGAAGTCGACTCTCTGGGACCACATGTAACACCTAGAACTCATACATAGCACTGCTATTTGATTTATATATGATCAAGTAACTATTAATTAATTAAGTCCATCACCCTCGCTTGCATAAAAGGTTATATAACACAAGCTATCAAATTTATTATTTAACATTATTTCATTATAATATTTCTTCCAATTTTTGAACATGATAGATTACAACCATCTCATGGACTCAAAATCAAGTGAGTTATTGTTTTTTAAAGGTATTGATATTTACACAAAATTATCAAACTAAGCTTACTTTAATGCATCAAATTATCAATACTTGATGAATTATCTATAATCAATCTTACTTTAATGCATCAAATTTTCAATACTTGATGAATTATCTATAATCAATCAGTGTCACATTTGGATGAATCTAGATCTTATTCATTGAATATTTTAATGAATTTTCACATACATATGGGTCCTCAAAATGTATGATTTGTATGTGTGTAATATGTGTATATATAATCAGATGTGGTTGGAAGGACTTTGATGACTAGACAATATGCTTCCTTAATTTCTATGGTCAATCCAGGTGGCTGAAAATATGTAGAGGATTATGATGCAATTAATAAAGCATTTAGTAATGTAAAAGAAAAAGATGAAGAAGATAAGTATTTTAGAATTATAGTAATATTCTAATTTCTTACCCATACGAAACTTCTTGGAGTGTAAAATTTAAACTTTGCTTTGATTGACTCTATGATTTTCACCTCCCAACCGTACTTAATTCATTGGAATTACACAACTCATTTAATTATTGAACTTTTCGGTCAAATGCTTGCATTGCCTAGTTTTGGACTTTGAAACTCTGTGAAATGCTAATCAGCATGTAATTATGCATCAACGGTTTATTCTTGAAGTGTTTAAGATATTAATTATCTATTTTTCATCGGTTTGAGTAATTTGGAGAGATCATAATCTAAGTTGAGCGAGATGTCATGCGTCCAAACCCAAGTTGAACTACCATGGAGAGTAGATAATTAACATCTCAAAATCTTCAACACGTTCCCTCAAATGTGGCGAGATGATAATTCAACATGTGTACAAAACTTCAACATGCCCTTGCCAACAATTGCATAATATAAATGAGAAGTCCTCTCAAGTGTAACAAGACTCGGCCAGCGACGTGGCACACAACTTCAACTTGCATAATACAAATGAGAAGCCTTTCAAGTGTGAGTTTATAACAAGACTCGGCCAACATGGCGCATAAACATCCACTGGCCAACAAAAATGTCAACTGACTTGCACAATATAAATGAGAATACTGATATTATATCTTCCAAAAACTTAAGGCGATGGGAGGTGTATAATTTGTTAGGAAATCAACGAGCAGATGAAATTTAAAAATTTTGACTCCACTTTTACCATGATCGCCTTCTTTTAAACAATAAACAAATTAGAAGTAGACATAAATCGTGCGGATTGATCTAGAAGATCACCGTTTGTCTCTGATTTGTAGTTTAATGCACATATCCGTCCAAGTGTTTGGCCTCACCAGGTTGATCCACCACGAACAACCGTCGAATTCTCAGTAGGATTGCTTCCGAAAAAATGAGCTGCTAGACTATCTTTTCTTTCTCCTAAAACTCTCTCTCAAAAACTCTCATTTTACATTAAAATATTGCAAGAATATTATGTTGTAAAATATACAACTCCATAACTATGGATGAAAGTGGCAAACATTTTTTCCAATTGGCTTGGGATTAGCATCTCGACTTGGAGTAGAAAATAAAAAAACATTTTCACAATAAAATAAGGATTAAAGAAAGTAAATCATTTTAATTGATTTATCCCATTAATATCTTATATTAAATATTTCCAACATGTATATTGTCAATATCCAATATTAAATATATTTTATTTAATTACTATAAATCGATTCTGGCATGTGTATATATCATATATATACTACATGCATAAATCTATATTAATATCCAATATTAATACATAATATAATAATATGATAATTAATTTGCAAAATCAATGTGTATCATATACACATATTTATACGCCTAAATACGTATATAAAATATGTATATTTAATTAATCAATATAATTAATATATTGTGTTATTTATTCATAATAAATGAACATTCTTATATTAATTTATCATTTATAACAACTTTATAGTCGGGATAAATAATTTCTTATTTGGTTATCACTATAACCGCAACACGTCATGACTTCACGATCATCGGAAGAGTCAAGTCGTTGACTACTACCTTTCATGTGAAGCGATTACCTTTTTAAATAGAATTATATCGTTGTTATAATATCCACACGATCGTATATCTCGAGTGTCAAACATTAAAAACCGTATTTTATAATCTGGATATCCTACTTTCTCAGTAGCACATTACTTCCGCTTTGCAAATATTTTGAGAATAAACAATCCTTATAAGAAGGCTCTTTCGGATGTTTACTCCTACCATTAGGATACTCGATTCTTGGGCGAACAACATGAATCCTACACATTCTTCAATATCACACTCAATCGCTTACCGCATGATCGCCTCGTGGCTAAGCGGTGATGATTATATATGATCGGTCTCAACACATTGTCGTGAAGCCCAAAGGTAGCATAAAAATAAAAGGGTAATGACAGACACAGAGGCTAGACTAGAAGGAATCACGGAGAAATTTTGTGTTATATAATTATCCCAATAGAGATACCGAAGAAGGAAATAGCTATTAGCTAGTAACATAATTTAGGTAGGCTAAGGGCACTCTTATCGAGAGGCACTAAAATTTTATCTACAAAATAATCATATCACTTATTTTACAACATATCAATTCCAAAACATCCATGTGACGTCACTATCCTTATCATATAACATTTTAAATAATATTAAATAATACGTATTCTACTCCTAACAACTCTATTAATGCACATTAAATATTTATTATTTCACTCAAAGTAGTATCCATATCCCTATCCCTATAATTTTTAATAATTAAATATGTTTAGGGACGTGAATAATCTGTCCTCATAAGTAGGGATGCATTTGTTAATATCCCTAAAAATAAATAGGGATAGAGACTCTATTGTAGAAAATTTATTTTGAGGAGTAAACTCTATTTTTATCTTCATTTTAGGGATAGAGGCGCGTATATAGAACCTGCTTTCTTAGTGCCTAAGCCCACCTGGAACAAAAAAAAACTTACTCCCTCCGTTCCGTATTATAAGTCATTTTTGAATTTTTAAATACAGATTAAGAAAAATCGTAAATGAGTTCTTTTTAATATTTTACGCCAAAATAGTGTATTGGTTTTGGGATTGACTTATAACATTCGTTATTTAGTGTGAAAGTGAAAGCAATCGTTAATCTTATATTGAAATGTGAGAAAAACATATTTTGAGATCTGTGCAAAAATTAAAAGCAACATATTGCGGGACGGAGGGAGTATATGATTGAATTCAATCAGATAAACCGTCTTAATCTACACCACCTATCGATTAAAATACAATCCATTTACACACCTGAATTTCAAATACAGTCTCCGTACTTGTTTACCCTGAAAGCAAGTTTTGTATGATTTTATTGTTAAATTACCATATTTTCCAAAGATTAAACAAATCATAAGATAGATAATTAATATTTTATATATTTCAATACGTTCTAATTTTTAACTCTAAAACTTTTTTCTGAAAGACTATGTTTGTCGAGAGGCTTGAACTCGTGACATCTTGATTTGCTTTGATACCATATTCAACTTATAATTAACATTTTCATTCCAAGTTCCAATGACTCAAAGGACATTTAGCAAAGCTCAAGCACATGCAATTGTTACGTCAAATTGACATTGACAATCACTTTATACATCTATTAAAACCACCCCCTACTTTCCTCATTTCCAAATCAATCAAACTTTGTGTAATTAAACAAAAAAACACAATCACAAAATCATCATGTATGTTCTCAACATATTCTCCCTTTTCATACTATCATCTTTAGAAGCATTCTTCATCATACAACATTCAATACAATCTTTCACATACTATTCTCAATCCTCTTCACAATCTTCATTGTTAATGCATTCCGTTTCCGTAAATCGCCTCTATACTTAGTCAATTTCTCATGTTACAAGCCTCCAGATTCATGTAAAGTACCCTTTTCGACCTACATCGACCACGCGAATCAGATCGATTTCTTGGACGCAGAAAGTGTATCTTTCATGACGAAAGTCCTCTCCCAATCGGGACAAGGCGATCAGACATATCTCCCGCCGGCGATACATTGTATCCCGCCGCGATCCGGCCATGACGATGCGATAAATGAAGTTAAAATGTCGCTTTTTCCGGTTTTCGAAGATCTGTTAAGGAAAACGGAGATTAAGGTTGAAGATATCGATGTGTTGATCGTGAACTGTAGCGGGTTTTGTCCGGTTCCGTCGTTGTCGGCAATCATGGTGAATAAGTTTGGGTTGAGGAAGATGTGAAGAGTTTTAGTGTGGGTGGTATGGGGTGTTCTGCAAGTGCTTTGTGTGTGGATATGGCAAGTAATATAATGAAGAGTTATAAGGAGTGTAATGCTGTGGTTCTAAGTACTGAGATTTTATCAACTGGATGGTATCCAGGTAAGGCCCTCTAAAAATGCTACTTAATTTCATAAGAAACGACCCAGGCTATTATTTGCATGCGCGTATTACTACTCAATCATCATTCTTACTCTCTACTGCGAAGCGATCTTGAAAAAATCGGTTCTGGAATTAAGAATAAAACCCAAAAAACAGACTTTACCCATAGGTGTATTCGAGAACAGCTTTGAGAAAAAAGCGGTTCTTGCTCAAAACAAGCGAAGTGCTCAAAAAGTCGGATTCTACCATGTAGTCTTGCTGAGTAAGATAGGTATGGTGCAAATAAAGGCTTCTATTAATACCAAAAATGCAGTAAATTATTTTATAACATCATGGGGCATAGTAAATTTTATAGTGATCAATGACAACAAAATTTTACGTCAATTTGCCTTGACATAATATATTATTCACACCATCTAATAATCAATTGATACAATATATTATTTACACAATTTTTTTTCCCGGGTTCGAATTTACACTGTTTAATAAATAAAGTAAATGTGGAAAGAAAAAACAAGATAAACAACGTACGTACTAGAAATATATGTAACTCCGTCTGACAAAATTGAACAATTTTTTAGTAATTCCATCAGTTAAATTGAAATAAATAGAGTGTATCGTATCAACGATGTAAACATATATTTATAACATAAGGCTTCGATAGGGAGTTTTATTGGATTATCTTAGTCGGATGATCGACGTAGTATAAATTTTGTCTCTTGTATCATGATGATTATCCAAGCGATGCGATTCAATAAAAGCTCTCTACGTGAAAATAGGCCATTTCGAAGATACATGTTTTAAAAAAAAAACAATTTCCAAGAAAAATAATGCTTGAAGCCTTGAACACCATTTGTATTGGAAAAAGATCCCCGACGGTACATGATGTACAGCCACATTTGTCGTCAAAAACGACGTCGTTGGATCGAAGCGGCGTCGTTTGATCTTTTTTTTTTTAGGTCGGAGCCGGCAGCGTCGTTTGGATCGATCGGTGTCGTTTTGATCTGTGGCCGGACGGTTTGTGCGTCCTGTCTCCGGCGAGGATCGGGGTCCCATTTGTATTGCCGTACCTCTGACAAATTTATTACAATCTGAACGCTTAATAATAAACACCACACATTTTACCACTATTCATTTATTTCTTCGTTTCTTATTACATCCTCTCTAGCACATGATCAATAATATACGTTTTATTGGGACCCATTACAACATTTCACTACTCATGTTAATCAAGAACCACTACTTTACATGTAGTGAAAAGTCACATTCTGTGACTTGTGTAGTGCAGCATATCATTCTCTTTAGTGAAATATCTATCGCGTTCATCCATATTATGTGCAGATAAATTTTTCATTATATCTACCATATTATGTATGATAGGGAATCGATGTATTTTATTTTGCGTTGAGATTTTGTAAAGCTAGAAAAATATGTATTTAAAAACGTAAAATAAAATTCATTAAAAAAGCTGATGCAGGTGCTCTAAAATAATACTACTTATATCAAAAATATAAGTCGTTCTACGTTTTATACTTGTCATGATATAAGTCGATTCTACATTCTGCGTCTGACGTTTATTCTTTCTTTCTCTATCTTACCACTAATATATTACTTCCCCAGTTCATAATTATATGTCATGATTCTTAAAAATCAAAATTTCTTTTTATATGTAAGTAATTCATTTTAATCGTATTTTAATCTTTCTTTCGCTTTTCACTACTACTTTTTAACTTTTTAACCAATCAATTTTTCATATTTATTACACTACTATATTTTCCAAGATTCTTTTTTGGAATCTTCATTTCTTAATTTGTGTGTTTCTATCAAACACGACACGTAATTAGGAATGGAGCGGTATGAACAAACAATTATTCATTCTTTCTGATTATTGCGTTAATGATAGTCGATGAGTATTTTAGGCATTAACGGCTTTAAATCTTTGACGTTCAATGGCTTTTTAAAGCGTATGAAAAGCTCACAGGATGAATTCGTATTTTGAATGGGAGGAGGTAATAAGATACAATATCCATCATTTTTTAATTAGTATGTACATAACTAGCCAGCATTTACTTTCAAGTAAAATAAAACTTACGAAACCTAAGTTTACTATGTGTTTTGACGAGCGGATCCCGGCCAGTCTGAAAAAGCGGTCTGATTTGATGTGCTTGACTTTTAAAATCTAAAATTTGAATGAAACAGCAATTTGGACGATCCGTCCAAATTTGATTCTTCTCTTAAAATCCCAATTTAGGCGGAAATAATCTGTGACGATTTTATCTGCATTGTATTATTTATGCGAAGTCGAGGATCGAGTCCGTGTTTTGACAAACTAATTGAACACTAACACGTGTTCGAGTAGGCAAGTTTTCTTTTACCAATATTCATCATATTATACTAATATTTTCAACATATACACGTAGCATTATGTAAGATATAATAATAATTTGTATGGTTTCTATATATTTCCACACGTCTTTCCATCAAATAATTATAAAATAAATATGAACTCTTAAATGCATGTAGTTATGAAATGGAGGATAAGTTTTAAAATTTTATTTGTTACGTGTTGCCTTTTGAATGCATTGTAGAGTCAATTTGTTAGACTTATATTTATATGTTTGGAAACAGTTGCGACAATTTATGTTTAGAATGTTTGTTTTTTTAAATGTTTAGAATGTTAATTCCTACAAATCTTTAATACAATTAAAATGCAACATGATAATTGAGATAAAACTAAGTATTTGTTTCAAAAAAAAAGACTTTTCTTAATTATGTTAATGATGGTGAAATAAAGATTTGAGTAGTGTTAAATAAACATTTTATATATTAATGATTATTATTGAGATAAAATTCAGTGTTACATCATGATCAAGTATATTAAACTATATATATGTTATATATATATGTAATCCCTCATATTAGGAGATTATGAAAACATTATCAAAATTGATACATAATGAAATTGGTACGTAACTTGAAGTTAACGATTTTAAGCAAAATGAGGATGATAAACTCATAAAGTTATTATATAGGTTCATTATGACTCAAGAAGTTCCGGTAGATTCTTGTTAATTATAAGGCACTACATGTAGTATATATCGTAGTAGTTATCGAATAAACTAAATGTTTAAATCATGAAAGGCAGTGGATATCACTACAAAATCCTCCGATATACATGATCCTTAAAATAAAAGCCCAAGTTTCCAGCGTAAAAAGAAGGTGAATGTCACCTCTGAAATCCTTTGATAGGGTCCTTAAGATGAAGATAAATTGATATGAAGTTGAACTAAATGTCTCAAATAAATGAAAGATGATGGTTTCTCGTCTGGAATCCTTTGATAGGGTTCTTAAGATTGAGATTATCTTATAAAAAATTCGACTAAGTGTCTACGCATGTATGAAGACTGTGAATGTCACATCTAGAATTCTTTGGTGGAGTCCTAAAGATGTAGATAATCTGATACAAAATTGTTACATAACTTCTTCAAAAAAAAATTTGTTACATAACATGCAGATTTACGAGCGAGCGATGTTAAATGATAGTTATTGAATTCATTTATAAGCTCAAAATAATCTCAACTCGACGTTGGTGCATTACAATATGTTATTAGTCAATTGTCGTACCCAAATCACTACTACCACATAATACGTGTATCATAACAATTGAAACAATACATATAATTGTGTATGATATATGATTTATTGATCGATATGAGAGGCATGAATTAAAGCCCAGTATGTTGTGTCAATTATTACGAGAGAACTATTATAACCATAACCTTTTTCTTTCGGGTATTGTTAATTACATCACGATCGATATATTCCGACACTATATTTTATGCAAATTTTGACTTTATGAAGATCGAAATCCGTTTTCAACTTCTCCTAAGTTGAAATCCTTTTCTCCTCGATACTTTTGCATGCAGGTAAAGAGCGCAACAAGCTAGTTCTTAACTGCATCTTCCGCATGGGAGCTGCAGCAATCTTATTATCCAACAAGAAATCATTCAAATCCAAATCCAAATACAAACTCCTCCACACACTCCGTACAAACCGCGCATTCGACTATCAATCTTATCTCTCTGCCATCCGGGAAGAAGATTCCGACGGTTTCACCGGCGTCACCCTCAGAAAAACCTCCTCCACGTCGCCGGCGACCTTCTCAGAACCCATATAATAATCCTCGGCAAAAAGATCCTACCTTTCACAGAACAGATTCTATACGCGGTTTCGGTAATAAGGAAGAAGTATTTGGATAAATCGGTGGAGATTTATGTACCCAATTTCAAGTCGGTGGTTCAGCATTTTTGTTTGCCGGCGTCCGGTAAGCCGGTGATAAGGGAGATCGGAAAAGGGTTGAAGCTAAATGAGAAGGATATGGAGGCTGCATTAATGACTCTGCATAGATTTGGGAATCAAAGTTCTTCATCTTTGTGGTATGAATTGGCTTATTTGGAGGGTAAAGAGAGAGTGAAGAAAGGTGATAAAGTTTGGCAACTTGGTATGGGGAGTGGGCCAAAGTGTAATAGTTTGGTTTGGGAATGTGTTAGTTCTATTTTGGGTGAGAGAGAGTGGGCCATGGGACGATACCATTTCTGAGTATCTATCTGTAGAATCTTTACTGACCTTTTGCAAATTTCTCTTGTGTATTATATTGAGGTTGTGAGGTTAATTACGCTTTCTAAGGGATGAACGTCTACATTCAATTGGTGTAAAGTTGAAACTCATGTATGATGATATTAGAAACTTCCGGCGGTTGAGCATCGATGTGAATATTCGGCGCGGAAATTCGAGCACGTGTATGATATATCGAGGCTTTACAGAGGTCAAATCTCTCACGTGTGGTTCAATTCTTGGAAAGAGCGAGCATAATACATGATGTTACGACTTTCGGATATAGAATGTTCACGGTGAGTTTGATTCTTTGGAAAGTTGACTTATATCTGAGGTTCGAACTTTCAAGTAGTCATTTATTCACAATGAAGTTTAAACTCTAGAAAGTCGAATGTCGGCATCTTGTCAGACATTAGAACTTTTCCGATGTCAAATATATAAAGTGTCAATCGCCGGAAAGTCAAAACCTTATACACAAATGTTTGATTTTGAAATCTTACATGAATGTTAGAAACAGAAATTCAAAGCTTTATATATGAGTTCGACTTTCTGACGATTGAAGCTATTCTGAACACTCAACCTCTGTAAGTCGAACACCATGTATGAAGGTTCATTGTAGTGCTTCTAAAATAGGTTTTGTATGAAGTCTCTAAAGACTTCCATATTTGATAGGGAATTTTAAAAACGGAAACGATAATGTCACGATAATATGATAATAACAATAGAATATGCTTTTGCACTAGTGATAATTATGATACATATAACAATTAATATGCTATATCTCATAATTAATTATGCAAAAGTTTATGTAGTTTTATTATAACTATTTTATTGTAACAAATATCATTACTCTACTACTATGCACCGGGCGGATCTAAAGCCTCTAGGGTGGTCGCGAATGCATTATAAAAATAAAAATCTTTCTGCATTTCACATATAAAAAAATATTTGGATAAAGTGAAAAAAATTATTTAGTGTGTTAAATATTTACTGACCTTGCATTGAAAAAAAGTTACGGGTCAGTGGCATGTATCCATCACCGACGACTGTATTTAACATATACCTATCATAGCATGCCTCATGAACAGTGTCTTGCATTAATAGAGACACTGTTCTAATATATATCTGCAAGCAGACAACAAACTTTTTTCCGGGTTTTTCTATCGTCGGTTTTAAATTATCATTCTTAAAATTAAAATTATAATCTAGACATATATGAATTGTTTTTTTTTTCTTTCTGAAACATGAAATTGACTACTTTATTAAATAATTTCATATGCATCGGTCGTGCTAGCTTTGGCTTATACAGTACTGCAAACGAAAAAGGGCATTTTGGGTCGTAGAGTTTGATGAAAACGACATCATTTCGTATCAAAAAAATAAAAAATATATCAAAATTCAAAACAATGTCGTTTTAATTAATTCTTCAAGATCCAACTCCGTCATATGCATCATGGCTTGATTAAGTGGTGCATGTATTAAATATTATACCATGAAAGATGATTACCGAGTTAAAAGCAAGATCTTTATTTATATCGGCATTCGTTCTAACATGCGGCGTTTTACGCGTGCGTCGCGGTAAAATCGGCCTTGTGAAAGTCGGTCGTGGAGCGCTTGAACCGACTTCCGTGGGTTACCGGCGAGGAACCGATTTCCCAAAATCGATTCTCATGATATCTCACTAAAGTCGTTTTTTTATGAAGAAGCAGAAACTTTCGTAAAATCGATTATTTATGATGCTTGTGAATAAAGGTGTCTTGCGAGTAGAATAAGTATCTTTATGAAATAATAGTCATATTAAAACTTTTTTTGGTTGAAGAAAAGTCGCATTAAAACTTAGTTGTGTATAAAAATGCAATTAAACTGTAAAAGCTAGTTGTTTATGTATATATATATATAGTAAACGCTAATGGTATTATTTTATGTATTTAGTAAACGCAATGCGGGCACTACCTCTTTTTGGGTTTAAGACGAAGTCCTCGAATTGGACTTTTAGTTGAAGTTTTTTTTTATTTTAAAAACATACTTACTGTTAGATATTTTTTCATAAATAAATATTTTGATTACCGTTTGTATCTGAGTTTCGTATGAATTAATGTTATCATGACGAAGCGGGGTTGGATTAATGCATCATCGATTCATTAAAGGATATGCATTTTGGATTTTGAATCATGCATTTTAATTGATATATATCTTATCGCTTTTCGTGTAAGGGTTGCATCTTTCATCCGGTGAGCAGATGGCAATCCTCTACTTCGTCGTGCGAAATCACGCCGATTCGTTTATGTGGTATTTGCGGCCCATAAAAACCTTAAGTATCTGACGAAAATTCATAAGTTTGTGGCGTCGTCGAAAAAAATTTGAGTGTCGCCGGTTTTGATTCAAACAAGTCATTTATTTGAATCAAACACTCAAATATATCACGAGAGAGATTTTCATTTGATCCTTTAGTGATGATCGTGTGGGGCCAACATCTTTTTAAAAACAGCGTTATTAACGTCGCTTGGAGTTTCTAACTTCTGCATCAAATCACTAAATCTTATATTTTTTAAATCTTATCGCGTTTTTAACGTCAGTAATCTGAAAAATTAATAAAAGCTTGTTTGTATATATTTTTTTTTGGGTAAAGTAAAATTTTTTATAGACTGTATCGATTGGAGTAAAAAAAAAATGCATTTATCAAAAAATAAATTAACGTATTACGTTAGGTTGGATCGAATTGAATCTACAATTCTTTTTATTAACGAAGCATGTATCGTTGGGCATAAAACGTAGTTGAGGCAAGGCAGTGGTCTCTTTGGCCTCACTGTAGGGCCGGCCTTGGCTAGTGGAAGTGTAATGCTTCGATCAATCAATATGCATCATAGTCATATTTTGACTTAATAAAATGCTTTCAAATCCTTATGGTGTGTGTGTGTGTATATATATATATATATTTAATAGTATTATTTATGTATTTAGTAAACGCTAGTGGAAGTGTAATGTTTGTTTTTTTTTTTTTTTTTTTGTTGAGGTTTGGAAGTGTAATGTTTCGATCAATCAATATCCATCATAGTCATATTTTGACTTAATAAAATGCTTTCAAATCCTTATTGATGTTTTTATCCAAAATGTCATAAAAACATTTATAAGTTTTGTCTTATGTATAAAATAGATATAACCTAACCGACAAGTCTATGTACAAGCCACCTATATTCAAAAAAAAAAAAAAAAAAAAAAAAAAAAAAAAAAGAAATTTATGTACAAGCCACCAAAAGAATAAAAAAATTGAGTTGGTCAATGTTGTCAAACTGTTGTTCTAAGAATATATGCATGAATCAATGTTATATATAGACTTTTTTTTTTAAAGGTTATATATAGACTTAAGTTCAGAATAATTGTCATAAATTTATATATTATCAGATATTTATTTAGTTTTACCTAAATTATGTGCTTTAGATCATTATATATATATATATATATATATCTTAGTAGTGGTTGCTTGTGCGATGCACGGCAAAGAACAGCCCTGGGAAGCCATTGGTAGTCTTGATTTTAAGATGATGAAACACTCGATGAAAAGAAACTGAATAGATAATTGTTTCATTGCATTATGAAAGCAAGTAGGAACTGTTACAAGATTGAGACTTATGAGAATAGCGAGAATATACACGAGCAATTGTCACAAGATAGGATAGAGATTTATCACAAACCCGCAGGTAGCATGAATAAAGAGAATAGCTAGAAAGTTTTAATGACTTATAACATACAACCGAAAACCGAAAGCCATAAATTTTCATTCCATTACATAGCAAACAATTAGGGTACAACAGTAATTGTCCTCAAGAAGTTGTAAAGTCAATGCCTTTTCGTCAAATCGGTACCATCACAGACGTCTTGAGCAGCTGTACGACGTTGGGAAAAGGGGATGAAGAACATGAAGCCGCCGATTTTGCCACTTGATTCGATTAAGCTAGGATTGCATCTAAGAACACGCAGCTGTACAACTTTGCTGCTTGATTCGAGTTCTTCAGATTTCCTCTTTAATGTTGCAGTGAAACCAATGTTTGTTAGCTTCAGTTGCCGCTTACCAAGTTCTTCAGAGGAACCGTTCTCGTCGTTCTTGTCAGCTTCACTGTATTGACCAAAAAAACACACACAAACACACACCAAGTCGAGTGTTTTTCCGGCTAAAGAAAACTGATGCCGATATATGTTCAAATCAATGCTTCACCATAAAAGCGCTGGCAAGATGTTCGGAGTATGACATGCACATCCCCAACTAAACCGAACCAATGTTGGGAAACCAAAGATTGCGTGTTTGTGATCATCCAGCAAAGCCTTAAATCACGGGATCTGTAAGCATCAACAATAGCCTTTTATGTTTTCGCTAGGTTTAGTCAGTTAATCATATCCAGTAACAATGGATAAACAAAAATAATTCACCTCCAGGGTACCCAGACACAAAACTTTTGTGCATGTTTTCAGTTGTTTCATCAAGAACCCAAACCTTCAATGCACGATCCTTCGTAACCTAAAAACGTAAGAAAACGAGATGTTGAGAGTTGCAAGGTATATTGAGAAACCGTTTAAGGTTGTTGAAGGAATCACCTTGCCCACGACACTTGCCCCACTAACAAGAAGATAGAGACCATCAACCTTCTTAGCGGATGTCCAACTGTATCTACATATACCTGAAACATTGTCAATGTTAGATATTTTTAAGTGAATATTTCTATCCAAAAAGAAAAAATACTTCCTGAGAAACACAAAGAGACATTAAAATAGCTCACAAGGACAAATAACTTTGGCTGCAAATCAACGAGCCAGTTTAGAGTCTTTCTCATGATGTATTTCAACATCCCAAATCAACGAGCCAGTTTCGTGAATATTGCTATCCAAACAGGTTCCCTTGTTTAGAGTGTTTTGTTGCTGCAAATGAGCAGGCCAAAGTTATTAATCAAACTGAATAGATATAAACTGAAAGTGACATTAATCTATTCAACCATTTAATAATATAGTGGTGTGTAGTGTATAGGGGTAGCCGCATGATTGTATTTCAACCCCTAAATGGTTGCTATATGGATTATGTCTTCCATTTAGTAATTTCCTGTCTATATTTATGTGGAGCAATTAGGAACCTGACGTGGATGCTTTAGTAATATTTTCAACCATTAATAAAGTGACATTAATCTTTTAAACCAACTTCATTAAACGGTACTTCCAATATATCAGTACCAATATATCCATCATGTGACGCAGATAGAATTCCTAGTTCTGGCATGAAAGCCAGTCCTCAAACCGTATCTGCAACGGTTAACAAAACCCAATCACAATCATTAAGATCCAATTGTCCAAGTAGTGCATAAAATATAAAAAACAGATACAGTGGACTAAGTAAATTCCTCGAGTAAAGATCAATGACATCTAGCGCATCTTAAAACCTTGGAAACGTTCATGCACACATACACATGGAAGAAAAAGGGGAAAAAGCTGTATAGAGCTTCAGATAATAAAAACATATTGACGTCAGTGATATACAATTAAGACAAAAGCTACACCACATCCTTCCATCAAGAAGTTCAAATTTCAGTGAACTATTAGATCATAAGAGCTCGAAAACTGAAAATATGCTATTCTTAGCACCAGTTCAAGATTACATGCTTGCCAAGTATTACATGGATCAAACTGCATATCTAGCCTACTTAAACAGGTCATATGGAGAGAATTCATATTTTTCAAACTCTAGCACTTAACATACACCACGATAACCTCATATCCCATTTTAATCCTAACAACATTCAACAAATCCTGCTGTTTAAAGACACAATAATAAATTCATAACATTTGAGTGAAACCAAAGATCCCAAAACAGTGAGCAGAGCAAGAAAATGAATAGAAAGATAGAAACAGACTAACATGTCCATGATGAGTCTTCAATCCTCGATCCTCCTCCCCGGTAATTTCCATCAATAAGAAGGGTCTTGATTGGAACCTAAATATAATGACCAGAGAGTTCAAAACATCATCACTCATCATAAAAGTCCGGAAGGCCCCATCTTTACTAACAAACAAACATCCTGAACAACATTTCCAATTCTCAAAAAGAGAAAAACATCACCCATATCTATTGCAAGAGAGCAAAAATATACTAAAAACAGCTAAAAATCCGTAGACAAGAAAGGGATTAGTAATAAGTACCTTTCTTGTAGCAATCCTTGTTGGATAAAAAAAAAGTGGAAGCACCTAGAAGAGAAGCTAGATTCAACAAATCAGCATATTTAAATAGAGGCAGTATACCCCTCCCAAAAAATAGAGGCAATGTATTTTCCAGAGAGAATGACGATAGAAAAAACAGTTGAGATAGTATTTCATCTACACGCCTAACTGGAGTGCTCAAAATTTCACATACGGACTCAATTTTACCATCAAAACATGATAAACAACGCAAACCGGAAATAAGATACACACAACTGAAATGTCCAAATGAATCATTGAAATAAAAACAACAGCTCTGTAAATGACAAACTAAAAGCCAGTGATTCGCCCTAACCTCGTTTTGGAATGTAAGGAACTATTGTTGTAATATCCTCCACATTCTTCATCCTCAGCAACAACCGCCATTGAATTCTTGGATCAAAACGAATGATTGGAGCAGCTCCCGACTGAACAACAGAGACAGGGTGAAGAAAGAGGAAGACACCGCAGCCACCATATACACGATCTGCAAATAACGGATATTAAAACCTTAAGAAAGTATATACTACCGTGAGAATAGAAATAAATTAACGGATACCTCAAAACAAAGTCAACAACTGAGAATTTAAACCTTTGTGCAACTCAAAGTCTGCTTTCATTTCTTTTTCATTCATTCTCGTTTCAACTAAATTATATTTACAAATAAAAAAAACAAAACAGAAATATGAAACGCATCAAAATTACAAACGACAACAATTAAATTCGGGATATAAAAAAAAAATCATACCAGGCCTCGACCACACATCTTGCTTGAACTTCTTGGTAAGTTGCTCCCTTATTGCTTGAACTTCTTGGTAACTTCTTGGTAAGTTGCTCCCTTATTGCTCCCTTCTTGGTAAGTTGCTCCCTTTTAACCCAAAGCAACGTATTTTGTCAAATCGGAAGCATCAGATGTACGGCGCTACAACCAGCACGTGAAACCCATCTAGATATGTGGAGAAGATCGAAGAAACTGCAGCCGCCGGGAAGAAACCACCACCTTACCCTCGACCAGAGCAAAGCCAGTGTCTTTCTGTCAAATCAAACCCATCACAGACGCATAGAGGTGTACGACAGCATAGATAAGCCATTTGAAACGGCCGACGCCGGCGGTAAACGTCAAACGACCTGGAGGTGCGGGAGAGGGTGAACGAAGAAATCGCCGCCGATAGCCATACGTACTCCCTCTTGAATGAATACCTAACAACTTGATCTTCTGATTTTGTTTCCACTAAACCCATTACTGGGCTAATATTTGCTGGACTTTAATTTTTTGACTGGGCTAATTAAAAGCAAAGCCCAAACGCGAATTAAATGCAAATACCATCGACGTGGCCATGCATTTGAAAAAAAGCACAGCTTTCTTATAAGTAAGGACTAGTGGGCGGGTAGCGTCTGCGCTTGCGGCGTGTCTGTGGCTTCGGTGGATATGAAATCGGGGATCGTGATAAGGATGAAATCTTGAAGCGGAATAGGAATATATTAGAGCATCACGAGCGTTGATCGTTTTGAAAGTACGAATCTGAAAGCGTATTATCTGACAATAGCGTATTATTATCTTTATGCAAAACACATAGGTGGTAATAGTTTGTAATATCTAAGCATCTGTCATATTGATGTTCTTTGTCAAGAGTGATAGTTCAACGGTAGGATTACAAGCAAAGAGGTTTATTTAATACTACATGATAATAGTAGGATTTTAATACCAAGGCATAACGATCGGCCGTCACTCTGAGACTTGCTTCTCTTTGCCTTTCTTTCTTTGGGCTTGTGTGAATGTCGGCGAGTTCATTTGTGGATCACGGAAGAAGCATGAGATGGATGGGTAGGGAGTGGTGCATCTCAAAGCGTACAGCGACAAAATCAAGGCTTCTTTTAGGCGGGGAGTAGATTGTTCTGTTTTTACGGTGTGGGCAAGGCTTGACCTCGATCATGTTTTTCTTCGTCTTGGGAGTGAACAAGCTGTTGTTCATCATCGAGTAGTGTCGGTGAGGTAGGCGGCGATGAAGAGACAGCGGGAGGTCTCTATAGCGTCCATCTGTGAGGCCTTCATGCAGGTGTACCGCATCCTGCGGTGCTTGGGGCACCAAGTGTGGAAGGTCGTATTTCTTGATGAAACATACCGCATTTAGTTTGTCAAGTGCTGCCTGCAATTGATCTTGGATGCCAAAGTCCTGCGAAAGCAGTTACTCTGTTAGAAGAAGTCATGCGAGGCGGTGAACACTATTTGAATCATAAAATCTATGTTTTGTGGGCTTACAAACTCATAAGAGTCAGCGAGCATCGTAGGTGAGGCGATCCACTTGTTCAACATCTGGTGGCGTCGTGGCGATCACGGAGAGATTGGGCGCCTCGGTAATCTCATGAGGCACCACGACATCTGGAAGGAAGACATAGTTAGAAAAATAATAATGGTATTGCATATGTTATGTGCTACTCAAATATCACGGCAATAATATCGAATCTGAGGCCATCGAAGTGTTAGAAAACAAATTCGGTTGTATCACGGGCCTCGGTCACACAATTCTGATTACACGACCCTGCATGTCACACGTTTGCGATTCTGATTACAGTTACGAGGCTTAGAAATTGTGTGACTTGAAGGCGACAGATTCTGAGCTTACACAATTACAATTACTGATTACGGATCCGCAGTTACAGATTCTGATTACAATTGAAGCTGTAACGCTTACATATTACTGATTACGAGGTTCTGAGGCTTACAGTTACAGATTACGGATCACAAATTCACAATTACCGACGCCAGGGTCACACGTTTCTGGATTACAAATTAATGCATTTTATTATCTGAGCTTAGTGACACAATTACGGATGCAAAACAAATGAGACATACGGTGCTCCTATCAACTTAGGTAAAATCAAGAATACAATCCTAGTATTATATAATTATCAAGAGAGACTAATAATAATATAAGCGTTACTACAAAACCGGTGAATGCGGGGAATTTACTTAGGATGGAATTGAGTTGTACCTCGATTCGATCGATCATATTCACCACATGAATTGCATGTAAGGTTCGACCAGGCGGGAGCATCCACTTTTTATGGCGGTTTGGGCAAGCAACAATATGGTATGCCCGTTTTGCGGTTGTGAAGCGGACTTGTCGACACCTGGCGGTGTTGGTATTTTTCAAACAATTTGTAAAGAAGGTTTTGTTATTCTAAACATGAAGTGGTGGGCAACTATGGGAACATTACCATGTTGAGTGTTGCAAGTCTGATGGGTACATCATGGCATCGGCAATGCTTGGAGGTGGCAGCAATGATTTATATTCTTGTATGCTTTGTCTTGCAACAAGCGATTGATTTCGACTTTGTTAAGAGCAAACCTACATTAGAAAGCAAGATGTGTAAGCTTATGTTGTTTCTTGTGTGGGTGTAGGACAAAAATAAGTGTATTATAATGCTTTTCTTACCATTCTTTGAGGATGGAGTGTCAAGCAATGGGGGATCAATCAATATGTATGAGAGCGGTCTAGACCCCCGTCACGAGTCTGTATGTGTGTAGCAAATATAATATAAACAATAACGATGGACATGTGGGAATAGTTGTATCTAGAAATTTTGTGGTAAATACCGTGGAATGTGGTTGCTTTCATGTTGAGTCCGATAATGAGTGGTGTGTTTGCTATATTGTCAGCGATTATGTTTCCTTCAACATCACCAAAGTAGTTCCAGAGACCTAAGATCATAGGTTGTTTCTTTGCTTGAGTGTCTGGGGCGAGCAAAAAGCTGTAAATTTGGGTTATAATGAAGGGAATACTCAAGTTAATAAGGGTGGCGATTTTCTTTGTAGTTTGCAATAGAAGTAAAAATGCCTATTAAAAGGGTATCTAAGGCATATGAAATCTACGGATGTAGTTGTATTTGTGTATGCCAATAACATACCTTTCATCAATGAGAGCGAACTCACGGATAGTAGAGTTACGTGTAACTTTGTCTTTAATGGGAATGCATGAATGGCAATACCTTTGACATCACACAGACATTCTTTGTTTGTTAGAAGGGTGTAAGGTGAAATATACAAGGAAAAATCTATAAGGCGAATGACGTCTTTGAATCCTCCTTCTTTGTCGGCGTGTGGAAGAACTCATTGAATGGACATATAGGATAGGAGAAAGGCAGCGGTTGAACCTCCGTTTCTGAATCAACTCTACGGGAGTGTCATTCCTTATGATCCAGCGAAGTCGTAATCCCCAACTTTGAAGAAACCAAAGGCGAGTTAACTAGCATTTGAAATCCGATAGCAACTTGAAGGGTTGCGGTGATGTCGAAAAGTAATCGATATCTTTATCGTAAAGCATGCCGAGACTTTTGTGCCTATAAAGACAAATGGCACACATATGTAATAAAATTTGAATTTGGGTTGATGGTGTGTTAACAATCGAGTATCTGCAAGATTACTATAGGAAAAGACTATTTTGTAAAGAACTTACGTGTTGATCGACAAGGAGGAAGCGCTTGTATGGCACAGGATGCCTCATGGTTTCCAGCTTCTTTGTCTTTGGACTCGATGGCTTTCAACAACTGGACTATAAGCGTCGAGGCCAATGCCAAGTCCACCTCCAAAATTGCGTATTCTCTCCTTCTTGGTACAAGTGCCATGCATATTGAACATACTACATTAAGGGTATAGTCGATATGATTTTTTATAAAAAAGATTTATAGAAGTAAGAGTGACCTCGTTAGTGGGACCACACTCGGCATAATACATCTGGATGCTACACATATGTGTATCACAAAATTCATACATACATACATCTGATCAACGGGAGGCGAGAATATACGATCTAACATACACATGATTTACACATGTAATATATATAAACAGGAGCAGAATTAACATAGACATGAAGGCAATCCATACATGATTGTATGAAGGCAATCCATACATGATTTAACATAGCAGAACATAGACATAGACTGTATGAAGGCAAACCATACATGATTTAACATAGCAGAACATACAGTCAACAGGAACAATTGTAACTACTGATTAGCTAACATAGACTGTATATTACATGTGTAAATCATGCCGAGCTTTATTTCAGCTTAGTTTAAGTCAACGGGAAGCGAGAACAATATATATAAAAACATAATATATAGGTTTTCTTAATGAGTAATTATATCACGAGTTGTTGAATTCATGTGATCCACTCAATCTTTGAAAAGAAAACAAGCCTGAGACCTAAAACAATGTGGCGGAAAATGATAGTGTTATTGGTTGATTCGGTCATTATTTGCATAGAAGAGAATGATACACATATGTGAATCACAAAATTCATACATACATACATTATTGCCTACAAAGCAATGCACTGACAAGCGAAAATTCTAATTATTGATTAACTAACATAGAGTGTATAGTACATGTATGTAAATCATGTTGAGGTTTATTTAACTTAGTTTAACTTAACGATGGTGGAACAATATATATATAAACATAATGTATAGGTTTTCTTAATAAGTAATTATGGAGATTGTTAAACTCATGTCTCGCACTCATGTTGAAAAGAAAACAAGCACAGACCTAGAACAGCGCGGCGGAAAATTTAGTGTTATTGCTTGACTCGGTCATTATTTGCATAGAACAACCTAATTGGTCAAGACCTCTTTGTAGACTATATTTTTTGTTGTAGATAAGTCAATATCATCAATGAGTTTTGCGTATAAGCACACAACAAATCTTGAGGATTTTGCTCGTGACAACGCTTCATGTTGTCCGTGTGAAAACACAGGTTCCACAAGATAAATACCTCTGAATCAATGTTTGACCTTGTGCTTTGTTTATTGTCATCCATAAAGCACAAGCGAATAAAAGCGGGAGTTCGTTTATATGAGTGCGGGATAACGATCATTTGCTCAAAGGTGAGTGGAAATTCTATGAATGAAAACTATTTTTCGACATATTCTCACAGAAAATTTACGCTGTATGACATTTCTTTGTAAAGATTTGCAAGTCAAGCGTGTACCGTTGCAAAGTCCTTGAGATGGATCTAAATTCCTTAGCAAAATGATTGGTGCATTCTCTTTTAAGGTTAGTTTGTGTGAAGGCAATCCATTAGGGTTTAGACTATTAATTATGTCTTACGTATTGTGCTTGTAAGTCGGGGTTCATAGTGTGATCAAAACTTGAATATGTAATTATGCATCACAGGAATTTTTATCATTAGTTGATTGATTTCATCTACGAATTCATTTTTGTAGTTAATATTGCTTTGTTTTACGGCTTTAGGAGGCTGCTTTGTTTGGCTATTGATGTATGGATATGTGAATTCTATCGACTTAGAAGGTCGACTGTTGGTCATCGATATTAGGAATGAGGCATTCGGCGGTATTCTAATATTTGCACTATCGTGTGTATTCGATCTTCCTTCGCCTATGGACATTAAAAATGCATGAAACATGGATCGGTTACGGCTCTCATGTTTTGATGGGTGAAGCTTTTCTATGTGGGGCCACAAAGGTGAATTAATTAAGCATGTATCTAGTGTTTGAGATTTGGTAGCTCTTTCAACTACGGAAGTATTTGCGAAAATCACCACCAAAGGCGATAACCTTGCCACGAACAAGCTGTTCGATGCTCGTCAGTCTTGAAGCAAGTCGTTTAATGATTATGGCAACTCTTTTCACCATTGGTGCCTCGTCCCATATGATGAGCTTGATTCCCACTAATTAAATGGGCAAGAGTGATTGTTTACTTACTCTACATGCGAAGATTCAATTTGTGTCTAGTGGGATTTTGAATCGAGAATGTGCGGTTCTTCCACAGGTAGTATGGAAGATCACGATTCGGATGTAGCGATTCTTAGAGCATAAAAGCCTTTAGATCTAATTTACTGCGAGTAGTGCTCTGTACAAGAAAGTCTTTCGATGCCGCCGGGACCGTCGACAAAGAAAGCAGCGACTCGTTAGTATATCGGTGGATGTGATAAAATTTGGAAAATGTGTTTACATTTTGAGTTAAGCATGTATTTTAGTCTTAGGTCATTTTAGGACACAGCGATACTACTCTCGATTACGATTTCTTTAAGTAAGTCTTAAATCGTTTGTGTATGTATTGTTTCTTTGGAAGCCTGAATATAATCTTAGTTTTTGCCCGTCGATTGGAGGAATGGTGAAATTTGATGAATAAGTTTACGTCTTATTTGTCTTTGGGCTTAACGAAGATTCTATTTAAATCTTGAGACATATTTTGTTCAAATTTGTAGAAGAATGCCCGGTGGATCGTTTGGAGTCGAGAAGACAAGAATGCTTGCAAATAAGCGCCTAAGTTCATATGGGGCTGGAAAAGCGAGCTTAAATCTAAACATAATTCTGGTACATTGTCGTGTTCGAGCAATCCAGCGAAGCAATGCGACCTCACGGAATGTACGGAGACCACGACCGTCGGCAGTTTTAAGGTCGTTGTATGAAGTAGGACATTGGACATTCTTTAAAAGCATTCTTAAGTAGAACCTTTCACCTACATCCGGATGTGCGATTACTATCCTACCGATACATTAAATCTTGTCTGCGTACATGCCATTTTTATGGCTAGTATTCCATCTGAAGTAGGTGGGAAAATCTGCATAGGTACACTTAAGATTTATTCTTTGTTTAGTTTACTTTATTCATTTCAAAAAATTACATCGGCATGGCTTTTAGTGCATTCGAATTTTGCGACATACGTAAGGCTACGGTTTGTGTGAAAAGTGATTGGTGGTAATTTTAGGGTGGAGATGTAAGCTCATTCTGGGAGGTTTCATTTAGTTCATTGGAAATCTGAATATCGCCACATTGCCTCGGTGGCGATATCCATCGTCTTTGATACAAAGTTGTCTATTTCATCAACAACATTTTGGTCGGGAGAAAGGTTTGTGATTGAAAAGAACTCGATCCTTTTGCCTTTGCATATGTATTTGTAGATATATTTAAGCTTTGCTTTTATGGGCGTGCATATCTCAACATTGATATGACAATCAAACAAAGCAACTAAATATGGTGAGTGAGGCACCACCCATACATTGTCTAACCAAGCACCGCGTATCTTTTACTCTATTCGCATCATTCCGGCGGCGGTATGCGGATAGGAATCTAAGCCTACTCTGGTTTCATCGAATAGGCTTTAGGGTACATATTCTTGCATGTTTGGTTTTACATGCCGAGACATTACCAGGATTAAGGACACCACATGGGCCGTAGGCATGTGGCTTCACATTGCTTTGAGCGAGAAAGGATGTAAGTCTTTGTCGGGAAGCTTCGGCCGAGACAATCGATCAAATTCGGAAGAATTTGTAAAGTTTACATTTGTTTTCAATATCGATAAGAAATGAGCGTGTAGTAAACCTCGTTTACAGTACTCGATGACATATGTATATCACGAGAAATCTCACCAAACACATTTTTTTAAGAGTTCAATTTTAAGTTCCTCTGCCTTGCATGGAAAACCACTGGCTGTGAAGAGTGCAGTGCATCTGTGCTAGCTCACATGGCGACAAGTGTTCTTTAATTTACGGCCAGTCGGATTACATGTCATAGTTAGGAAGATGTAAAACTTACCAAATTTACGGACTAAAGTCATTGCATCTACATACTTCTTACGCATATATATCAGGGCCGCTTTCTGAAAAACTTGGTGGCGAGAACAATCCTTTGCCTATTTTTGGCGGTTCTTGTTACTTACTTGCCCGGCGGCATCTACGATTCCTTGTAAAAACTCTTGTCTTACATGTTCTTGTTTTGATTTAGCTCGAAGAAATCTAGCCTTTGCGTTTATTTTTAACATACATGTCAACCTGATATTCTTTGGAAAAGCTGCCGTAATGGAGGACATGAGATTCATCATTGGCTCTGTCTGGAACTTATATGAGTAGTATTCCGCCAGAGAAACAAGCGATGAATCTTCACCCCTACTCGCGACAGCTGCGGCACAAAGGAGGAGTCACATATAGTGCAAACACCCGAGGCGGTGGTGTAAGCGAAGCTTACATACATGTGCTTACCTTCTTCTTGACCCTTAGTAGGTATTCGGCATTGGTGAAGCTATGTGGTGAAAAGTGTAATTCTTAGAGAGGATGCAATTTCTCTTGGTGTGTTTTACACCATTTTTGGAATACCCTCATGCCATCCGCTTTGGCCATTAGGGAACATTAGTGGGTATTGTAAAGGTCATAACATCCAAAATAATATTGGGTATTTTTCGATTGTCCACTATGTTTATATACCACTAATATCCTGTGTGTTATTTCACGAGAATCTTCATCGGTTTGCAAGAACCTTTGCAACTGAGATACGAAGGTTTGTTGTATGTTTAAGATTATCGTAGGATTATGTTTGAGAATAATCGACATTCCTCTAAGTTTTACGTGGTGACAAGCTGCGGAAGAAGCGTCGCGTAAGGATTTGAAGCTAAGATTCTTACAAGGGATTATGAGATTTGAGGATCAAATCACAGACTGACTAGCAAGTCGGTTCTAAGTTCATAATGCATATCATGGTAGTAAAGCTGCAGATTTTTGGTTCATCACCAATTGGCGCTAGACAATTAATCCAATGGTATACTTGGCCTTGGACTCACAAAGCATAGATACCTTTTGTTCTTCTTGCTAGTTTTGTCATACTTTAAGCCGAGAGAAGTGAAACCTAAATGGTTGTTATAATGACGGATCATAACTCTAAAACCTCTGGATTCAGAAACAGATGGTGTTAGAAGCATGACCTTTAACTCATAAGGAATGCTAATCTCAGCAAGGGTAACATCCCAATCCCGAACAACGAGATTTCTTTGTTTCATGGAAGAACTTCTTAGCACACGCAATGTTTGCGATCGAGGCGGAATCTAAGATGCTAGGAGAAGCAGATATATTTATCGGATATTCTACGCCATGAAGAACCTTCTTTTGTTTTTCAATCTTTGTGTGGGTGACAATTGATTGACAACAAATGGAAGCATCGCGATTCATTCTGGTAGTTTTTGTCTCTTTGGATTTACGTGGACATCATTGGATTTGCTTTAGATGGGATAGGAGGATCAACGGTTGTAATGTAGGAAAATCATTGAGTCGGCATATACCAGCGGTGATGGTGCTTTATGGTTAAAATCTTTGGACAAGGCCACTTTTCACTTGACTGTTGTACAGCGAGCAACAACACGGGCCTGTATTACGAATGACTAAGTCTTTGTATGAGCGAGTCGGGCATGCATTTAGGCTCGACAAATAAGGATCAGTACACATGGTGCCCACAAGGGTGGGTGAAAGTTTTTCTGGAAGGCGATAGTCGGGAGAAGCATCTGTGCTAGAAGATGCTTGGCTGCGAGTATCGATTTTTATTTTATGAATTGTTGGCCTACAATCGGGTATGCTCTTTGGTTTGAGTGGACAATGATCTTCTGCTAGAGATCCAGGCTGGGCTTTCCATGGCTTTTAGTTCTCGTTTGGTAGTTGTACTACAAGCTAGACACTAAGACTTCACATCAAAAAAACAGAAAACCAGGGGAAAACTATTCAATAGGGTAAACTAAAGGAAACTAACGACTTCACTAAGCCATACAACGAGAAACAAACCGGATGCAACACCAGAACCCCTATCTAAGTTACCTTTATTACGAGTGCAACAACACGATTACACTATTATACCTTCATCCATAGGCATATATGGATGAATAGCTAAGCGTATATACTTTTTGCTTATGAATAGCTAGCTTATATATTCGAGGGGATCTATTCATCACCAAAGAAATATATGCAACAATTTACACTATTACGAGGTTTGCAATAGATCCACAACTATTGGGGTTTGCAATAGATCCACAACTATTAGGGTTTGCCGTAGTTCCCTAACTACACTCACTGTAATAGCCTTTCTTTCACCAAACAAAGCGAACCCCAGCGACCACTGAGCGATACAGCTGCTGAGAAAACATTAAAGTGTTAGGCATGGATGAGCTCAACAGTCAGACCGAAGCCATGGATGTACACGTAAAATATTTAAACCTTCACTACATAAACAGGAACCTGAGAATTTTGTTTAGCCACATCATGAGTAAGGTCGTTTGATTGTCACAAACCTTATCTCTTGATACGAAGGATTAGCTTTAGTATCAAGAAATAGGCCTTGGATATATATATATATAAAATATAATTTGTTGAAGCCCGAACACATAAATATGCTGTCGATAATCCTCACATCAGTAGATATATATTATTTTCTTACAAACACAAGATGACATCCACATGATATATGAACTAAAACATTTCTTAAACCTTGCTATCAAAGATATCGAGTGAGACATGCTGATCATCTGAGAGACATTGACCATTAAAGACACTTAAGATTAGGCCTATAAAAGCTCGGACTATTGCTTTGTTACATGTTACATGTTAACATGAATTTGAGTCTGTTAACATGTGACATGAATGTGTTACATGCTACATGCTACATGTTATGAGTTATTAAGAGTCTTGTTACATGTTTTAAGGGCCTTACATGTTTTCCAGCCTCACAAGTAAGTAACAAATTCATGGAAATACCTAACGCACCCTTTCAACTCTTTTAACTCTTCATAACAAAAAATTCAAGTTTAAATACATAAACAACAAAGCATACATACAACAACAACAACAAATGAGCTCAACAGTCATACTGAAGCCATGGATGTACAAATAAAATATTTACACCTTCCTTTACATAAGCAGGAGTTTGAGAATTTTGTTTAGCCACATCATGAGTAAGGCCGTTTACGTGTCATAAACCTTATCTCTTGATACGAAAACTTAGCTTTAGTACCAAGAAATAAGCCTTGGATATATATATATAATTATAATTTTTTCGAACTGCAGCACATAAATATGCCTATGCGATAATCTTCACATCAGTAGATGTATATTATTTTCTTACAAACACAAGATGACATCCACATGATATATGCACTAAAACATTTCTTAAACATTGCTATCAAAGATATCAGGCAGACATGCAGTCACACAGAGACATTGACCATTTAAGACACTTAAGATTAGGCTATAAAAGCTCGGACAATTGCTTTGTTACATGTTACATGTTGCATGTTAACATGAATTTGAGTCTGTTAACATGTGACATGAATTTGTCATGCTACATGCATGCTACATAGTTAGAGTTATTAAGAGGCTGTTTACATGTTTTAAGGGCCTTACATGTTTTCCAGCCTCACAAGGAAGGAACAAATTCATGAAAATACCTAACTCACCCTTTCAACTCCTTTAACTCTTTATAACAAAAAAAAAGTTTAAATACATAAACAACAAAGCATACATACAACAACAACAACAAATGATCTCAACAGTCATGCTGAAGCCATTGTATGTACAAATCAAATATCTACACTTTCACTACGTAAACAGGACCTGAGAATTTTGTTTAGACACATCATGAGTAAGGCCGTTTCAGTGTAACAAACCTTATCTCTTCATAGTGAAGGCTTAGCTTTAGTATCAAGAAATAAGCCTTGGATCTATTAAGTGAAGTGGCAGATGGAGGCTTGGTTAAAATAATTTTATAGGGTCAATCAGCAGACAAAATGGATGCATCATGAAATTCAGGTAAAGAAGGAAAGATTGCATCTGAAAGTATTTATAAGCGTAACAAATAATATGATCATGTCTCCAGGAAATTAAGCAAGCAGAAAGATCATAAATAAATACATAAACAACAAATCATACACACAACAACAGAGCAAGCGTTTAAGAAAAGAATAGAACTACAAATCAAACAACAAACACACAATAAATAAAAGGCGCTCTGCTTCCGAGATCACCACTTAGGAGCCACAAATCCTACACAACTGCGGCGGGGAAAAAGGAAAACATTAGAAGAAAAAAAAAAAAAACGAGGAAAAAAAGTGTAATTAGGCTAAAGAATGAGACCAGATGATGAACCCAAAACGACAAGAGAAATCCAAAGCGTGTTAAAAAAGAAATTTAAAAAATGCCTAATCTAGTGGTTCATTCCCAAATTAAAATGAAAATTGATAAAAGCAGGGCCAACACCAGCGCATGCAAGAACCGTTCGAGGCTAGTGAAAGAACCACAACTTTAAAGACACAATCTTCAAGCAATTTTTAAAGACAAGACAATGGAAGGAGGAAAAATAGAAAACACTGGCCTTGATTTCCTCACGGTTAACACGTACACAACCGATATGAAAAAACCTAAGAAGAGAGATCCGCCAACAACAACGGTATGCAAAAACCGTTGAGGTGACACACCGATAAATTCTTGAAAGAAGCCTAACTTGAAAGACACAAGCTTGAACAAATTTTTACTGAGACAAAACAATGAAAGAGCCAAAAAATAGAAAAGCGTTACCGCCCGCTTTCTGACGGTAAACATTCTGAGAATATAAGATGTATATATACAAAGAGAGCAGATCTGCTTACACCAGCTTTGGAACAATGAAATCATGAGAGCAGGAAAAGAAGTTCAACTACTCTGCCAAAATCCGACTCTTCCTCCTTCTTCTCTCCAATATCTGCGAAGCGAGTGAGTCAAAGGCTCCATCTCCGTGCTGATGCCTTTGTGAAACCTTTGTGCACCCACAGAACACCGTAGTCACAAGCGAGATGGAGAATAATATGTGGTGAGAATGGAAGAAGCGACTTTATAAATCTCTTTGAATAAAACCCTATCTACAGACATATAATGCTTATTCTACAGTGAACTTTGGACCATCATGTAAAAAGCCCAAAAATTATTATAGCCCAAAGAAATTAAATACTCCATGTGCATCAGTCTAGCGTGTACACCCCTTGGTATTTCCCATTGCTTATTATAAGTAGGTATATATATGTGTGTGTGTCAGAGAGAGAGTGTGTGTGTGTGTGTGTGAGAGAGAGAGAGTGTGTGTGTGTGTGTTGTATATATAAAAATTCAAAATTCTAATCCTATATAAATTCCTATTGGTATATTAGTATTGCCCTTATTCCAAAAAAAAAAAAAAAAAAAAAAATAGTATTGCCCTCTAATAGAATGTGAATTGTGTATTTTTAATAATTACAATTGTAAAGAATACAATATATATAGGTCCGTATAGAACATTCTAGAGCTAGAAAATAATTAATACAGTATATATACTAAATTAGTATTTATTAATTCTAAATATATCTGAATACCACCCCTCCGAGTTGGGCGAGGAGGAGTCTAAACTTGTCTCGTTGATGTAGAAAATTTGGTTTTGGAAGAGACTTTGTTATCACGATCGACAAGTTGATCCGAGGCATTCACATGAGCAGCGAAGGAGGCCTCTTTGAACTTGATCATGAATGAAGTGATAATCAATAGCAACATGTTTCATGCGGGAGTGGAAGACCGGATTAAGCGCCAAAATTGTGTAGTCGAGATTATCACAATAAATTACGGAGTTAGCGATGGAGGAATGCCAAGATCGTGCAAAATAAGCGATATCCATTTTAACTTTCGGCGATGGCGGCGACAGCGGCGCGATATTACTTGCTTGATTGGCGGTGAGCAGCGGTGTTTTGTTTCTTGGAACTCGAAGCAATTACATTTTGCCAAGATAAATAACATGAGCCTTTGGTAGAAGTATAGTCATCTTTATCTCCTCCCCCGATCGACATCGGAAAAGCGCGAAGAATTAGGGGTGAATGGCGATGGGTTGTATCCAGTAAGTAGATGTCCCGGACAAATGCGAAGAAGCGCTTTGCATGTGTCCAATGAGCGTCATGTCGGTGCATGCATGAATTGAGATAACTTGTTTACGGCGACGCAATGTATCGGTCGGGTGAAGGTGAGGTATTGAAGACTACCAAGCGACCATGCGATAGGTGGATGGATCGGGCATGGAACCCGACTTTAGCTTTTAGGCCGAGATATCCGTGGCGGAGGTGTAACAGAAATTCGCATTGTGCAAGTTGAGCTTGGTTAATAATTCCGTGACATAACGTTGTTGTGATAAGAGAACCCGGTGGAAGTAGGGTGACCTCAATTCCCAAAAAATATGATAATGTGCGAGATCTTTAGCGCAAATCTAGAACCAATATATGTGATGAAGTGCTCCACGGCCGTTGAATCATTACTGTAACAATTAAATCATCGACATATACAAGAACATATAATAGTAATGTGCGAGCGATGAATAAAAAGTGAAGTGTCGACTGTGAATTTTTGAATTTGGAAGCAATAAGGAACCACTTTTAATTCATCATACCAAGCCACAGGGGCTTGCTTTGACCATATATCGCCTTGCAGCTATGCAAACACGAGAAGGACAAGAGGAATCGACAAAGCCGGCCGGGTGGAGCAAGATACACCGCCTCTTGTAGATGTCCACTGCAAAAAGCATTATTCACATCTAGTTGCCGAAGAGACCACCCCTGCGAGATAGCCAAGGTAAGCCGCAATCTGAATGGTAGTTGGCTTGACTCTTTGGGTGAATGTCTCAAAGTAATCGATGCCAGGCGTTGAGCAAATCCCTTAGCAGCGAGTGGGTGCCTTGTAACGATCGAGTGAGCCGTCGAATTGTATTTAGTCACGAAAAATCCATTTGGAACCAATTATATTGAAGGAAGGATCATAGGAGCGAGATCCCAAGTATGATTTTGATCAAAGCATCATATTCATCTTGCATCGCGATTCTCCACAGAGGGATTTTAAGGCTTGGGTGGCGGAGTAGGTTCAACAAGGATTGTGGGTGTAAGGTGCGAGTGGAGGTTGAGTTTTGAATTGGATGAAAAATATTGTTTTGGGAGCAGTGCGCATAGAATGAATTGGGGAGGAGGAGGAGGAGAAGGAGGGTCGGGTTTGGAGGGGTGATGGTGGAGGATCCGGTGAAGATGGGAGTGGGAAGGAGGGTGCGTTGGGGATGGGGATGGGGTGTAGGGTGGAGGTATCGGTAACTTGATCGAGAGATAGGCGGGGAAGGCGGTAGGGAGGATGGAGTGGGGTTAATGGAGAATAACATCTTGAACAAACTTGACATGCCGAGATACATAGAGGCGAGAGGAATGCGGATCAAAGCATTAGTAGCGTGTTGGGTGAGAGAATAGCCTAGAAACACACCACGGTTTGGACCTCGATTGAAGTTTATGATCGGTATATGGCGAGCCGAGGGTAACATAGACAACCAAATATCACGAAGCTTATTATAGTTGGGAGGTTGGTGGAAAATAGACTCATAAGGTGATTTAAATTTTAGAGCGAGGGGTAGGCATCGATTTATGAGGTACAATGATAGCAAGCGCATAAGGCGAGAAGGTGGAGGAGTTTAGCATGGGATAAGAGAGCAAGCCAGTTTTCAACAATATGAAGATTGCGCCTTTCGAGAGATGCCATTGTGTTCGGAGTGTGAGGCGTGGTGTAAAATGAAATACCATTAGTGGCTGAAGTAATTCACAGCGAGCAGTGAACTTCGGTGCCATTATCGAGTAAAGAATTTTAATTGATTGATCAAAATATTTTCAACAATGGCCACTAAATCGAAGGAAAGTATCATGAACATCGGACTTTTTAGCGAGAGGATAGAACCCGGATATACGCGTAAAGTGATCAGCAAAATATAGATAGTACTTAAAACCATCGGATGACAAAGCAGGTGATGTCCATAAATCGATAAATAAGCATTCAAGGGGCGGGAAGTGGACAAGGATGACAAAGAAAAAGGTAATTTATGACTTTTGTTCTCAAGACAAGCGATACAATGAAATAAATACGAGGCGGTGGTTTACAAGCCATAAGTGCCAATTATTTTGCGTAAAATAGCGAGGCGGGATGGCCCAGACGGTGATACCACACAGTGGAAGCGCTTTATTGAAGCAAAAGCAAGTAAAGGTTGAGTAGGCCACTCATGAGTCCATTTTAACGGACCACGGGTAATATTTGATTAGTCTTGAGGTCCTTCACAAGAAATTCAAGTGGTAAGAATTCAACGAGATAAATTGTGGGCTTGACATAATTTAGAAATGGAAGTAAATTTTAGACATGGCGGGGACACACAAAACATCACGTAAATTGATAGAATTAGAAGCGGAGACAACGGTAGAGGCGTAGAACACAGTGAGAAATTGAAAGGGCTTACCATCACCGACCATTATATCGTCGATTGCCAGGATATGGTGTGTGAATGGGCTGATTTTCAAGATCATTAAGTGACATGATGAGTGGCTCCAGCTATCCAAAAGCCATTGTGGGGAGGAGGTGGCGGCTCGGGAGGCGATAGTGATGTGAGCTTGCGGCTGGTCGAATTCTACGGGCGAGGGCCATTCGGGTTCGGGTAAACTGAAAGAAGGACAAAATTTGGCTGCGTGACCGTGAACTTCTGAGTTGGCACTTACCTCAGTAAGGCTTAGGAGTGTAGGAGGGGCTGGCGAGAAGTTGAAGATGGGCTGGCGATGGCGGTAGGATGAAGGAGTGCGGTGGGGCCGTGGAAGATGATGGCGTGGGCTGTGGGTGGGGCGCCATGGGCTGGAAGGGGCGGAGGCCGATACCGCTGGCGATAGGAGAGTGCGCGTGGCGAAATGAAGTGAAGCGAGGAGGCGAAAGGTGGAAAAGTGACCCATTCGGTTGGAGGTTTGTAGTTGAGAAGCTTTTCATGGAGTTCCTCAAATGATATCGGAGTTTCATGAATCGCAATTGCCCGGCGAATTCACCATAGTCAGGCCCAGTTGTCGAGAATGATTTCAATCAATTCATCATCATCAATGGGCTTATCAAGCAATGCCAATTCATCGACTTTATTTTTATTGCAAACATATATTCGGTGTGAGTTTGGTTACCTTTATGAATTGCTTTGATTTTGTCGGATGGTTGAATATGACCCTGGGCGACTTTGTTTATGTGTTTTGGAGAATATCCCACGCGACGCCCGGCGGCGGCTGAAAAAAACGCCGCAACATGAGAGTGCGAGGGCGCTATCAGCGGATGCAAAATTAGACTATCTTGCCGTTTCCATTTGAGGTATTCGAGGTTGGGTTTTCTTGGTTGTTTCACCTTGAATTGTTTTACGGGGCGGGTATAGAGCCATCAATATAACTATAAGATCATAGCCATAAAGAAGACTTTCAATGCGAATTTTCCGGATGCTATAGTTTGAGGGTCGAGTTTGATCGGAGTTTGCGTGGAAGAGTTGAAGACAATGGGTGTGTCGACCATGGAAGCTCGCGGAGAGGATGAAGGAGAGAACGGGATGGCGGCTTGAAAATGAAGGAGGCGAAGGAAAGGAAAAAAAAAAGGGTTTGGGAGAACACGATGCTAGATCGAGCCTTGCTCGATATCGTAATAGAATGTGAATTGTGTATTTTTAATAATTACAATTGTAAAGAATACAATATATATAGGTCCGTATAGAACATTCTAGAAATTGAAAATAATTAATCTGATATATATACTAAATTAGTATTTATTAATACTAAATATATACGAATACCCTCTGTAACTTTTTTTTTTATTGTTCTCCACCTTAGTTATTTTAAACAGAGTAAAAAAACTAATAATACAGTCAACATATTTGTCATTTTACATTTAGAAGCGGGTGCAACAGAACATTGATAGAAGTTGTAAAGAGAGCTGAACTTTGCTTGTGTTCGACCAATAGATCAGCGAATGTAATTAACGCAAAAAAATAAACTTTTTTCATTTATTTAACAAATAAGCGAGCTCACGGTTGTGTATTCAACAAACTCAAACTGAAATAATATTTGGCTCAGCTCGATTCAAGTACCATGTATTTAGTATAAATCTAATATTATTATTATTTCTTAGCATTTAAACGATCGAGATTTGAATTTAGGATCTATCATGTTGAATTATCATTTCTACGAAAAGTTTAATTTGATAGGAAATAATAATGAACACATTATACTTTTTGATAAACTGTGGTTTTTATTTATTATTTAACTACAAATCTCAAATGTTGTTGTTGTAGCCAGAGGCGGCTACAAAATTTTCGATGTATGAGTCAAAAAATTGTCATAATGTTTATACTTAGTCTTGTATGTTATAACTCGTCATGGTCAATATATAAAATATTAGTAAATCAACTTGACGTATATGCATGCATATAAAATAAATTGACTCACTGAAATTTTCTTTAGCGGTCAGTTGTCCCATCTTGACATAAGTTGTAGCCACATGTGAAGCGAATCTTATTAAATAAAATGACTTGTGTTTTTGTTTTTGTTTTGTTTTTTTAATAGTGGAAAATGGTGTTGACTTGATTAAAATTACATGATTTTCCACACCAAATCAGAAATTGCCTTTGTTCCATTCTATAAAGCATAGGCAGTTTGAAAGCATGAAAAGCAATGAATTTTCAATTATTTTTGAAGAAAATGGATTGAAATTAGACACATAAAATAGATATATTGTTGAAGTATATAAAATATTAATTATCTATTTTTTAATCAGTTTAAGTTTTTTGATATATAGATAATAATTTAGCATATAAACCCACATAAGGTGGATATATGTGAGCATGAAGCGTTATGTTTATAAGCTACAAGCATTCTGATAACTTCTTATAATGTTTATTGTATAAAAAAACACAAGTGCAACATATATTTTATTTTTATCTGCAAACTACATATTCTATATTCTGTAAACTTTATTCTATATATGTAGTATGAAATACTCTTGATTTGTTTTTAATGATGTAGAACTTGTGATGGCGTTCTTGGGTATATTTATTCTTAGCACACCACTTGTCATATCACCGTCACCCATGTACTCCACACCCTACGTTACCACCCTCCCCCCCACCGTATATCGTATATCAAACACCGTAATTTAATATTTCATTGATTTCCATTGCATTATATTGTATTTAATTTCATTACATCAATCTAAACATACGTATGAAGTATGAACCTTTACAAACTTGTGTTGCACCCAATCACCTTTATGGATGTATCAATGCTTAATAAACATTTCCACGTTATTTACGAGTGCTTTATTTCTGTGCGCGCTACTACATATGAGCGCGATAAAATCGGCGTAAAAATCGATTACGGATTCAGCAAACCACTTTCTGTAGGGTCGATTATGAATTGACCTTGGAAAAGTCGGTTTTTGATTCCAGTACCAACGTTTTAAGATCAATTTTATAAATGTAAACTATGTGATACATTGACAAGTGGTGTGCAACAGTAGAATGGGTGAGGGCAAATAATAGACACCTTATTTATTTCTGAATAGTAATTTTATAGAATATTTATAAAGTTATCCTAATGATTATGGTACTCTGATTTTCGAATATTGCCTTTTATTTTATTATTTATGCATCCGAATATTGCCTCAAACTGAAATCAATCAAAAAGATAAAAAAAAAAACATGTGGGAAATTAAACTAAAAGATTTTTCTTCTTGAATGAGCTGAGTTTTTTTTATAAATAATCTAAGTTTAAACACAATGTTTTGTCATTCTTTCTTTTTGAACGCCCTATCTTTTTGAAAAGGTAGTTAGTGTACATTTGAAAGAATATTTACGCGCACGGTGGTTTTATGATGATCTAAGATCATCATGTCATACTTGTGTATTAAATATGAATTCTTAAAATAAAAGCAAAGTCGTAAATAAATGGTATTTATATTTTATACGGTTAGATCCCATGTGTTTTTCTGAATTTTTATTAATCTTTGAATCGCGAAAAATCATCGCGATCTAGGATCGCGTAAAATTTAAATTTGCCGCACGCGCAAATGAAAATTTTCAATAATATCTATTTAATACTCAAAATTCCTTAATATGCCTTCGCGTCAACTGTCACCAACGGTTTCTTCCCCGCCGTTTCACCATATCAATCACCACCACCGCCGCCTTGTGCCACCACTAGCCGCTTCCATGGCGGCGGCCGCCTTCTCAATCCTCCTTCTCTTCTTCACTCTCTGCTTCCGCCGCCAACGCACCGTCCCCTCTTCAAACACCACCTCTAAACCTCTCCGTCCCCTCTTAAAACCTCTAAACCGCTTTTCATATTCCTCTCTCCGTCGCGCTACCTCCTCCTTCTCTCCTTCCCTCCGCCTCGGACAAGGCGGTTTCGGCTCTGTATTTCGCGGAACTCTCAAACCGGACCTCAATATCGCTGTCAAGCTTATGGATTCCGGTTCTCTTCAAGGCGAGCGTGAGTTCCAGAACGAGCTCTATTTTGGCGGGAAAATCGATTCCGAGCACGTTGTATCCGTCATAGGGTTTTGTTCTGATCCAAAACGACGGCGTATGGTATTGGTGTATGAATTGTTAGCTAACGGAAGCTTACAGGACTGCCTTCTACATCGTAAGTGTTTTGAATTGATGGATTGGAATATAAGGTTTTAATTGCTTTGAATATAGCCAAAGGACTTGAATATCTGCATCATTTTTGTGATCCTCCGATTATACATGGTGATATAAAACCTAGTAATATTCTTTTAGATGATAATTACTGTGCTAAAATTGGAGATTTCGGTTTGGCAAAGATGAAGTCATTAGAAATCCGGTCTGAAATTCGAGTTAAGAATGAGGAAATGATGTTGCAATTGAGGAAAATCAGTTTTGAAAAAGCTACAAATGAGAGAAATTTAGGGAATGAGATTGCAATTGGGGATAATAGGGTTGAAATTGAGGAGGAGGAGATTACGGTTTCTGGTGGTGGTGTGTCGCCGGAGGAGTTGCTTTGTTAGGGTGGAGAAAACGCCAGAATCTATGGCGGATGGAGTGGATTTTTAAGCCTGAAAGCGAGAAGCGGTTGTGTCGCCACGGTTGTAGCTGCAATGGCATCCCCTATAGAGATGTTTGGGATGAGTATTTCAGCGGATAGTTTTCATAATAGTAAGAGTAAAGAGAAACAGAGGAAGACATGGAGCTGGAAAAAATATAATGGTGAAATCTGAAGAAGCGATGTTGAGGAGAAGCCTAAATCTAGATGGATTAGGACATTGTCAAGCAATAGAATTGCAGGGAAAAACGATTCGGTCAAGAAGAAGATGATAGGGAGAAAATTAAACTGGTGGGTATCTTTAGATGATGATAAGAATGTAAGAAGAAGGGCAGCAAGAGAATGGTGGAAAGAGGAGTATACAGAGGAACTTTCTAGAAAGAAGAAGAAGGAACAAGAAACTGTGAGTGATGATGTAGGTTACATTGATACTGAAAAATGGTACTCTGAACCGAAAATCAAGAATCGAAGCCGGAAAAGTTGGAGTGGTAGTATGGATTGGTGGTCAGATGGACTAAGTGGTGATCTTCGAAAAACTCGAGGAACAACTAGCTATGATTCTGGAGGGTTTAGTAGTACACCTAGTTTAAGAGGAACTGTATGTTACATAGCACCCGATATCGAATCCGTGGCGATTTATCTGAAAAATGTGATGTTTATAGTTATGGGGTTCTTTTATTAGTTCTTGTAACGACCGTGACCGCTCGAATTCACTGGATCACCGTTGGATGATTTCAAGCGAGCCAATCTTGTTTAGTGGGCACGTGATCTTGCGCGAGAGGAGAGTTCTTGATCTTGTGGATCAAAAGATGCATTCTTTGGATCAAGAACAAGCTCTGTTATGCATTAATGTGGCTCTTCTTTGTCTGCAAAGTAAGCCTTCTAACCGGCCTTCGATGCAAGAGATCGTCGGAATACTCTCCGGTGAGTTGGATTCACCCGAACTACCACCGGAATATTCTCATGCCAGACATAATAAGTCAAGGAAAAAGTTATAGTAGTGAGTTTTAGTTGTAACACTGGTTTTCATAATTTGTAGATGATTTAGGTTCTTCAAGATTTTTTTTGGGGGTCCATTTATCTACCTTTTGTTTAGTTCATTTGAGTTGAATTGTTTTCTCCGTTTGTAATTAGGTTATATCAAGTGACAAACATTATATCTACTGTGAAACATATTCAAGATTTTTTTAATAGTCCTCAGATTGGATCTAGCGCATATTTTAATTGATGATATCGTGAGATATTTTCAACGTGTGAATGGATTAAATAAATGTTTATGCATGTTCTCCGGGGTGCTTCGGGTGTTTGATGTCTTCTTTGAGCCTCGAATACTGCACAAAGACCGATACATGATGAGTTTTCTTTACGGATTAGCTCGATACTTAAGTAAGTAAACCGTCAAGGAGTTTATTGTATGCTTTGAGGTGCAAAGAGGCGTATCTGGACATACATGATAAGAGAGTAATGTGCACAGTGTTGTAGTGGCGTAGAAATAGCCATCATGGGAGATAAAGGAAAACATGTCATGTCAGAAATGACTGAAATCGACCCACACTAATAAAGGTAACGTGCCTCAACTTAAACACTACGAGCCTTAGACATGTCAAGGTCTCAATAATAGGGTCAAACTTCAAAGTAGTCCTTGCAAAATTAGAATAGTTAGGAGCTAACCTTAAAATTGAGGTATATCTAGAGATCACGATCGAACATATAAAGGTCGATATCTACTATCGACCATGTAAGCTTGCATGTAGGGGTAACGAACACCTTTACAACAATAACACATGAATGACCCTTGAGGTGTCGTGTCGTGTCACGTGTCATTTGCCAATATTTTGATCCGTAGCATTCATCACACCCACTTTATGTTATAAGTCACGAATTATATTCCCATGTAAGGATATAGCTATATATATAAAAGATGAGTTCTCTTGAGCACCATATAAACACTTCGGTACTATGATCACGTAAAAATTAATTGAGTAAAATGTGGTGTGAAAGTATTTACGTAATCTGAAATAAAAGCTACGAAAAAAAGTTGTCATGGGCCTTCACATATGTTTGGGCCGAGTTGTTTTGCTACACAAATTATTGTAAAAATTACCATCTATCAATATACATGACACGGCCCATTGATTTATGAATTAAGATTTATTGTAGTGACATTTTGGATCCTTAGAATCTAATGCTCTTGGGCCAATTAATCATGTCTTAGAGTCCAATACATAATTCCTTTCACTCAAGATAATAGTTTAAGTCATATCTTTTCAATTTCTAAATATTTCACATTTGGGTAATGCGAGGTCATAGCCGTCTAACAGAACAATGAGAGATTTTATGGTGCATGGTTTTTTAATGTTGTATCAAGTGACATACATTAGACTCATACATTTTTATTATATTTCATATAATACATTTTTCAATGATATAGACTCATCGTATTCAATGATGTAAAAGTGTGTTGTTTTACTTGTTGTGTCAGAGTGATTGTAACTTGTTTCGATGCCACCGATGTACGGTATAGCTTAAGTTCATGTGTAAGGTAGTTTGTTTTAATTAGTTGCCATATAGCTTAAGTTCATATAGAGGTATTCTAAGTGCGTGGTCTTCGTTGTTTTTCACCATACGACGCTGAGTCCATCACTATAGTAGCTTGGTCTGATTTTATATAGCGGAGCGTTTCAATAATTCTTAGGCTCATTATTTTTATTAATCTTAAATAGTTAATCTAAATTACTAAATTCATTATGTCCTAACGTTGCATCTAAAAAGGGTTTCTCAAATTGTTCTTGTGTCCTTAATTTATATTATTTCCATTTTTAAATTTCAATCAAATTTTGTTCACAGATCTGCTGACTAAAATTAATTCTATGATTCCTCCAAAAAAAAAAAAGAAAAAAAAATAAATTTAGTTCTATGATTTATTGCTGGAGTTTGCAAGCTTTTATTTTCATTCGCACATGTCCTTTTTTTATTCTGTTTTGTGAATGGTCACGTGTAATCATCACACTCTGAAATGGACATGTAATAATACAAAATAAAAAATATATTTTTCGAATAAATTTCATAAATCAATTTTTTTTCTTCATAAAATCTACGTGGCGTATTCATCACCCGTCATACATTGACCATCTACCCAGATGTATTGACCGCCGGGATCCATTAACCACCCCGATGCAATGACGCGCGATTCATTGAATACAATGATGTATTGACCACGCGATCCGTTGGCAACCTTGATGGTGACATCTCATTGTATAAGTCGTCAATGTCATTCGTCCAGACATCAATATCAGCTGCATCGACGTCAATATCCTTGCATCGACATCAATGTCACTTTACGCATCGACATCAATGTCGCTGCATAAGTCATCAATGTCGGCTGCATAATCGGCAATGTCATTGCATAAGCCAGGACCACCAAGATGATCATATAGGGCACTCTTGTCAATCTCTTGATGATGGTAACTCTTTTGCACACATAGTAAAACACACTTTTACACACTAATAGGCGGCCAGATTAACTATCACGACAACTGACCAAAATCCACCAACCATAATTGTTGTAAGCACACATGATTATCACGCATTAACCTGGCCGGTGAGAATATAGTGTGATCGAGTCCACAAATAGCCATATACACAAAAACAAGGTCGAAAGCTATCATGGTCACGCCTTTAACAATTGATAGCTCTTTTTCATAGTTGCAAGCTCAAAAACCGGCTCGATATAGAAACCACGCTAGCCAAATGCCGCCAAAGCACTTATATCGACTGCGCAACCAAAAGCAGGACAAAGACAACCATAAGAGAAAAGAAAAACAACCCCGAAACAATGAGTATCCACATACATTATAAGCGACACGAAACCCAAAAAAGACTTAATTGTAAGCCACCATGGTGAGTGAAACCCATAAGAAAGGTAATAAAAAGCCTCTGGATCATTACTTGTCTTTGCGAAAGCAAAGGGACTATATCATCTATTATAAGCACCCAAATACCTTTGTCAGCTAATTAGTAAAACACAATCTATGAATGCTCACGAATGTTTCTCTGAGCGTGTTATTGTGTCAACGCTTGGGGACATCAATGTCATTGCGTAAGTCGTCAATGTCAACAGCATCAAACATCAATGTCAACTGCGTGAAGTCGTCAATGTCCATCAAACATCAATGTCGGCTGCAAAGTCAATCAATGTCCTGCATCGAGACATCAATGTCACTTTGCGTAAGTCAACAATGTCCTGCGTCGATCATCAATGTCACTCAATCAAGTAGCATGTAAATCGAGAAAAATATTTCTTAATTCGGTAGTTCTTGAGCTTACACTTGTTTGTCAAAATGCATATAAACATAGGGAGACCGTAAGTAAATGAGGATCATCTTTTTTCTTTTAGAAATACATACATATATATACACATGTATAAACAAGAAGCGTACACAAGCAGCGATGTACATCAAACATATCAAATTTCGACAAAGAATCAAATCACGAAGTTACTGGGTATCACTTAAAACCAGGACTAAATATAATTGTTACATACTCAAAATCAACTACTTCAAGCCGTTAATATCATCAATGTCCACCATCAAACATTAATGTCAACTGCATAAGTCATCAATGTCCTTGTATCGAGACATCGATGTCGCTGCGTAAGTCATCAATGTCCACGCATCGGACATCAATGTCCTTGCATAAGTCGGCAATGTCCTTTGCGTAAGTCATCAATGTCCTGCTACATCAATTCTTTAATGAAGTGACAATGCAATCTAGGTGGCAAAAAACCGGATTATTCTGGAAAGAGTGTGAGACTTAGTTACATTGAAAAATTAGCCCAAAAAAGAGACCTAACTCACGATCATCATTTCTCTTTTCTCCCACTTTACATTCTCTCACAAAATTTCCAGAAAGAACACTCCTGTAACATATATACATATAATATTACAAAACTCATGGCCTACAGCCTCACTTCAAACACATGTTTGTTGCAGCCCAAAGCTGTACTCTTCAACATATCGAGCAAAAACAATGGGAAGGAAACTAAGCGGCATTAAAATTAGAGCTAGACTAATCGATCTACTTGGAAAGCATGATAGAACCCTTTAAGCCATGAAGGATGTTAGGTCATAAATCTGTAGTAAATGACACACTTCCAAACTTTGTTAGAACACACAAAATTTACCTGATACTTAAGTTTGTTATTAATTACACAATGGAAAATCAATCATAGTCATTATCATAAAATTGCTACAATTGAATTGGTTGTTGTTGAATAAAGAATGTCGAATTCTTGGAATCGAAGCTTGAATCATCTACAACTCTTTAGCACTTCTTTCTTTTGACCAATGAGATTTTTGAGCTCAATTACCAAAGGGAATCATCCATCTTTAGTTTAAAGAATACCTGGATGCATAATTAGCGATAGATGATCTTGTATTAAGCATCAAAGCAAGAACCATTGTTGAATATGAACGGCAAGTCCGCGTTGAGCGAAACTAAATAATTAGTGTATGCATATCTTAGTCACTTCATATAATAATTAAATCAAGAAAGAGACAACAAGCGGTATGCCTTAATGAAATATCCCTTTCACGTCACACATTATGACTCAATTAATGTTTGTGAAAATTAATAAAAAATATATTTTATACAAAAAAATATATGGAAGAAAAACTAAATTATTTTGACAAAAAAAGAAAAAACTAAATTATTGGTGTACGTGCAAATTTAGAGATACAATATGTGGATTACAGTCACTTCCCATGGGGAAAATGTTTGAATTGCAGAAAACGGGGAGACTATTGCCATTTATTTTTGTTTTTTATTTTTTTTTTGGGGAAAAGGATCCAATTTTATTAAAAAGTTGAGTGGGAAAATCCGCAAAATTGTTAAGATCAAACGCTACTAGTTGTCTTAAAAGCCAATTGGTGTCGATAAAAGCGACTACTTTATTTCTTATCATTAAAGTGTGGCGATCTGTAACACCTTTTTCCAGTGTTAGCGATCTGTTCAACACTTGCACAATTTTTTATTTTATTTTTATTTTTTTCAAGAGTGTGGCGTCTACCCAACACCTCCTCAAGTGTGTGTCTCTCTCGTGACACAATTTTTTTTTAAAATAATGTTTCAACCAGGAGTTCGATCTCATGGCCTCTCCCGCTCCGATCTAAATATTAAGATCAATGACTGCAGTTTATCTTAAAAACCAATTGGTGTCGATAAAGCGCTTACTTTATTCTTATACATTAAGAGTGTGAAGCAATCTGTCCCAACAACGTGATACAAAAGGAAATTGTCCAAAGCAAAAAACAAAAACAGGATGGGAGAAACAACAGCCAATCCCACTAGCATAACTTGTGCCACTATCCCAAGCCAAACGTAGGCTGCGTGCTCTTTGTTCAATCTTGGATGCAGGGGACCGTTAGAGGATAAGATCAATAAGGGTATTATTGTATTTACCTTATGTGTGTGAGGTGGCATACCTGCTTTATCTTGCAAGATAGGGTTTAACCTAGATAAAGTATATGTTAATGTAATGTTTTGCAATTAATGATAAGAAAAGAATTATTCTAGAATCTAACTTGGTAGCGAGCCGTATTAGCCGTTATGGTGGCGCCACCTCCGGGCATCTGCTCCTCCGCCTTCTTCCGGAGTCTCAACTCCGCCCGGCCTCGGTTCGATGATCTGTAACGAGCTTGATCCTCTCTCTCCGCGATCCTCTCACTGAGCCGGTATACTCTTGGAGCTCTGCCGTCAACGACCATCCTCGCATCATCCATTCCCGTTTCTCAACCGCCGCTTACTGGACCGTCGATTTCTTCCTATATCCTCCGACTATGCTTTCCACCTCATTTCTCTGGTCATCTCTTACAGATCCACCGCCGTTTTTGCAAACAAGCTTAGCGGCCATGCGCTCTCTCACCATGCATCTTCAACACGAGAGAGCTCAGCGGACCCTGCCACCACTCTTACACCGTTCGGTACAAACCTCAATCAAATCTGCACCATCAAACTTGATAGATCCAACTACCTATTGTGGAAGTCAACAATCCTGCCAATCGTTCATGGCCACAAGCTGGATGCTCACCTCTTTGGAACGAAATCTCCACCACTAGAGAGTCTTAACAACTACAATCCGACCACCGGATTTCCTTGCACCGTCCCAAACCCAGCATTTGAAGAATGGACCACAAAGGATCAACTCTGGTTGGGTGGCTTATGAGCTCAATGAAGGAAGAAACCCTAATGAGGTAATTGGGTGTACAACGGCTAATGAAATCTGGACTTGTTTGGAGGTTCTCTACAACAACAGGTTTGAGGCACGAATGCTGGAATACAAAACAGCCCTTACAAAAACCGAAAAAGGGTCCAAATCAATGATGGAATACCTTGCGTTGATGAAGTCATATTCTGATGGTTTAGCTGCAGCAGGGTACCCAACCACTAAGGGTGAGCTTATCCTTGCCATTCTTGGAGGTGCGAGCAAAGAATATGAATCGAGTCATAGTTAATATGACCTCAAGAATTGGGTCCCTATCTTGGCAAGAGGTGCGATCTGGCCGGTCACTCATGAGAGGCTTATAGCCCGATTTAATCCAAGCGCATCCACTGAAATGACAAGGCTGCTGCAAATTTTAGCAACAGTGCAGGAATAATAGGTCCTACAATAGGAACACTGGTACTCAAGAAACTAGAAGAGGAAGAGGCAATAGAGGTGGTAGGAGTTCCAGAGGAAGAGGGGGTAGAGGAACAAGCAACAACAACAACAATGGACTCCAAGACCTGTATGTCAAATGTGTGGGAAATCTGGTCATATTGCTGTGAATTGTTGGCACAGGTTTGATTCCAATGTTGGAATCCTAAGCACTGGAGGGAACTCTAATCAGCACAGGAACAATAATAGTGCTTATATAGCTTCTTCAGACACTGTGAGTGATGCAAGCTGGTACATGGATAGTGGAGCAACGAGCCATGTCACTTATGATCTTAACAATCTCCACATCAACTCTGGATATGAAGGATCAGACACCTTAATAGTAGGTAATGGTGAGCATATTTCCATCCTTCATGTAGGTAATTCCACACTTTGTGGCACACACTCAGCACTCACACTCAAAAATATACTTCATGTACCTGACATCACAGAGAACTTACTTAGTGTCTCCAAATTGACCGTTGACAATCCTGTTCTAGTTGAATTTTACTCTTCTGGCTGTTTTGTGAAGGACAAGACCATAGGGATGGTGCTGCTGGAAGGGGAACTTAAGGATGGTATGTATAAGTTAAAGTTGCCTAAGGAGTCTAGCCAGAGCTCTCCTCACTCCAAGAATTCCTCTCTTATTGTTATTCAGTCTAAGTCTAAGTTGAATGAGTCTGTAAGCCAATGTGGCCCCATAGAGTCCTTTGTTTGTTCTGTGAACTCTCAAGAAAAAGCCATTCTGTGGCACATGAGATTAGGACATGCTTCTAGTAAGGTCATAGACCAAGTTTCTAAGCTGTGTAATCATCCTATTAATAAAATGTCTGTGTTTTGTGAGGCTTTCCAGTATGGAAAACACCATAACTTGCCCTACACTGTATCTGAAACTAAAACCACTCACCCTATGGATCTCATACACTCTGATCTATGGGGACCTTCCCCAGTCAGGTCCACTAATGGGTACACCTACTACATACACTTTATTGATGACTTCTCCAGATTTACTTGGATATATCCATTGAAACTAAAATATGATGCATTAAAGGCCTTTCTCGATTTTAAATCCCTGGTTGAGAACTAATTTGGAACCACCATAAAAACTCTGCAATCTGACTGGGAGGGGGGGGGGAATACATGACCTTTGAACCAATTCTGAAACAACATGGCATTATCTTCAGACACTCCTGTCCTTATGCACATGCCCAAAATGGCAAGGCTGAATGCAAACACAGACACATAGTTGAATTAGGTCTCACTCTTTTTTCTCAGGCTGCCATGCCACTTAAATTTTGGTGGGAGAGCTTCAGACAGGCTGTGTCCATTATTAATGCTCTTCCTACCCATGTTCTATCACAGAAGTCTCCCATTGAAGTCCTTAGTGGCAAATCATCCAACTATGACACCTTCAGAGTATTTGGATGTGCTTTCTATCCCTACTTGAGACCATATCAAAATCATAAGTTCCAGTTCCATACTAAACAATGTGTCTACCTAGGAACCATTCCTGGTCACAAAGGTTATGTGTGTTTAGAGCCATCTGGAAGACTTTATGTTTCGAGAGATGTGGTATTTAATGAGAACCACTTTCCTACAAAAACATGATTTCCTAGCAAAATCTCTACTCCTGTTTTGTGTCCAATGAAAGTCGAACCAAGAACCTATTGTGTCTGTTTCTAGTATTCCAGTCAATATTTCTCTGTGAGCAATCTTGTCTGAGGCCATCATACAAAGAGACACCTCCTGAGGTTCCCAACACACCTCCAAGATCACATCAGTCTGTTGAATCACAATTTCAACCTCAAAATTCTCCTACAAACACACCTTCATGTGGTCACTCACAGTCATCATCTCCACCAACAATGCAACTATTACCATCTAGTTCACCAATACAATCACCATCACCATCAACAACAAAAATGTCCACCTCATCATCATCTCCACTGACCTCTCCATCACCATCACCTTTATCTATGCCTTCTCCACCACCCCAACCTGTTCCACAGCATCACATGGAAACCAGGTCAAAAAGTGGTATATATAAACCCAAAACCTTTTCCTTTCTAGCCACATATGATGCTCACCCTTATCCTGCTGAACCTACCAAGGTGTCTGATACTTTACAACAGGTTGAATGGAATGAGGCAATGCAGGATGAATATAGAGCTTTAATTCAAAATCAGACCTGGGAACTTGTCCCTCCAAACTCAAACTACAAACTAGTGGGCAACAAGTGGATTTTTAAATTAAAGTTAAATGATGATGGTACAATTCAAAAGCACAAGGCCAGATTAGTTGCTAAAGGTTTTCTTCAGACCCCAGGGGTAGACTACACAGAAACATTTAGCCCTGTTGCAAAAGCAAGCACCATCAGGGTTATTCTAGCCCTTGTTGTAGTATGTCAGTGGCAGATCAATCAAGTAGATATCAATAATGCCTTCCTCAATGGCACACTGAAAGAAGCTGTATATATGCCTCAGCCTGAAGGCTTTGTTGATCCAAGCAAGCCACATCATGTTTGCTGCCTTAAAAAGGCATTGTATGGCCTCAAGCAGGCCCCTAGGGCATGGTTTGAAGAGTTAAGACAACAGCTTCTCCAGCAGGGTTTTCATCAGTCCGAATCTGATGCTTCTATATTCATCTTCAAAAGAGACACTTCCCTACTCTATGTTCTTGTGTATGTGGATGACATTCTGGTCACTGGCAACATGTCTGCTCTCATTCACAAGTTTATTCATATGTTGCACAACAGGTTTGCTCTAAAAGACCTTGGTCCTGTCACTCATTTCCTAGGCATGCAGGTTTACAGAGATACCAATGGCTTGTATCTTAGCCAGCACATGTATGCATTTCAGTTGTTACAAAAACGTGGATTCACCAACCTTAAATCCTGCCCTACACCAAGGGCAGTTGGCACTGACTTGACCAGGACTGATAGTCCATTCATGGACAACCCAACACTGTATAGAAGTGTTATTTGTTAGGTGTAGTGCCCGAAAGACAATTTGTGTAATTGTTTTTGGTGACAGAATTTATCTCACCTTATTACTTGCTTTGTGCTTGTAAGTAATACACTGCTGCAAACCCTAAGTATATCAGCATGTAACCGCTTAACTTAGTGTATGGCATACACGTGATGATTGAGTTAGTGGAGATATGCTTAAACTGTTAGTGCATGGTGAACTTAATCAGAGTATAGGGTCTCTTGATTAAAACACCAATAATGCGCCCAGAACACCTTAGGGTGTGATAGTCTTATCCGGACTATCGGTGAGAGGGTACTCACGTGGGGCATTTATATATGATGGCATTCATATAGATCGGACCGATTTAATCAATTTCTCGATATAATTCCGTAATCGAGGAATCTTATTAAATCATTAGATGATCATATATGGATCAACCTTAATCTGAGGTGATCACGGTGTCTTTGCTTGTCTCGGGGTAGTGTTTGATGTGTTAATTCACGGTTCACTTAAATATGTGTTCCAAGCCACTTCTCATTGGCACTATCTCTCGATGAGTGAGTAGTTACGATTTTCACGAGACATGGAATCCATTCCTTACACGTGGGGAAGTAGAGAGACAGTCCTTTGTTTGTTAGCCCTAAGAAAGTGATCGATCGGCCGAGTTCATATTAGACTAATTGATCACTAGTCGGATATGTGAACTAATTGATCATCGAGGGTTAATGGTAAATAAGGATAAGATATTCGAGTCGGGTTCACGGAGACTTCCTACTCGAGAATGGGCCGATCTATGGAGGGTTAATTTGTATGTATTGATTATATCAATGGACGCTTTATTCACTCTACATGGGTTGAGTATAAGTATACATCTATAATCGGTAGAGTTCGATTTGAGTTTATGGTGGCGTAATCCCGGAATTAATAATTAATGTACTTATTCATTCGATGAATAATTAATTATTGAAGCTACCTGGTTATAGAGTCCATGGTCCCCGATGTGACTTCTATAATTCAATGATATTCTTGTTTATTTGGGCCTCATTGATAATTAATTGGTTGGGCTAATTAATTGATATGCATGGATATTATTTAGTTGAAATTTAAATAATATAATATCTGAAAAGACATTTTATGGGCACAGTGGGCTTAGTGTGGCGCCAATATGTCTTGGATTTTCCAAGAAATTAGTTTTCTTGGATAATGACATATTGTGTAATTAGTTATTTATTTGTTAAATAATTAATTGCATAAATAAAAGAAAATAATTTATTTATTATTTATCTCTTAACTATAAGGATAATTATATTTTCTTATTATAAGATTATAATTATCTCTTATTTTTATTGGATAATAATAATTAGAATTATCTCTTTTATTTTGTTAAACCGATTGGGTATAGGTTTTCTCTTTTGGATTTTACCTATAAAAAGAGAGTTCTTCCCGAGCCCTAGGTGAGGAGAAGACCACGAAATTCATAGAAAAAAAAGGCTAAGGAGTTCGATCCTTAGCTCTACCCGGTTGAAAAAAAACTCAGGGTTTTTTTTCTCGGTTGCATATCAAGGAGGTTCGAATTTCAAGAATCGGTGTCCACCAACCACCGTTTGGAGAACACATTGGAAGATCAAGGCATCTCATCATAAGATTAAAGCTTTTCTTCCCACTATTGGTAATATGATCTTAACCCCCTTGTAGTAGTTAAATCCTTTATTTATGTATTGTGATGTATAAATCGTGATCCATCCGCTGCGCGTAGATCTAACTCGTTTAGATCTAAGATCCTACATCCTTCATGTGTTATCAGAGCCAGGTTCCACGATTTATATAGTTATAATCATAATTAAACGATTTAAAGGAGTGGAATTGCATGTAGATAAATTTTATTTATTGTTTTATGCATTGATAATGATTAGTTGTTGTGGTTGAAGAGATGGATTGGGGTTGGCAATCGCTTTTACCCGTTAGATCTATTGTAAACTCATATAAACGATGAAAATTCGTTCATATGAGTATAGGTAATTATGTAATTTATTTATTACAATTTTAATTTTCAGAAAGTAGATCTGTTTAGTAGCTGTATAGTTTTTTCGTTTTCCCCGTTGATCGAGCCGTTGAAACGACTATCCCTCCGTTCAGAATCAATATTACAAGATGATGAACAAGTCCACAAAATTTGGCGTCGATCGGAGTCCGTCTCCATATCCGTTCGTTGCAGCAAAGAGGTCAGCATGTATGTAAATACAGGATTCACGAAACCCACCGTGACTTCCTCGAATTTCTCGAGGCGTTTGGACGTTGAAACGCCAAATCCTACCGGTCAGATTAATAAAAGTGGAGTTTTAGACATGTCATAAAAATTTCAGGTCGATCGGGTTTCATCTCAATTCCGATCGGCCTCGGAAATCACCGTCTGACTGTTTGTAAAAGCATGATTCAGCAGTTAGTTAGGCGCTCATTGGAGAAAATTGACAAGTCAAAACTCCGATCCAACCGTCCATATTGAAGCCCAAGGAGTGAAGAAAAGATCTGGAAAGTTTCGTCACGATCCGAGTTCGTTTGGTTTCTCGATCATCGAAGAATTTGAACAGCTGCAGATTATGTTAGAAAGTTGTAAACCCTAGTTAGGGTTTGGTTATTTATTTTCTAATAGGTCAGATACGGGGGTGCCAACGGTCCATCTCGGTGTTTATTTTCCGCACTAGAATACATGTTTAGATTGTATGTGTAGAACCGGGAATTGCCATCACATGCATCATATCATGAATTCCACTCCATATGCATACATGTAGAAATTAATTCGAGGAATTAGTTAGGCATGTATAAAACACGGAATTGGTTTTAATTAATTGTTTGATATTAATTAGAAACTAATTAGGGTAAAAACCGAGGATCACGGCTTTTTTCAATCGTCGAGGTTTGGTGATGGATTCTCGGTGAATCCCACTCTGCGAAAGCATAGGGAGTAAAATCCTGAAACCTCGTGGTTAAGGTGTTGGATTCTCGGTGAATTCCACCTTACCTAGACGAGATTACGTTTTTGTTCCGTAGTGTCTACGTGAAAGTTTGATGTTTAAGGATTGGATAATCACGGGCAAACATGGTTCGAAAGTGGTTTAACCACGGTTGGGTGGTCAACAGTAGCTACGGCTCGATCGACTTCACCCTCCACGTGTGGCGTTTGCACGGGGGTCCGGCAAGGCTGAGCCATCCGAAGAGCCACTACGGCTCAAAGGAGCTCCTCTAGTCTTGACCCGTCCGACGGCCACATATGTTCCAACGAATAGGTCAAGTGGGCTAGCCCACATAACCGACACCATTCGGGCCTATGATTTATTGTTCCTTAATGTAACATCAAGTCCAAAAACGTGATCAGTAAACCCACCACTTTTTCAAAATATTGAGTGGGAGCGGAGAGGCGACAATGACCCCACGACCTCTATCGTTGACTCATGCACCGTGAGAGAATGGTGACGCCTCGTGCGGCTTTGATTTCGGCCCCTGGGAAGGCCTTCAACTGCTATCATAATTCAAGGCTTGGTCTCCGGAAGGATAGGATTTTGGGTACTCGCCGGGTCACTGACCGACCCTAAGGCGGCACACTCGGTGTCTACCTAAAAATCTGAAACAGTAGGTCATAATCATAAAGGGTATTTTGGTAATACCTTGGCTGAAAAAGGAAAGGTGATTGACGATCACAAATGAGATGTTTGATTCTCAATTTGATCTTCAATATTAATCGAAACTTCTTTGACCTACCCTAAGGCGGCACTGAGGTATTAGATTAAATCCTTGGAACGGTAGGATAGACTATAAGTACTTAGTTTATAGTTCCTAAAATTTATTAGTAGTGTATGATTTGGATTTATTCTCACAATTTTATTTACAAATCATTATACATATCTCTCTAAGGTGCTAGATCGCTAGTGTAAAAATTGACTAGTAATGACTTCGTTAAAAGTGGTAAGTAACTAGAACGTTGTACTTATTAATCTCACATGCGATTAATTTTTCGGAAGAGGTATTTCTCTTGAGCCTTCAAAACTTAAGTGACATAAATAAGTATGTCACTGCTGTCACTCGTGCAGTACGAGAGACAACCGTAGTTAGTTTGAAAGATGATTGGGACGATAAAATTCTTTTAGTGAATTTTTAATAGTGTAGTGACTACACGAGAAATTTTCTAATAGAAAAATTGGAGAATCATAAATTAAAGTGTCGCTAGTTAGACGGTATTTGGAACCGATAAACTAGTGGGAGCTTTTGTCTTATGTTTTTCTGATTTATTAGAAAATTAGTCCCACTGGGTAACGCTTTCATTAGACATCCCACAGTTCACGAGTAGTGTCTACTCAAACGAACTTCTAGTTCAAGACTATTTCCTTTTAAGGAAAGTTAAGAATGGGAAAGAATGTCTATAAGTGTTAATCATCTTAACTGAAGTTTTGAGGCTAAACCAAAACATTAAATAAAGAAAGTATAGGATAAGGAAAGTGATTTCGGATCACTAACCAATGAATCCTTAGCGACTTTCTTAACCGAGTAACTTGACTCGGTAGCTTAGTTATTTGGAAGAACAAGGAAGCTGTGCATTAACGATTAATAGAATAACAACGGGGAGTAATTTCAGCTAGAATAGTGGGAGTGATATAAGGAAATGAATTTCGGATTCTATCCTTGAATATCACATAAAAATTTATTTTTCTGTTTACAGATTCGTTGAAACAAATGGATTCACTTTCAACTCGATATATTGTTGCCTCATAGAAAGTGAATATGACATTTGTAGTATGAATCCGAGACTCGGACTTTTGTTTGATAAAGTCAGAACCACTAAGAAATGCTGAAAATGTATATGTAACACGTCTTAAACTATTATAGGCAAACGGTTTCCGTATCAAGATAAACGATTCTTCAAAATCTATTAATTAGTGCATATATCCTAGAGATAAGACCTAACGACTGGCTAAGGGTGATTCCTATCTCCCAGTCTCGGAACACTGTCTCAAAGGAACAATGACTAAGCTTCCTTTTTATTAGAAAAGGGTAATAGATCTGAAGAAGTAACGTAGCTTGTTCACAATGACCTTCGGGGTCTAGTGAAAGATACAAGCTAATGGGAGCTTTTGAGTGGTGACATTTTGTCTGATAACTACTCGAAACACGATTTAGTTTATCGAAAGAATACGAGGATGAGTCTCTGATTTTAGCAGAGAATAGAGTATTCCATGCTCAGAAATAGGCTATCGCATAGTCTTTGGACTGATGATCGGCCTGCCTCCTAGTGGAATGTTTCTCACTGAGGAAGAAACCATAGACTTGCCCTATATAGTTATTGATGTGCTACAATACACTGCTAAACTCGATTAAGATAATTCGTTACAAAATAACGGTTAACATTATTATGTAAACCGAAAAGTCTACCTAGAAGATGCCAGTGAATTTATGGATAAGGAGTGAATTCGGTTCACACCATTTCGTAAATGTAGGCATTTAGCATTTAATGCTTGAAGGTAGGACTGAAGATTTTGTGCATACGTTCGCACTTTTTGATTGTCGTGAAATGCCTTAATGAGACGAGTGAAGGTTGGTTATAAGATTCTTGAGATCGAAAAGTGACAGCTTGAATCATCACAAGGCTTCGATAGAATCTATAAGTAATGACCTTAAACCTTGGAGTATGGTTACCCAAAGGTAGTTACTATCTGATTTAATCAGACCATGTCCAACATCGGTTGTTGGTGGTTACACTGATAAATACTACTAGATCAGAATGCCAATCCACCCAAAACACAGTGGGAGTATGGTTTAACCGTTGACCCATTGTGGTTTTGTGGACTTTATAGTCTGCTGGGGTGATTGATAACCTATGGCTCTTAGTGGGCTATATAGGATTCTGATCATAGAGGTTGGTTTGAAAACATTAACCCTGTGAATGGAGTATTGGTACTCCAGTTCTGTTTCACCTCTGTAGAACCACCCCGAGTGTCTCAGGCCCGATGGGAGCAATTGGATCTACACACAAAAGAGTCGAATGAATAGGAAAGTTTAAACTTTGGTATAAGCAAAGTGAGTGAAGGGTGATTCACGACAAGTGGAGAGTTAACTGATCTTGAACTCTCTCACCACTCGCCTTGCTAGATTTCGTTAAAAGCGAGAAAATAGGGTGATTCCTCGAGACTTTCTTGCCGCAGTGTCTGATTCATTCGGAACGAAGGGTCTTGGTTAGAACAAACGGCAGGATGACTGCCGGGGCTTATATCATTTTGTGGAATTAAGAGAACCTCTCGATTTTTTAAAGTCACATGTTTTAAAATATGTGGACTTGACCAAAATATTGATAAGTCTTTTGTAGACTGGATATCAATATTGGTAAAGTAGTAGTATTAGTGTTCATGAATGATAACACTGAAACGGTTGGAAACAACATGGGTGTGCTATCTCAAGTCGGAAATCGACACGTCAAGATTCTCTGGATGAGAGAATTGGACTATATTCTAAGAATCCGATTCGGTCAAATTCATGAGAATGAGTCATTGGCTATCCCACCTATCTTATTGAATAAGATGATCATGCATATACGTCAAACATTCATCGAGAGTAGTCCTACCCTACCTCTCGTGAATGATTCTCTAAATCTTCGGATAAAGAGAAAATGGGATAGAGTCTCTCTTGGATAACGGCAAGTCATTAGTAGTCGAATCTCATATTTGAGTTTTGAATAAGCGGTTTAAATCGTCCTCAATTATCTTTGAAGAACGAGGAATAATGTGCTTGTATATTCGGTGCAAACTTGAATATGGTTGACTACACCGATTCGACTTATAGTCGATTAAGGATGATCGTTGGGATGATCTCGGGCTCGGTGTTTACTCATTGTGATAGATCTATAGTCGGAGAAATCCGAACCGCCAATTCGATTTTAGTTAATCGGATACGTAGCGACTTTCGGAGCGCGATTAGAGTGGCGATATGGCTTAGAAATTCCTTTCGATCTCGGGAGTAATTCCAGTCTAGTGAGGCGATATCACTTCATTGTGAAAGCAAAGAAGAGATAGCTTAGAAGGATCTTCTCGATCCTTTAGAGGTCAAAAGCATATTGAGAGAAAGTACCGCTTTGATTAGATGGACCGGCGACGTTTCGATCCTAAAGATCGTTCGAGCCGACAACCAAACTAATCGATGTACCAAGTCGAGTGCTTGGAGGGTGCGGCATTGAGGATATATCTCATCCGCTTTTAGAGCAAGTGGGAGAGTGTTGTGAATAAGATGAGAATGGGTGTGCTCTAAAACAATTATTACTTGTCATTTCGTGCAAGTGGGAGATTGTTAGGTGTAGTTCCCGAAAGACAATTTGTGTAATTGTTTTTGGTGACATAATTTATCTCACCTTATTACTTGCTTTGTGCTTGTAAGTAATACACTGCTGCAAACCCTAAGTATATCGATATGTAACAGCTTAACTCGATGTATGGCATGGCATACACATGAGGATTGAGTTAGTGGAGATATGCTTAAACTGTTAGTCCATGGTGAACTTAATCAGAGTATAGGGTCTCTTGATTAAAACACCAATAATGCACCCAGAACACCTTAGGGTGTGATAGTCTTATCCGGACTATCGGTAGAGGGTATCTACGTGGGGCATTTAAATATGATGGCATTCATATAGGACTGGACCGATTTAATCTGAATTTCTCGATATAATTCCGTAATCGAGGAATCTTATTAAATCATTAGATGTTCATATATGGATCAATCTTAATCTGAGGTGATCACGAGTCTTTGCTTGTCTCGGGTAGTGTTTGATGTGTTAGTTACGGTTCACTTAAATATGTGTTCCAAGCCACTTATCATTGGCACTATCTCCTGATGAGTGAGTAGTTACGATTTTCACGGACATGGAATCCATTCCTTCCTCGCGGGAAGTAGAGAGACGATCCCCTTGTTTGTTCGCCTAAGAAAGTGATCGATCGGCCGAGTTCATATTAGACTAATTGATCACTAGTCAGATATGTGAACTAATTGATCATCAGGGGGTTAATGGTAAATAAAGATAAGATATTCTGAGTCGGGTTCAAGGAGACTTCCCATTCAGAATAGACAGTCTATAGAGGGTTAATCCGTATGTATTGATTATATCATTGGACGCATATTCACTCTATGGGTTGAGTATAAATATACATCTATAATCGGTAGAGTTCAGTTTCGGGTTTATGGTGGCGTAATCCCGGAATTAATAATTAATGTACTTATTACATTCGATGAATAATTAATTATTGAAACTCACGGTTATAGTCATGATCCCGTGTAAATGCGCTTTCTATAATTCGGGCTGATATTCTTGTTTATTTGGGCCTCAGTGATAATTAATTGGCTGGGCTAATTAATTGATATGCATGGATATTATTTAGTTGGGCTAAATAATATAATATACAGAAAAAACATTTTCTATGGGCCTGGTGGGCTTAGTGTGGCGCCAATATGTCTTGGATTTTCCAAGAAATTAGTTTTCTTGGATAATAACATATTGTGTAATTACTTATTTATTTGTTAAATAATTAATTGGATAAATAAAAGAAAATAATTTATTTATTATTTATCTCTTAACTATAAGGATAATTATATTTTCTTATTATAATATTATAATTATCTCTTATTTTTATTGGATAATAATAATTAGAATTATCTCTTTTATTTTGTTAAACCGATTGGGTATAGGTTTTCTCTCTTGGATTTTGCCTATAAAAAGAGAGTTCTCCCCGAGCCCTAGGTGAGGAGAAGACCACAAAATTCATAGAAAAAAAAGGCTAAGGAGTTCGATCCTTAGCTCCACCCGGTTGAAGAAAAACTCAGGGTTTTTTTCTCGGTTGCATATCAAGGAGGTTCCAATTCCAAGAATCGGTGTCCACCAACCACCGTTTGGAGAACACATTGGAAGATCAAGGCATCTCATCCTAAGATTAAAGCTTTTCTTCCCACTATTGGTAATATGATCTTAACCCCATTGTAGTAGTTAAATCCTTTATTTATGTATTGTGATGTATAAATCGTGATCCATCCGCTGCGCGTAGATCTAACTCGTTTAGATCTAAGATCCTACATCCTTCATTATTGGGGCTCTCCAGTACATGACTTTCACCAGACCAGACCTGGCCTTTCCTGTAAATTCCTTGAGTCAGTATATGCAGCAACCTAGAGTATATCACTGGCAGTTGCTCAAGAGACTTCTCAGATATGTACAGGGCATCATAGACTATGCCCTACACTTTGTTCCAAATCAGGGAATTCATCTTGTTGGATATTCAGATGCTGATTGGGCCTGTGACAAAGCTGACACAAGATCAATTGCAGGCTACTGTGTGTATCTATGTGGCTCCCTAGTCTCCTGGAGTTCTAAAAAGCAAGAAGTTGTCTCCCGGTATAGCACTGAGTCTGAATATCGATCCTTGGCAAATACTGCTGCTGAAATACAGTGGCTCACCTCTCTGCTATCTGAGCTGTCCACTCCTCTTCCAAAAACAGCTACATTATGGTGTGACAATCTTAGTGCTCAAGCTCTCGCCTACAACCATGTCTTCCACAATCGCACTAAGCATGTGGAAATTGATATTCATTTCATCAGAGATAAAGTATTGAAAGGGACTCTGCGCAGATCAAACACATTCCATCCACCGAGCAAATCTGGCATTGTTTTACTAAACCACTATCCATCACCAAGTTCACCAATTCATAGACAATCTTCAAGTGGTTAAGCACCCTTTCGATTGAGAGGGATGTTAGAGGATAAGATCAATAAGGGTATTATTGTATTTACTTTATGTGTGTGAGGTGGCATAACTGTCTTGTACTGCAAGATAGGGTTTAACCTAGATTGAGTATATGTTAATGTAATGTTTTTGCAATTAATGATAAGAAAGAATTATTCTAGAATCTAACTGGGACGTTGTATGTCCGGATCACGGTGGACTTGATTTCGCCAATACCAAAGAGCACGGGCGGATCCAGCCCTTTAGAGTTGGGGTGTATGGACCCACTTAAATTTTCGGATGAATTTACTAATATATCACTCTTATAATATTAAAACTGTGTATGTATATTATTTCAGACAATGTTTAATATAATTATTCACTTAGTTCAACTGATTATGAGCTTTGTCATTTATTAAGGTCTTCGAAACCGCACTATTGAAACTTTTTTCCACTATTTTTTTTTAATTTGGTCTCCGCCACTGCCAAAGAATGTATGTCGTCTCGCCCAAGAGGGAAGGCCAATTCTTCCTAGATGAGTGATTATGGATATTTCGGCTTACCCATTCGGCAGTTGTGCTTATATTGAAAAAATCCGACCACTTGGAGGGTGGTAGCAGGGTCATCCATAGGTATTTGGATCCATTACAATATCGTAATGCATGAAGAGTGGTTTCATCATGGTTCGTACAAAGATTGCAAGTTGGGGAGCGACTCACTTGCCTGTGGTGCCAGAGGGCCAAAGTCGGCATAGCTTCGTGGCTAGCCTGCAGAGGCGTCCCTGTCTAAATATAGGCTCGGGGCTAAATATTATTTTAGGCCCTTCTAAAAAATGGTTAACAAAAACAATATATATTGTTTTCGCCTTTAGCAAGAATAGAACATTGGTTGCTTATCAAGTTATATTGACTGCTTACCATTAGAGCAATACCTTATTTATTTTCAAAAATGCAATATATATATATATATATATATATATATATATATATATATATATATATATATATATACTTTTGAGTTACAATTTTACGGGCCCCTTAAATTCATAGTTTTTCGGGGGGTGGGTGGGTGGGGGGCTCTGCCCCCTCCCATGAAGCGCCCTGCTAGCCTGCCAAAGGAGGAAATTTAGACGAGCAGGACCTTGAAGCTTCCAAATTGATGACCAGATTTGATCATGATGACCGCTGAAGGTGGGCCGAAGGTAGTGATAGCCATCAGCAACTGTACATTTGTGTTTCGCATTTCTTGCCAAATAATGTCCCCGCCGATAATACCAACCCATTTATGAGTCTACGGGCAGTATTGCATATATGTTTCCAAATCAAAGAGTCGGTGGGTTTAGGAGATTCGAAGGAGCTACCATATTTCATAATTAAGTCTAATATGGCCTCAATAACTGCCCAAATTAATTAGTAATTCAACAATTAATGGTGGACAATTTGCTAAAAAAAATAAAGAAAACAGTTAATGGAGGAATAAGAACATTTGCTTCAGACAATTTCAAGAGAATACTTATTTTTTAAATTTAAACATCATATCTTTTTTTATTTTTATCCTCATTTTATGCTATTCTTCTTTATATATATATTCAAGTTTTGTTTTTTTTTTCTTTGAAAGAAAAAGGAAACTTTTATTCTTCACAATCAGTGGAAACATCAAAGGAAATATTTGGATGGGGTAGGTTCCATATTTCACAGTTCCAACAAGATTTTGACATTCTCCAATTAGAAGACGAGCCGAGACATTTCCCCTTAACGAAAGATATTGGAGTTAACACATAGCATCTCATGTGTTAAATACAAGTTCAAGTGTCTTTGAAGCATTTGATCAAACACTTCACCACAAAACCGTTTAATCAGTTTGTTGGAGCGGTTTATGGTAGTTAAAGTAGTTATAGTAGCTGGTTCACCACCTATATATACATTACTGGTGTGTAACATTAGGAACTAACAAGAATCAATTAGAAAAATCATCAAAACATGCTGTTGTATTCGAATTCATATACACAGTGACATTGTATTCATTCATTGACCCTAATCCTTATTTTTTCAGTTTTCTCTAAGTTTTCTTTCGTTCTTTCTTGTTAATTTATCAATGTCTTCATGGTATCAGTGCTTTAAAAGCTCCATTTCATTGCGTAATACTCTGTTCCATAGAAACACCCGTTTCCTGGTGTTCTTGACATTCTTGAAGGAACTTCTTTGCTTCTTTGCTTTGTTCCTGCAATTTCCTGGTTTCTTTTGAGTTCGCTTTCTCTGCAATTATGGATGCTGCTTCCCAGAATCAAGGGATTCTACCTGGTAGTCAACTTTATCTTTATCCTAATAAAAATCCGACGTTGGTATTAGTTCACCGTTGCTTACCAACAAGAACTGCCATTCATTGAGCTATTCGATGAAGATGACTTTAATCACAAATAATAAGATAGGGTTCATCGATGGTTCTATCACTAAGCCTCCTATAACTTCCCAGAATATCATGTTTGGCTTCAATGCAATACTTTTGTGATAACTTGGATTGTCAATTCCGTTATGCCCAACATTGCACGGTCTGTTATTTATAAAGAAACAACAAGAGAAGTATGGTTAGATTTGCATTCATGATTTTATAGATTAGATGTTTTCCATCTAGGAGACTTGCAAGAACAGTTTCATGTTCTTAAACAAGGGGATTTGGATGTTACAACTTACTTTACATAGCTGAAAACACTGTGGGATGAAATAGCTGTTATGAGACCTGATCCTGTGTGTTCTTGCAATCATAGATGTCATTGTGATGTTACTAGCACTTTTACTGGTTATGCTGAAACTGATAAAGTGGTAGAGTTCTTAAGAGTCCTGAATTCAGAGTTTTCACAAGTCTTGACACAAGCACACTTGATGGTGCCAATGCCAGACCTGCATTCTGTTTTTGCTATGGCTTTGAAGTTAGAGGGTCAAAGGGAATCTGAACATAGGTTTCCATATGCCACAGCCTTATATAATAGGCCCTTTAACAGTAATCCATCAAGTGTTGTGTCTGCCACTACAGGAAATCCTCAAAACTTTAACAGAAATGCCACTAATAATATTGGGAACTTCAAAAAGAAAGTACGGGACAATAGGCTGGTAAAAAGGTACAATGTACCTTTTGTGGGTTCACAGGACATACAGTGGATAAATGTTACAAAAAGAATGGCTATCCACCTGGTTGGAAACCAAGAAGTAGAGTTATATAGCAGAGGCAATCCCAGAAGATCAAAGATAGGTTTCCACATACATTTAGTTTCTAATGACCAAAATTCTGAGAATTTTACTTTGAATAGGTCTCAGTACCAGTAGCTACTCAGGCTTTTGGATGTCCAGAAGTCAGATTCTTGTGAGCAATTGGCCAATCAGGCAACCGTTCTTTCTGCAAACTTTGTGCTTGCTAGTGATGTATCAGGTTTGTCTAAGCCTAGTTCTTCTTTGACATGGATTGTAGATTCTGTGCTATCTTGACCACATAGTCAACATCAATCATTAACTATATTCTTCCAAACTCTGCACACCACATGTTAGTTGGTTTGCCTAATGATAATCTTGTCAAAGTTACACATATAGGCCTTTGTTTGGTTGATGATCCTGCTCTTACTTACTGATGTTTTATGTCTTCCAGATTTCAATATTAACCTTGTCTCACAGGCCAAATTAACTGCTAACCCTAATTTGGCCAGACAAGAAATTTGGGATTCAGATTGGATTAGCTAAGAAAGAAAAATGACGATATGTTTTGAGAACTAATCAGAAGTCCTTAGCACAATATATTGCCTTTAGTAGTGTGTATGATCAGTCTATTGTTACAGATGACCAGCTATGGCATTATAGGCTTGGTCATCTGTCACATAAGAGACTGTTAGATCTGAAGTGTATTAGTTCTTCTTTACATGATGTTTCAATTTGTCACATTTGTCAATTAGCCAAACAGAAAAAGAATCATTTTCCTTTAAGTCAAACTTGTGTTCAAAGTATTTTTGATCTTGTCCATTTTGATATATGGGGATCTTATAAACAAGAAATTGTACATGGCCATTCTTATTTTCTTACTTTTGTTGATGACTATTCTAGATTTACTTGGGTTTATTTGTTGAAACATAAATCTAAAGTTAGACAAATTATGCAATCTTTTAGTCAATATGATTTTGTTCAGTTTGGTAAACATGTTAAAGTGACCAAGACTGATAATGGTGCAGAGTTTGACATGTCTACTTATTACCCAGTGAGGGGTATTTTGCATCAAACTTCTTGTGTGCACACACCTCAACAAAATGGAATAGTAGAGAGGAAACACCAGCACATACTCAATGTGTCTAGGGCACTAAAATTTCAGTCTAATTTGCCTATTAAGTATTGAGGATATTATGTTTTGTAGGCTGTCTATCTGATTAACATTAATCCTTCTTCAGTTATAAAAAACAATACTCCTTATGCTTTTTGTATGATAAATCTTTTGACTACAATGAACTGAAAGTATTTGGTTCTCTTGTTTATGCATGTACCCCTACACACAAAAAGTCCAAGTTTGATCCCAGATCTAAACAATGTGTTTACCTAAGTGTTCCATAGTTCACCAATAGGTGCATACCACTGGATCAACAAACTAGGGACATTTTTGTGTTTAGGGATGTACACTTTTATGAAAAGGTTTTTCCCTTACATATACCACGAGATAGATAGATGCCGTGAAGGTGTGCATTACTAGTGCCTTATACAACTACGAGGAAGACTCTTTTACAACACACCACAATCCTTGCCTCGATATACCACAACCAGAAGGTACACATGTTCCTGCAGATCTTGCACCACAACAGACAAGAAGGTCTAATAGACAAAGAACTACACCAGCATATCTCAGAGATTATGTTATTCTCACAAGACAATCACCACATTCCATCAATAATGTGGTCACTTATGACACGGTCACCAACACCTACAAACAATTTGTATATCTTGCAGCACTGTATTCAAGAGCCTAAAACATACAACCAGGCCATTAAGTATGATTGTTGGAAAGAAGCAATGCAAAAGGAATTAGATGCTCTATAGGCTACTAAAACAAGGGAAATAGTGTCCTTACCACATGGCAAATCCACCATAGGGTGTAAGTGATGAGAGTCAACTTTACTATGCTCCGGTGCGTGTTTTAACCCCCATTTACGACACTTTTGGCTCATTCTGGGTAGTTTTAGACCATTTATAGGGAAAAAACACATTGAGCACTCACTTTGAGGTAAACCGTTAAATAAATGGAAAACCTCACCATTTTACGGTATTTTGACCCTTTTCGAGGCCTATCTTTCTTGCGGAATTATGCTCGGTATGTTGTTTGGCATGTGAAATGCAGGAAATAGGTGACTCGTAAACCCGGAAGATGAGGTATGAGGCTTATAGAGCGTGTACCTGAAGCCACGGAGTTCTTACGGATCAATTGTCTCGAGCATTTATACTCACAGCTGACTTAAAGTGACATTTGACCCATATTAGAGACATAATTCGGTTTATACTTCTTCACAAGAGTTGTAGATCTTCGAACAAGCTTTCCAACGCATCTTGAATCACTCAAATTGGAGGTCTACACGCAAAGTTATGGTCAATTTACTGAAAATGATCTAGTACCGAACCACCTGTCGGACCGAACTTCGTACAGCTCGGCTCGTTATGCGTTTTTCACCATAAGAACACGAATTTCCTGCAGATTTCTGAGGTCCTCTTCCCCCAAAACCCTTAGAGTCACCATTCCTCCATTCCTTCACCTTAGATTAGCTCATCTTTCACTATTTCTCTTAGATTAAACACAATTTAGCATAGATTCTCTCTTTCTTGTTGGTGTTTTGAGGTCTTCTTCCCCAAGTGACAATGGCTTTGATGAAGATTGATGCAACTTCAGATTTCCTGCATTTTGGTACTTAATTCAAGCTCCTTTTCAGTTTTATGGCTTTAATTTCATGTTTAATTTTTGTTTCTTTCATTATAATGAGTAGCTAAATATCTACATAGCTAAATCATGTGGAAATTGATGAAATCCTCCTCTAATTGATGAAATTGGGAATGAGTAGTTGTTAAAGTTGAATCTTTTGATGGGTTTGTGTTCTAAAACTTGTGCTTAATGCTTGAATTGATTTGATCACTTGATTCATGATTTCACACATTGTCTTTATATATGTATTTTGCGAGATGATGTGGGAAAATGGGTTTTGGAATCGCCAAGTAAAATCGACTGAGTTGTTTAGATTCGGTTTCTTGAGTGAGGTTTTCAATGTGAGTTGGGCGTCTCTAGAGCGTTAATCATGCTTTGGTCAGTTAAATCCTTAAAGGCGGACTGTTGAACCGGGCATAGGGTAGTAGGTTGTTGCATTGGCGTCTACACACCATTATTGGAGATTGCACCCATAAACACATCAAGAGTATGATTGGTTGGTAGGTCGGTTGTACTCATTCCCAATGAGTCGATTAGAGGGGTGAAACTAATCAATTGGATCATGGTTTGGCTATGCCTTCTTCCTTATTATCTCTAGTTTATATTACGTCTTGGTGTTAATTATCACTTGTTCCACTCTTTTGGTTGACCTAAACTAAGTATGAAAATGACTTTGGTACTCGATTTATTTTTCGTGGGATCGACCTTGCTTGGTACTATAGTGCATTCGATTCGGTACACTACCGGTTAAAGTTGGACCGTCACTATTTTGGCCATCAGTAAGTAGGTGTACAAAGTCAAGTATCATGCTGATGGTTCAATAGAAAGATATAAGGAAAGGCTAGTGGCTAATGGATACACACAGGCATATGGACTAGACTATCAAGAAACGTTTTCACCTGTGGCAAAGGTCACAACAATCACGAATGTCTTAGCTCTTACAGCTTTCAAGAAGTGGCATATGTTACATGTAATATCCTCGGATCAATCATAGATTGACCCGATTACGCAGCGGAAGTATCGGATCTAGATCTAAACGATACAAAGAACATAAATTAAAGATCTAAACCTACAAGGGGGTTTAGGAGCCAACCTTTTTATGGTGCTTAACTCCAAGATCAAAAGTCTCCTAGAACACGTGTATTGAGTAGCCACAGCCTTCCAACGTGTGTCTCCCAAAACACACCAGGTGGATGGTGTTTCCCGCCGCCGACCTCCTTGATATGCTACGGAATAATCCCAAGATTATTCCAACTCAAACCCGAGAAAAAATAGCCAAAAATTCCAAGCTATTTTTCTTCCAATATGGCGTGTTTAAGTGTATGTCAAAGGCTTGGAGAACTCTCTTTATATAGGAGAGTAAAACTTAACCTCCAAAGATTTAATAATTAAGAGATAATTATTAGACTAATCCTTATTCCAAAATAAAAGATAAATAAAATGATTATCCCAAACAAATAGGATAAATCATATTATTATCTAATATTCCATGAATTATCAATTAACAAATAAAAGATAAATCACATGTTAAATAATTATCCAAGAAAACTAATTCTTTGATAATTAAATAACCAACAAATGGCGCCACCTTTTATTAATAAAAAAGGTTCACACGCATTTTTACTACACCTTGGGCCGAGTCCATGAAAAATTTCTTTTTCATGTATTTAATTATCTAGTCCAACTAAACAATTAATCCACACAACAAATTAAATAGCCCAATCCACTATTTAATTATAATCGAGGTGAAACGACGAGAAAACTAATTATGCTATTTTGGGAGCCACATCGGGGACCATTGACCCATATTTAGTAGCTACAATAAATTAGATAAAATTATTCGTCAGACAGAATAATTATATCCAACCTATTAATTCCGGGATTACACCACCATAAACCCGAAACTGAACTCTATCGAATATAGATAACTTACACTCAATTTATGAGTCGAAAGCGTCCATTGATATAATCATTACATACGGATAAATCCTCCATAGATTTGCTCACTTCGATTCGGGATATTTTAAGTAAACCCTTCTCGAAACATATTATCCTTATTTACCATTAACCCCATAGTGATCAATCAGTTCATATTCAATATAATATGAACTCGGCCGATCGATCAATTTCTAGGGTTAACAAATAAGGGAACTGTCTGTCTACTTCCCGATAGAAGGAATGGATTCCATATCTGTGATAACACATACTACTCACTCATTCTAGAATAGAGCCAACGAGAAGTGTTGGACCACATACTACGAAGTGATCCTTACTAACACATCAAACTCTACCCTAGTCTAAGCAGTTGTCTGTGATCACCTTAGGATTGAGATTAATCCATATATGATCATCTTGTGATTCGATAAGACTTCTCAATTATGGAATTATATCGAGAACTCAAATCAAATCGGTCCAAATACTATATGATTATCATCATATATAAATGCCCCACTAGTACCCTATTACCGGCAAACCGGATAAGATCTGCTCACCTAAAGTGTTCTCAGGCGCATTATTAGCAAATTAATCTAGAGACCCATACTGACGATTAATAAACGCTACGGACTAAGTTAATTTTAAGTATATTTCACAAACTCAATCCTCGTGTGTATAGCCATACACCGAGTTATATGATTACATAATCAATATACTTAGGGTTTTCTGTAGTGTATTAATATTGGCAATAAATGTGAATAAATAAGATGAAATAAATTCTGTCATTTATTTAAATAAAACAATTACAAATTGTCTTTCGGGCATAAAACCTAACAGCATATACATCAAATGGGTGTAAATAATGCCTTTCTCCATGGTGAATTGGATGAAGAGGTTTATATGGATCTACCCCAAGGGTTCAAAACCGAAAAACCTAATCAGGTTTGCAAACTAACTAAGTCCTTGTATGGCCTTAAACATTTTAGCGAGGCAAGTGGAATTCCAAACTTACATCTACATTGGTAGAAATAGGATTTCATCGATGCTTTCATGACCACAGTTTATTTACTAGAGGTACAGATAAGGACTTTGTAGCACTCCTTGTTTATGTTGATGACATAATAGCAACAAGTTCTTTTGTGGAACCAATTAATGAAGTAAAAAAGGTGCTGCATTAGAAGTTTCAAATAAAGGAAATTGGAGATCTCAGATATTTTCTAGGGATTGAAGTTGCTAAGTCTGACAGAGGGATCTACATCAATCAAAGGAAATACACTTTCAATCTGCTAGAAGATTATGTATTTCTAGAAGCAAAACATGTCAGCACTCTAATGCACTCTAAACAAAAGCTGACATCAGGAGACTCAGAATTACTTGCAGACTGATATAGAACATTAGTTGGAAACTCATCTGTCTTTCATTCACAAGACCTGATATAGAATATAATGTTCAGTAGCTCAGTCAATTCATGTATAATCCCATAATTAACCATATGCAGGCTGCTTATAGAGTTTTAAGATACCTAAAAGGAAACCTTGGAGAAGGTATTCTCTTTGACACAGAAAATGATCTCACATTGAAAGGATATACAGATTCTGATTGGGCAGGATGTGAAGAGTAAAGAAAGTCCATTTTAGGCTACATCATGTTTCTTGGGACAACACCAGTTTCTTGGAAATCCAAGAAACAAAGCACTATTGCCAAAAGCTCATCCGAGAGGCGAAATATAGGGCCATGGCAAATGCCACTTGTTAGGCTATGATGGGCTAGTTTACATCATGAAGGATCTACAAATTCCTGTTTCCCTACCCATTCTCTTATTTTGTGACAATGCAAGTAAAATCCATATTGCAAAAAATCCCATTTTTCATGAAAGGACCAAGCATATAGACTTTGATTGTCATGTTACTAGAGCTAAAGTTCAGACAGGTTTTCTTAGACTCATGCTAGTTAGAACCACAGAGCAATTGGCAGACATCCTAACCAAGCCATTGGATCATCCAATTTTTAGCTACCTGTTGCAGAAAATTGGGACCTTCTCCATTTTTAAACTAGTCAACACATAGCATCTCATGTGTTAAATACAAGTACAAGTGCAAGCTTCAACATGGTTTCAGCTTGAGGGGGGGGGGGGGTATTGGAGTTAACACATAGCATCTCATGTGTTAAATACAAGTTCAAGTGTCATTGGAGCATTTGATCAAACACTTCACCAAAAAATCGGTTAATCAGTTTGTTGGAGCGATTTATGGTAGTTAGAGTAGTTATAGTAGCTGGTTTACCACCTATATATACTTTACTGGTGTGTAACATTAGGAACTAACAGGAATCAATTAGCAAAATCATCAAAGCATCCTGCTGTAATCGAATTCATGTACACAGTGACACTATATTCATTCATTGACACTGTTCCTCATTTTTCCAATTTTCTCTTAGTTTTATTTCATTCTTTCTTGTTAATTCATCAATTTCTTTAAAAGAAAAGGAAATAGAAATAAAAGCATTAAGCATTATGATGCAGCCTTCAATGATCATTCCCACACGTGAAAAGTCCTTAGTACTTGCGAGAAGACGCTGATAAGTAGAGAGGGAATCCCTTTCAAAGATTACTGTGAAGCCCATGTTAGAGCAAATACTATGGCAAGATACATTGCTAAAACTTTTCCAACTTCCACATCAAACCCTCCTTCAATTCAAGATTTTTTTAGAAGGATTTAGGACTCTAGCTACCATTGTTGTATCGAATTAATCCTCTAACAGATGTCTTCGTCTCGTTAAAGGCCACGTTGATATTGAATTTAGATAAATGTGAAGTAAGAGGCTGCCAAACCGAGCTCCATTTAGTTGCTTTTGGGTTCATTGATGGGTGGCTAACAGCTTGCAGATAATCAGAGATGCCTCCACTTGTGATTTATTTAAGCATGAATTGAGGATATAATCTATTTCCTCTTAAAAATATATGAACAACGTGCTTTCCAGATATTCCATAATAAAGTTACTATTTGAGCAACATTGAAAGTTACTATCATGTCTTTATGAGGGTTCTGACTTGCATGATCTTAACAAGACTTACATTGTTTTGACCTCAAAAATCAAGAAGTCGAAGCGTATGGTGGATTTTAGACCAATAAGCTTATGTAATTCCATATACAAGCTTTTATCGAGAACTGTTGTTAACCACCTCAAACAGGTTATGAGCTCCATTATCTCTCTTTCCCAATCAGCCTTCATTAGTGGGAGATTGATCACTGACAATATAATCGCCGCATTCGAGACCTTTCATTCCATGAAAGCTTGGCTTGCCTGGGTGCTCCTCTCATATGGCATTAAAATTAGACATGATGAAAGCTTTTGATCGAGTTGAATGGGGTTTCATTGAAAGAGTAATGAGAGCTATGAATTTTCCAGATTCCATAATCAGAATTGTGTTATCTTGCATCTCTACTGCTTCATATCAAGTCTTAATTAATGGCCATCCATCTTCCACCATCACGCCATCTAGGGGGATACGATAAGGCGACCCTCTTTCGCCTTTCTTATTTCTAATATGCACAGAGGGTTTTTCAACCAAGATACGACAAGCTCAGCAAAATCAAACCATTAAAGGAGTGTACTTCGGAAGAGGTACTTTTGAGCTCAACCACTTACTTTTTGCGGATGATTCCATGTTATTTTCAGAAGCCAACTCTGAATCTTGTCATGCGATTCTTGATCTTCTTGCGACTTACGAGAGGATTTTTGGTCAAAAGGTGAATCTTCAAAAATCGTCAATCTTTTTTAGCAAAGCTATCAATGAGGTTACAAAATGTGAGCTCTCTTCAATAGTTAATATACCTCAAGGCATGGAAAGAGGAAAATATCTTGGCTTACCCTTTGTGGTAGGACGATCGAAAAATGAAATTTTTGCGTATGTTAAAGATCGGGTGTCAAAGAAATTAGATGGTTGAAACTGAAAATTCCTCTCTTCGGCAGCCAAGGAAATTCTTATAAAAGCCGTTATTCAGGCTTTACCCCAGTATGTTATGCAATACTTCTTACTTCATAAGAAACTTATTAGGGAACTAGAGGCAATGACCCGTCGGTTATTTTGGGGTGGAAATGATGGCTCTAAGAAAATCCATTGGAAAGCTTGGAAGGAATGCTGTAAATTAAAATCTGAATGAGGAATGGGTTTCCGCAATTTAGAATGCTTTAATAAGGTGATGATAGCTAAACGAGCTTGGATGATCCTTAATAACCCGAATGCTTTGGCCTCACAAATCTTGAAGCCAAATATTTCTACTGAAGGGCATTTATTAATGCAGTATTTCCTCAAAACCTTCGGCTATTTGGAGGAGTATTCTTCATGGTAAAGACTTACTATCAAAAGGACTACGTTGGAATGTTGGAAAAGGGGAAAAAATTGACATTTACAGCGATCCTTGGATCCCCTCTCCCCCATTTCTCCGGATTCAATCTCCCTCTACGGATTCTTCAGTCAGGCTCGTAAGTTCTCTTATTAACCCAGTCACTCGAACAATGCCCTCATTCGTAAGACTTTCAATTCTTTTGAGGCGGATAAAATTTTGTCAATTCCTTTATCAGTGAGAAACGTAGAGGATAAAGTTATTTGGCATTTTAACTCCAATGGAGTCTACTCTGCTTAGCTTACGGATATCATGTGGCACGATATTTTCAATTTTTGAGAGTGACGGGCTCTACCATCGCCATCATCTGCAAAAAATATTTGGCCTGGTTTATGGAGAATTAAGGTGAAGCCAGCGTATCATCCATTTTTGTTGGAAAGTTATTCACAATGTTTTGCTCACTTGAAAGGTCTAGCATCTCGAGGAATTGGCGATGGAATATGCAAAATTTGTAATAAAGTACCGGATACTATTGGGCATTGTTTATTTGAGTGTGATATCCCCAAAGCAATTTGGAACAAATTCCCAAAGGGATACTCTTGGCAGCAAATCCGAGTAGTCACCTTTGCTGATTTTTTTCATATTTTGATGAATAAAGAGGATGAAGATGGGGTTGCTTTTATCATTTGCCTATTGTGGAAAATTTGGAAAGCCCGATGTGCTTGGGTCTTTGATGAAAAAGATGTGTATGTCTCCTCGATTTTATTTCAAGCCAAAACTGAAGCTAAGGAATATATGAAGGCCGTATCATTGCAGACACATTCGTTCTCCACACCCAGTTACTCAAATTCAATGTGGATGCTGCTTTTCTCAACGACACAGTGGTTGTGGGAGGTATTCTCCTTGATAGTAGTGGAAAATTTTTGGCATCTTTTTCAAGGAAGCTAGAAGGCAACTATGAAGTAGAAATCGGAGAAGCCTTAGCCATATACCACGCCATTTTTCTTGCTACCACTTGGGGGTATTTTAAAGTTATTTTTGAAGGAGATTCCTTAACGGTATTTCAAAACTCACATCGAGGATGTAAGACTTGTCGCATATAGGGATTGTCATCGAAGATTGTATATCTCTTTTGGCATGTTTTGTTCATAATGATTTTTCTTTTGTTAAGCGAACGGGAAATATACCCGCTCACTTACTAGCTAAGGAGGGGCTGAAGCTTGTTGGTAATGTCTTCTGGGGTTCAAATCCTCTTGTCTCTGTTTCTTTTGCTGCTCTGGCTGACATAGCCCAATAAAACTATTTCTATCCTTCTAAAAGAAAAAAAAAAATCTTAGTAATGATAATAATTTTTTTAGTGTATCCACATACACACACATCACCCGAAAATCCTACGACTTCTTAGTGTAAAAGTATTTTACACCCATAAAACTTTAATACTTTCCATGCATGGATAAACCACAAAAATATTTCTCTATTATTACAAATATCATGAGTCATATTTTTTTTTAACGAATACACACTGTCTCCACCGGGACTCGAACACGAAACCTCCAGGATAACAACCACAACACATATCACTGGGCCCATGTCTTATGGCTCATGAGTCATAATTAATTATGTAGTAAACTTTTCTCGTTTGAATGATTGTTTTTGCGACGTCTTAAGTCCAAATATTTTCCCATGAAAAATAGTAAACCAAAAAATAGTACAATAATTTACTTTTTCATTTTGGGTCGTTTTCAAATTAAGTAAACCCGATTATTACTTGGTACGGGCTGTCTATAAATCATTAACACACTTGAGTAGTAAACTATTTGTTTAATCTTCATTATTATATTTCCACGTATTAAGTGATGTAATTTTGTACCCACAATAAGTGCATGTGGACCAATTCTCAAGATTTGTTCAATAAAAACATTTATTTAAAAAATGATATATAATTTACACTATCTGGAAAGTACGTTGCTCTACGGTATTTGATAATCAGACGGTTTATGTCACTGTGATATATATACAATCTTTGTCAGCTTCAGCTGAGTATGTGAGGGCCATGGAAAGCTACCGGACCCAAGCTTCGGTGCATCATTTACCGGATAAATGGATGAAGCCTCCGCCCGAAGTAGTTATGAGTAATGTGGATGCATCAATTACAGAGACGGGAGCGGGTATTGTGTCATTTTTCAAGACTCACATGGACTAGTACTTCACTCCTTTGCGTATCATTTTGATCCAGGTGACCCAGTCGGATATATGGAGCGTAAGACAATTTCTTTGGCCTTGAAAGAGGCGGAGCACTTGGGGATTCATAGGCTAGAAGTGGAAAATAACTGTTTGACGTGCATTTCGCGCATTCAGTGTCAATGAGAAGATCTCACAGCTCAATGTTGTTTAGCCCAGGATTGCTTGGCTCTTCTGCCCAGTTTTGCTTCTGTTTCTTTTTCTTTTTCGTTCATTAGGCGAATGAGAATGTCCCAGCGCATCTTCTAGCTAGACATAGTTTATTTGTTTCTGCTTGGACACTTTGGGCTTCCACGCTCCTGGGTGACGTTTTGGCCGCTTGTGTGGTGGATCTTGAATAAATAAAATTCTTTGTTCCTCAAAAAAAAAATTGCACTATTTAGATTACATAAAATATACATAATTCATGATCGACCCGTCGGGGTGTCTATAATTTATTGGGTTTTTAATTTTCTATTTATGGTTCAGATTATTTTATATATCTTTTATATAGACGTACATTATTCTCGATTTTTTTTAATATATTTAAGAAAATTATAACCAAGAAGAGTAGTATAAGCTATGGCTAACCGCTAACGTCTTTATCAATGCCAAAATTAGTAATCCAATAACAATGGTGAACTAATTAATTATTTCCAATAATTGTCTTAAAATTAAGAAAAAAAAGATAGTAGTAAGACTAAGAACTGGTAGGCTAATATCCAACACAAGGGTAAATGTGAGATATGTTTCTTTATTTCATAACAAATTTGTCGGTCACCAACTTTTTTAAATTGATATAGTAAGTGGTCCTTGTAAAATTTAGTAGCATAAGTGGTGCTTGTAAATTAAATGTTTAATTACTCTATGATAGTAAAATATGCTAGTATTAAAAAGTTCAAAAACATGTGCTGGTTTTTTTGTGTGTGTGTGTGGAGAATGTGCTGGGTTTTTAGGGTGTTATTTTTAATCGGTACGGAGCAATTATTTTCAATGTAAATAATATTTACACTAAAAAAACGCAGGTGTTTTACGGGTGAAAAAAACTATTCCGCAAAGAATGAAGTGAGTATGCAAGACTTTCCCGGATTTTTGCTCTTGAAATCTCACGGAAATCTATACATATCTTCATTTGTTTTATAGAAAAATAGCTTGGGAGAAAATTTGGACAATTTTTGTTGAAGTTCAAAGCAACAAACCAGCAAACTAAACTTCACAGAAGCAATAGGTCGAACACTTGGAAGTCAGTTGCGGTTAATTAGTTAGTTACAACTGCTCCTAACAGATTCCTAGTGTATCTAGTTAGTATATATGTGATTAACATATCAGCTGTAAACTCAATTCGATTATTAATCAATCAATGAAGTTTCCATTCTCATTTTCTGTTTTCCGGTTTGTGTTCATAGTTTGATTTTGCAGTTTTCTTAATTCATCATGTTCTTCATCTTGAATGATCAAGATTTCATCATGGTATCAGAGCATTAATGGATTCTTGATCATCTTCTCTTCGTTTTATATCTTCTTCCGCATCTTTTGTGTTCAAGATCTAATTCCTGCTTGACTTTTCCTTTCCGAATATTCTTTTTTGAGTTTTTGCCATACAAAATCAACTGATTCAACCTGTACAAGTTCCTGCTGATCTTTTGTTACATCCTAGTGAAAGTCCTGCATTTGTCTTGGCGCAACCAGATCTTGATGAAACCAACTATCATAGTTGGAGAACAGCCATGCTTAATGCTCTTTCATCCAAGAATAAGCTTGGATTCATAGATGGTTCGATCCATATGCCTCCGGTTGGGGACATGCATATTTCTTTATGAAGACAAAATAATAGCACGATTAAGGCGTGGTTAGGGAATGCAGTTTCTAAGAATATTGCTCAAAGTGTTATAAGTTATCCAACAACAAAGGAAATCTGGGATGATTTGGAAGAAAGGTATGGTGTTGGTGATACTGATCGTTTGTCTGATTTGATGGATGAAATCCAAAGCATGAAGCAGGGAGATCTTTTTGTTTCAGAATATTTTGCAAAGCTAAAAATCTTATGGGATCAGTTAGTTTCTTTGACTCAATCTCCTACTTGTGCTTGTGGTCAAAAATGGTACCAAGAACACAATGAGAGACATCATGTAATCTGATTTCTCAAAGGTCTTAATGACAAATTTAATACAATGAAGTCTCAGGTTCTTTTGATCTCTCCATTTCCTACTGGTAAAAATGTGTTTTCAATGGCATTAAAGCAAGAAAAGCGCATGAGCATTATGGTAATTACGTAATCTTTATCGATTCTACCCAAGTTCTTGGGAAATGGAACTTTTGGTAAATGGTAATTTTGGTAATGCTGTCAAAGTTCCAATTTCAGAAAGAACTATAAAATGGTAGTAAAAAACCTCAATGTACTTTTTGTAGGATGCAAGGCCATACCGTGGACAGGTGTTACAAGAAACATGGCTACCCTGCAAATTTAGGGGTAGGGGCAGATGAAGACAGCAAATAATGTTTCTTCAGATGGTGTTGCAATCAGATTTCTCAAGATTCTGTGGCTGATCTTAAAGCTCCTGTTACACAGGAGCAGTGCCAACAAATCTTGAGCATTTTGAGGGCAGGTTCTTTGTCTCAGTCTGTGTCTGATACTGGTTTCAACTCTGTGAATTCAGCTGTCCTTTCTACAAACTTTGGCTCTATGGATTCAGGTTTGTCTAAATCTTTTACATGTTTTTAATGGATAGTGGATAGTGGTTCCACAAACCTTATTGTGTTTAAAAAGGGTTTATTTAGTTCATGTAAACCTGTTACTAACAAGTTTGTAAGTTTTCCAAATGGTAAAGACATTAGTATTTCTCACATTGACCAAGTAAAAGTTAATCCTGATCTGATTCTGGACAATGTATTATGTGTACCTGATTTTCATTGAAATTTAATGTCCATTAGCAAACTCATTAGATCTAGAGCTTACAATGTTAAGTTATTTATTGATTCCTGTGTAATACAGGATATGATAAGTCTCAAGAGGATTGGTTCAGCTGAACTCATTAAAGGCCTATACATTTTAAAAGCAGACACTTCTTATTATGTTTTCCCTGTTGTGAATAATGTCAAAGTTGTAGTCAATTTAGATTTACTATGGCACTATAGACTTGGCCATGCTTCAGATCAAAGATCGAAGCTATTAAGGAAGGATCATGCTCAGATTCAAGTTCCAGAATGTCACATCTGTGAGATCTGTCCATTGGCCAAGCAAACCAGACTACATTTTCCTTTGAGTCATTCTGTTTCTAGAGCTTGTTTTGATTTAGTCCATATGGACATTTGGGGTCCTTATAGGGTAGTTGGTATCCATGGACATAGGTATTTCCTTACTATTGTTGATGACTATTGTAGATTTTGTTGGATTCATATGTTAAAAGCAAAAGGTGAAGTCAGGAACCTTGTTCAACTGTTTTGTACTTTGGTTTACATTCAGTTTAATAAAAATGTAAGAATTTTGAGATCTGACAATGGCTTGGAGTTTGATTTGTCTGACTTTTATGCTAGTAAAGGGATTATTCATCAGACTTCTGTGATCAAGACTTAACAACAAAATGGAGTGGTTGAAAGAATACATCAACACATCCTAAATGTGGCTAGGAGTCTGAGATTTCAGTATGATCTTCCCCTGATTTATTGGTCTTATTTTGTTCTTCATGCTGTTAACCTTATTAATATTACCCATTCTCCTTTATTGGACAATAAGACTCCTTATGAGATGTTATATTCTGTTAAGCCATCTTATGACAATATTAAAGTGTTTCGTTGTTTAACTTTTGCTTATAACCTTCATTATGATAGCAATAAGTCTGTGATGATGTATAAATCGTCACAGGTGTCCTTGCGGTGTATAGACGGTGGATATCTGGCTGTATTAAGGTGGTGTGATACTCCGGCGGGTGGCGGTATGGAGGAATAAAAATGGACAGAGCTTTGGCTTGCAAGTGTAGTGTATATTTCATCCTTTTCTAGTTTACAATGACCACACCTTTTATAGAGGTGGGTAACTTAGGGAATAAGTAATCTATTAGACATTTTACTAACAGCTAGGTTTAACTTAGATATTAAGTAAGACGAAATATCTAAGATACAAGTGGGGAAAAGATCTGGATCAACCGGCGGCCATCTCTCTGAGGTCGCAAGGAGCAAGCCTTTTCCTGCCTCGTCCCCTTGGCGCCCCTTCTTGACTTGCCTGGATGAGATCCACAGGATCTGTTGCACTTGCCTGGGGCCGCAAATGCTTTGGTCGCGGCGAGGTGAGACACAGTGGCCGCCCTCTTTGCGATCTATTCTGTCATGCCGGAGGATGGCCGCAGTGGGTTGTCTCCCACTGTTGAGGTGGTGGAATTATTTATACCCATCAATGGCCCCCTACTCCGTGCTTTAATGATATTCCCTGAGGATATGAAGGATGGAGTAATTATCAACACCTTTTATGACCTCGTCGTCGGATGCGACTTGTACACTTAGGGCCGTGCTTTTAAAGCAAGCGACCTCAAAGTAACTTTGGGTCAGTTTTTGCGACCTTGTCGTCTGATGCGACTTGTTCACTAAGGGCCGTGCTTTCAAAGCATCGGCCTTGAAGCAACTCTCTGGGCTGTTTTTGCGACCTTGTCGTGCGATGCGACTTGTTCACTAAGGGCCGTGCTTTCAAAGCAAGCGGCCTTCGAAGCAACTCTGGGTCAGTTTTTGCGACCTTGTCGCCTGATGCGACTTGTTCACTAAGGGCCGTGCTTTTAAAGCATGCGGCCTTGAAGCAACTCGGGTCGATTTTGCGACCTTGTCGCCTGATGCGATCGACTTGTTCACTAAGGGCCGTGCTTTCAAAGCATGCGGCCTTGAAGCAACTCTGGTCTGCTTTTTTGCGACCTTGTCGTCTGATGCGACTTGTTCACTAAGGGCCGTGCTTTCAAAGCATCGCGCCTTTGAAGCAACTCTGGGCTGTTTTTTTGCGACCTTGTCGCCTGATCGCGACTTGTTCACTAAGGGCCGTGCTTTCAAAGCATGCGGCCTTCGAAGCAACTCTGGGTCTGTTTTTGCGACCTTGTCGTCTGATGCGACTTGTTCACTAAGGGCCGTGCTTTTAAAGCATGCGGCCTTCGAAGCAACTCTGGGCTGTTTTTGCGACCTTGTCGTCTGCGATCGACTTGTTCACTAAGGGCCGTGCTTTCAAAGCATGCGGCCTTGAAGCAACTCTGGGCTGTTTTTGCGACCTTGTCGCCCGATGCGACTTGTTCACTAAGGGCCGTGCTTTCAAAGCATCGCGCCTTCAAGCAACTCTGGGCTGTTTTGCGACCTTGTCGCCTGATGCGACTTGTTCACTAAGGGCCGTGCTTTCAAAGCATGAGGCCTTCAAGCAACTCTGGGCTGTTTTGCGACGCTTGTCGTGCGATGCGACTTGTTCACTGGGGGCCGTGCTTTCAAAGCATCGCGCCTTGAAGCAACTCTCGGGTCGATTTTGGTGGGCGAGATCGTCAATCGTGGCGACGTCGATCCTCCAGTACCATTCTCGGCGAGTAATGCGGCGCTTTTGCAATCGCCTGGCGATTGCATATGAGCATTGATGGGGCGCCCTTCAATTTCAAATCGATAATCGCCGCCCCAATCTGAACCGTCGGATGAAGGGTTCCCAACCGTTCGATCGTGGCCCCCTTGCCTATATAAGGCTTTCACCCCTCAACCTCCTCACACTTTTAGCATTCCTTATTTCCTTCGCTGTTTATCGATCGGAATTCTTAAGGTTTCTTGGCGGATCTTTGAAGGTTCGTGGCGTTTCTTTGGTGGTTTTAGGATTTCAAGGTGGTTCTTTTGAAGATTCCGGCCACTTTCTTGAGCATTTCCCGCTTCACGCGGATTTCTCTTTTCCTCAAAGAAATTGGGTAAGAATTCCTCTCTTTTAACTCTTTTATTCATCCATCCTGCGTTATTTTTCCATAGGCATCATTTTCATCTTTCTTTCTGCAACGGGGATGCAACCTCGATTTGTTTCTGATTAATAATGGGGGTTTTTCCTGGGGAGAGATTATAGCTTTCCTGGGAAAATTGGGGTTTCACCCGCTCCCCTGCTTTCCTCTGTAATTTTATTTGCGATCTCTCTTGCAAAAACGGAGGAGGCGGCATTGAAGTGGGTGCGATCACCTTCCTGGGCTAATTTATTATTATACCAGGTCTGAAAGCTCCACCTTTTTCCTCCCTTATTTTTGCAGGATGTCGGGAATGATTATTCAGCGATGATTCTGCGGAAAGGAGATTTATGATTATCTTGAGGATGACCCCATATTATCTCAAGCGGCCTCGATCATCTACCTGGGCGAGGTGGAAGTGGAAAGTACTCGCGCATGTGTTGGCGAGATTATCACTGGCGATGAGGTCGCTACTATGGATGCCGACCCTTTTGAGTTGGAGGCCTTTATCTCGCCGAAAATCCGCCCGCGTAGAGAGCCTCAAAGAGAAAGCGCGGGCTCAAAAATCTCCAACTGTTCACGGGGCTGAAAAAATCGCGTCCCCGGCTGAAGGACAAACTGCGGTCCCAAGTACTAGCGGCGCTCCCGACCACGATGAAGCTTATGTTCGGGGCGCGCCAGCTTCATGAGTTAATGGGGTCCAAAGTGAGGATGAAAATGCTGAATTGCCTCGGAAGGATATCTGGGTGCCCGCAAAAAAGCAGAAGAAGAAGAAAATTGCGAGCCAAACCATGACAGTCGGTGAAGCCGCCGCGGCCGCCACCCAGCCGAAGAACTCTCGACCTAACAATCCTGAAGCTATGCGGGAGTTTGGGATCATGACGGCGTATGAGAAGGATGTTGAGAAGAAATGGTCCCGACTATGTAAGGGCAGCGATCTCAATAGGACCATAAATCGTATATTTGGAATCGACACCAGGGTGTATCGGTTTTCTTTTTCGATTATGAGAAGGAGGCCGACAAATTTAAGCCCGGGATCACAAGGATTACGTATGTGCGCGCCGCTCGAGGACACCCTTATCCTCCACTTCCATCATTTGCATGCGGTCTCGAGACCGCCTTCGATCCTTTCTTTGTGAAGATCTGTGAGGAGATGCGGCGCTTCCTTCGATTTTGCCGTCGGGCTATTATCCAGATTGATGGCTTTCACGCGCTTATGTGCGGATTCGAAGATTGAGCCGACGTTAACTTTATCGGGGCAATTTTATTTCTTCCGTGGGACGATTGTTCTGGACAAATCTCCTCGAGGGCGAAGACTCCCCGCTCTTATTCCCGCTTCCCAATAAGTTTCACAAATGGGGCGGCGGTGCGAAAGTCGAGTCGAAGGTAGGTTGGCCTTTTCCCAGGGCAGGAGTCCGCGGAGGCAAATCCACGCTTTTAATCCTTGACCCCCCTGTGAGTGAGCGGCGCTATGTAAAGGGGGGTGATGGCGTTAATTCAGTCGGATGGGGCGGCGCCATCTCGGAGAAATGTTGCCTGGGTTGAACTTCTTGACCTGGCCGAGCCTTTTGTATGTATGGCGGGCCTAGTAGGTAGGGGGAATGCCGTGCCCTTGGTACGAATGGGTCCTGAGAGTTGCGATCCGGACTGGATTGGGGATTGCCATATCAACAAATGTTTTCCCTCCGAGTGTCCAGAATGTGGGGGCGATCCTTTACTTAGGCCGCTTTGTAACTTTCTTTGTCCACTTGTATTTATTTGTATATGTTCATTTTGTTTTGTTGGGTTCTAAACCGCTTTCCTTTTGTAGGTATGGATCCAAATGCTCGCAGGCTCAAAGAAACAAGCTTAACGCTGGAGGCGACCAAGGCAAACCAATGCTCGACGAGGAGGCTCAAGAAAGCTCTAGGAAAGTGCCCCGAATCGTGGATGCCTCGGTTGTCGCCGAGACATATAACCCGGAAGCTGCGACCTCTTCTGCCTTGTTGCGACTTCCTCTACCCTTGTTGCGAGCCCATGTCAGGCTGGTGCCTCAAAAAAGACTCATCCCCCTGCTAAAGAGTCGCACGGCGTAAAGCGACCTCAACCAGAGAAGGCGAAGAATGATCGCCCACCCAAACGGCCCGCTCACAGCCCGGTGCATCTTGAAGAGGTTGAAGCTCCGGTGGAGAAGAGCGCGCCCACTGAGACATTGCCACAAAAAACCTTGCCTCGAGGTTACTCTGGGAAAGAGGCCCTTTGGTTGGATCCGAGCTTTACCCAGGATCTTGACCTATCCAAAGCTCGCCGGGTTGGTGAAGCAATTGCTGATGTGATTCCTCTTGGGCCGATTCCTTTTGACTATCCTGATCATGTTCAAGTGGAGATTGGTCGGGGCATACTAGCCCGCTTTGCGGCTCAAGATAATACTCCGCCTCAAGATGAGATCGCCAAAATCGAGATTTGAGCGCCGATTTGGGATTGCTTTATACATGGTAAGACCACCTCTTTCTTCTCTTCTTCAATTTTTCTTTTTTTTTTATTATTTATTTTTGTTTTTTGGCCAACTCCCTTGCTTTTCCCAAATTCATTTCGTTGAAAAGGGTGCTCGAGGCCGAGCGAGGGCGAGAGAGATGATAAAGGTAGACGGCGCAGCTAGGGGCGACCGAGGCAAGAGTTATGCCGAAAAGAAAGCTAGGCACGCTGTGGTGGCGAGAGTGGAAAATATGAGATCAATCTTGGAGGAGCACTCTAAACCGGATCTTTGAAATCAATGAGAAAGTTTCCACTTTGACCAAGGATTTTGCGGGGCGCGCAGAGGAGATCGCTAAGTTGAGGGGTAAGCTCATTGGCGGATACTGATTGCTAAAGAGGCTGCTTGAAAGTCTGCTTGAAGCTGCGAAGAGAGCTGCAGAGAAGTCCGTGGAAGAAAAGCGCCGAGGCCGTTGAGGAGGCCAAGTCCAGGGCCGTCGCCGCCTACAAGAATTCGGATGACTTCCTTGACCTCATGGAGCATAGCTTTGATCGGGGTTTTAGTCACTTAGCTCATTGCATCCGGGTGACCGAGGCGAGAGCACATTACTCTGGAAGATATCTTTGCGGTGGGTGAATACGCACCAAGGTCATCCTGATTTAGTGGTTTTTCACCCGGAGATTCCTATGCCAATGAGCTTATTACCTCGTCTGATGAATAACTTAGTCGTGGCGAGCCTGTTTGGGATCCCGCTCTCCGTTAATCCTGTGAACTTTGAGGCGTTGAAGAAGCCGCCGTCCTCCTCGAGCAAGGCGATGAGTTCATCAAAGACACCACCTATCCTCATGATCTCTAGATTTTTGGATTTTCCTGCGAGCCCTTTAAAAACTTGACTTGTAACCTTGACTATTTATCTTTGTGATTTGCCTGAATTTTGAGTTGTAATATCTTGACAATTTACTCTCTGTATTTTCTATTTATAAGATTTGATTTTTTCCCGTCCCTGATTTGTGTTGACTATCTGGCGGTCTTTAGCGAGGCTGTGATAGGCATTACTTTATCCTCTGTATGCGGTCCTCTTGATTTGTGCGAGGTCTTTTACATAATTTGGTGGAGTACACGGTCACGAAACGTCATCGTCTTGTCCTAACCATGGTCGCTATGACGGTGTCAATTGTCAAGATTTCCGCGGCCCTATGAAAGCGTGTTGTCGTAAATTTAGCCTCTCGAGGCGACCTTTGACCGTGTCATTAACGCAGAGTTATGACCCCTAATAAATAGGTGTCAGGTGTAACTGTAGCCATAAATTTCGGTCTCTTTATGGTCTGGCGTTCCTGCTGCCTTGGTTATATCCTCCTTTTAGTATAAAAAAGGGGAGTACCTTGGAACTCATTCTGCCTCTTGCCTTATACTGAATTTGCTTTCTTTCTTCTGCAATTTGTTCATTATCCTCTTTATTGTTTTATCCCCTTTACTTTATGCTATGTCTCACCCAGGAAAAGCGGCCGGGTTCGGATATGGAAAGCTCGTCCCTATTCGTGATGTATCCCTTTCTTCTTTCTCGCCTCGGCGTTGCTAAAGATCATTTCGCGCTATTTTGAGTGGGTTGAGCCTGCGAAGGAGAGGGGTTTAAATCGAGAGCAAGGTCGAGGTGACGGTTCTCTTCTGTGCGTCGTTTTTAGGGGTGGGCGATTTTGTTGCACCACCTTCCGTCAATACTTCCCAATCTTTCAATAGTGAGGGAGTTCTATTCCATCTTGTCCGAAGTTGATTCTGAGGGGACTGCCAGCTGCATTATCCTTCGTGGCGTCGCGGTCATTTTTACTCCGGAATCCATCAATGGTGCCTGGGTATACCATTATCGACCCTTATCCCATTATGAGCTCGCTTGGAACCTTGCCGATGAGTCAAGTAGACAATCTTGCTTGCGACGAGCCCTTCGCGAGCTCTTTCCTGATTATGAGCGACCTCGTGTACTGGGACCTGCGTCTAATCTTTCTCGCAGCAATCGTGAGTGGAAAAGGTTCATCAACTCGCGCGCCCTCTTGTCCACGGATAACGAGGCTGTTAGTGAAGCCGAAGCTTTGCTTTTGCACGCTATTCACGATCATCGCGTTGATATTGATTGGGGGATCTTGATTCATCGGGAAGCGGTTAATTTTGCGGTTTCTATGGACCGACATCGTCGCTTCCCTTTGCTTCATTAATAACGGCTATGCGGCTTAGCGAGGTGCCAAGCATTCATCGATCGTTATAGACACACTCATTAGATAGAGTGTAACCCGCTTTTTTTTTTTTTTTTTTTTTTGAGATCGCAAAAGCATGGTAGGCCGCAGATTTCTTTGGAAACAATTGTATTTCTTAATAAACGAAGATGGCTCTTTTATTTCGATTTCCTTTCCATATGACCTGTTCGTCATGCGCTGGCATATATACGCTTACATATAATATTTTTTCAGATTGTCCGCATGCCAGGGTCGGTTGTACTCGCGACCTTGGTTGTCACTTAGTACGTAAGTTCCTTTTTGACTATCCGAAGCGATCCTCTCCGGTCCTTCCCGGTTTTCCGATAGTTTTCCTTCTTAGCCTCGTGGCGGTGGCTTGTCTCTTTCGCAAAACATAATCTCCCACGCGGCGGTGATGCCCGCGAATACGTTTGTCGTGATGACGCTTCCGCCGCTTTGTTTATAATTGACTAAACGGTCAGTATGCCTGGATGCGCCGCTCTCTACTAGATCAAGCTCGAGTTTACGTGCGCGGTATTATTGACCTCGTTATAAAAAAGACCACTAGAGCTTGGTAAGGCCATTTCCACCGGCGCCCATAGCCTCGAGATCCATAAGTTAAGGCAAAGGAGTTTCCTCGTTGTGATTTTTCGCGACATCCTGAGTGCCCATAGAGCCGCCGAATGTGATCCGACCAAAGACTCCGCTTTCTCACCAGGCTCTTCTTTAGTACACTTAGGACCTTGTTTGTTGGCATTTTCAACGCCCATTTCCTTGTGGGTAACACACGGATGATTGCCAATGTTTAACATTGTTTTCTTCACAAAATTTGTCGAATTCGTCTCTCAATTGAGGTCCGTGATCGGAAACCACAACTCTCGGAACTCCGAATCTTGTCCATATTTGATCGAGCAAAAGTATGTTATATCCCTGGTGTTGGTTTTTACCAAGGCCTTAGCCTCGACCCATTTAGTAAAATAATCCACTGCGATTTACCACATACTCGCATCCCGGCGACCTTCTTCTTCAAAGGTCCGATGAGGTCAATTGCCCACATGTCGAAGGGCCAGGCCGCTACCACTATGCTTTGTTCGACCGAGGTAGCCTGGGGATACCGGCGAACCTCGGCAAACATCACATGCCTGGTATATGCTTTGGCGTCTTCGCGCTAATTTCGCCAATAGTATCCGGCTAGGAGTACTTTCTGTGCTAGCGTTCGATTGGCGGGATGGCCGCCGCCAGGGGTGGACTTATAGAGGGGCAAGGGGGGGCTCGTGCCCCCCCTTAAATTTTCCGAGAAATTACTAAAATAGCCTTCCTACTCGGTAATATGTTGCAATTGATGTAATATATATTATATGTTCCTTACAAAGCACAATCTGTGTATCTGGTGTAGTGGTCCAGTGTTGATAGTGAAGACGGAAGGTTGTGGGTTCGAATCCTCCTTCCTTCCTATTTTTGGGAAGCATTTTTATTTTTTATTTTAGTCAAAGTTTACTATATTAAATTCCAAATTCTTCATTTTTTTACTCAAAATTTCAACACTTCTTTTCCCAAGTTTACTATATTAAACTTCAGATTTTTAATTTTTTTTTACTCAAAGTTTCAACACTTATTTTCTCAAGATTTCTGAACATTTTAAAAAGATAATTGATATGACATCCGAAAATTTGTAAACTTATTTACTTTGTTAATCTTTAGATTGTTTTTTTATTGTCAATTATTAATATGAAAAACAATATAGTCAATGTCTTTTTATAATATAAACCCACAACAACTTTCACATTTGTATATTACTAAAAAAAACTTTCACATCTGTATAAACCTACAACAAATTTCTTATATGTATCTACGGAAAAAATAGTTAAACACTTTTTCCACGACAATTAATTTTTAGAATTCCGCCCCCCCTAAACTATAATCCTGGCTCCGCCCCTGGCCGCCGCACATTCCCTCGTGTAGTTCTGTTAGAATGCCCGTTACCTCCTCAGGTCGCACGCATCGCAGAAGGGGTTTTGAGAATGAACGACGGTAAAGCACATCGTCCATAATCATATATCTTGCAGCCTTTTTTACCAAGGCCTTAGCTTCGCACGGATCACTGGGAAGCTCCCCTAGCTCAATGTAAGATTTCATGATGTCGACCCAACAAGTATTCCTGGGTTGGAAGTCCATGACCTCGACTTGAGAAATGGCGGGCTCAAAGAGATACTCGACCATGATGCTAGGATCGCACGACGCATCTTCATTGGTCAATTTGGATAAATAGTCCGCCTATGATTATCCTCTCTCGGATGTTTTTGAACTGGCAATATGCGAAGCTGCTTTCGAGTTTTTTGACGAGGTTGATATACCTTCGTAATATTTCGCAATGAATGCCGAAAGAGCCATTGATTTGATTCACAACCAACTGTGAGTCGCAAAATACCTGTATATTTTCGACTTTCATGGCTTTGGCGAGCTTTAAACCAAATGATGACGGCCTCATACTCTGCTGGTTATTAGAGGCGGTGAAATCGAATCTCGAGCTCGCTCGATTTCCTCTGATGTGCCCGGATCTAATAGGATTATCCTCGCGCCGCACCTTTGTGACCAAGCGGCCCCCATCGACGTAGAGTTGCCAATGATGACTTGGCCTAAAAGGCTCGTCCTCTGTGGCTACCTTATCCTGGTTGCATTTGGGGCAAACTCGCTCTGTTGTTTCTTCGTTGAAGCTTGTTTCTACTATGAAATCTGGGAGAGCTCGGGCTTTATAGCCTTCCGAGGCTCATAACGGATGTCGACTGTAAGTTCGATAGCCCACCGGAGCGATCGACCGGACAAGTCTGGTTTATGAAGAACTGTCTTAGCGATGCATTCGATAGGACTACGATGGTGTGCGATGAGAAGTAAGCCCTTAATTTGCGGGCGCTATAATAACACAATAAGCTAACTTTTCAATATTAAAATAACGACTTTCTACGGGCTTAGAGCCTTGAAACATAAAAAGCGCCTTCGCGAGCCCTCCTCTTCTTTTACAAGTCTCGCGACTACGGCCCTATCTGAGGCTGCCAAATACAAAAACAAAATATCCCCTAGTTTTGGGCTGGTTAACAACGGCGGGCTTGACAAGTATTCTTTAAGGTCTTTAAAAGCCTGAGAGCATTCCGCTGTCCAAGAGAAGGTACCCGCCCCTTTCAAAATTTTGAAGAAAGGCAGACTTCTTTCTGCAGATTTTGAGACAAACCTACCCAAGGCTGTGATTCTGCCGTTTAGCCGCTGTACTTCCTTGACACTGGTGGGCTCGCTCATGTTGATTAGGGCTTCGATTTTTTCGGGATTTGCCTCGATCCCCCTCTGACTCACCATGAAGCCCGAAAATTTTCTGGTGGACTCCAAAAATACATTTCGCAGGTTTAGTTTCATTGAGTGGTCTCTTATATTGGCGAAGGTTTTCGCGAAGGTCCACCAGGTGATCTGGCGACTTGATTTTACGACCATATCATCAATGTAGGCCTCCATGTTCCACGCTATTTGTGTGCTAAAAACTCGTTCACCATTCTCGATAGGTCGAACTCTGTGTTCTTCAGGCGAAAGGCATCATCTCGTAGTAATAGAGTCCACCTGCTGCCCTAAAGGCTGTCATCTCTTTGTCTTCATCTGCCATTTTGACTTGGTGATAACCGGAATATGCATCCAGAAAACTCAGCGTTTCGAATCCGGCGATCCCGTCGACCATTTTGTCAATTCGAGCGTAGCGTAAGTGGTCTTTAGGGCAAGCTTTGTTCAAGTCTGTGAAGTCGACACACATCCGCCACTTGCCATTATGTTTCTTTACCATTACTACGTTTGCCAACCAGGTGGGATCTCGAAGCTCTTTGATTATGCTCGCCGCCGTAAGTTTTTGATCTCGCTTTTATTGCGATCTCTTTTTCCATAGAGAATCGCCGCGCTCTTTCTTTGTGTCGGCTGAAGTTGGGGTCGGCGCTTAGATAGTGCAAAGCGACCTCTGACTCTACGCCCCTCATATCTGTTACCTCCCATGCGAAGGCGCTCATGTTGGCTTTCGGTGTTGGAATAGTGTCCTAAACCCAATCGGGTTGGACCGGATCCGACCGGTCGGATCATTTCTACTATTTCTTTATGTTTGTACATATATTAAATGGCTTTTCATTTGTCATATATATGTTCTTTTAAAGAACCAATTATGAATTGTTATATGATAACGTCCTTAGTATTAAATCGTGATAGAGAAACCATGATAGGCGATTATGGTTGATGAGATCTCTAATCACTTTAATAAGTTTGATACTCAAATGTCTCTAGGCGATGTACTATTAAACAGGGCATTGATAGTATAAACAGACTAGCACGTATTAGATGTCTTCGTCTTTAGAAGGCGGGGATAGATCTCGCCTATCGAAGTGTAGAGACACTTGGGTATGCGTGGGCGTGTATTAGAGAATGCGTGCGTTAGATCGACCCACTTACACGGATAAGTGTCACACTATGTGGCGGTTGTGTAATTATCCTTAAGACCGAGTCTTCATGGCATCACGGTGTGGATTGTCATGCTTTGACACTATTGAGGTTTCCCACAGCCATGGGGCGATCATGCGGTAGTGATTGGGTGTGATCTTTCAAGCATCGCGGAGTATACATGATTGGTCGTCCGGGAATCGCGTGCCTTACTATCGATAGGGGTAAATATCCGAAAGGGCCTTCTTATAAGGAATGTCTCGTTCTCGTGAATCTTTGCAAAGTGGGAGTAAACGTGTTACTTGAGAGAACTTGATATCCAGTTTATAAGATACGGTTGTTAATGTTTGACACTTTCGACGTCACGACCGTTGGGATATTATTATAGCGATAGGATTGTAAGTTACACGGTAATCGCTTTTCACATGAAAGGTAGTAGTCATTGCATTTGACTCTTCCGATGATTGGGGTCACGGTGTGTTGCTAGACGCTATCCCGTGATCGTTAGGCATAAAGGGCATTTTCGTAATTTGCACTTTGTGTCTACGGCCAACATATTCGAAGCCTATCGGGTCACACACATATGAACATCCAGCCGGATTAAAATGTGGTTATAGATGATAACCAAAATAAGGAAAGTTTATCTCGAGACTATAAAGGTTATAGTGGTAAATTAATATAGTGGTATTTATTTATTATGAATAAATTAAATACAAGATATTAATTATGTTGATTAATTAAATATGTATATTGATACATATATTTTCAAAATTAATGATATATGATATATATTGATTTTGCAAATTAATTAATCATAACATTATATTAATTAAAGAATTTTCCATAAGTGAAATTTTGGAAGGTTTGGGCGCCACATTGCTTGTGTGTGTGACACACTTGGATTGTGCAATTTAATTAATAAGATTACCATAATATTAATATGTGATATTAATTGATTTTGAGAAAAATAGATTTATGGTAATAACATAATTTATAATCAATATAAGATATTGGAAAATCAAATTATGGAAAGAGAGATCAATCACATTAATTATTCTTCCTTATTTTTATTGGAAAAGGGTTTTCTTCTCCCACACTCAAAGCATAAGGGGCGCCCCTCTCTACTATAAATAAGAGGGCTTGCCAAGCTCTTTTACACACCATTCTTCCAAGAGCAATTGTTCTTGTGAAAAATTGCAAGAACTCATAGTTCTTGTGTAAGAAAGAGGGGGCTTCCTATAGTGAGTTTGTGAGGGAGGAAAAAGTCCGGTCTAGCAACCGGGGTTTTCCGATAGCAATCCATGGTGGGATTCCGGCGGGCTGTTCGTGTGGACTAGCGGTAGAGGCCGAACACTTGGCGGCTCCATGTTTGAACTACTCTCGCCCAGACGGTCAAAGCGTCGATCTTTTAGATCAACCAAGGTAACCGCCGTCTTTAGTTTATTCGTTTATTGCTTAAACGAAGTCGATCTTAGTCGATAGGAAATAAAATTTTGAATTCACTGCGTTCGCGTAGATTTCCTAACAAATGGTATCGGAGCTTGAGCTTGAGCTTAAGCAATAAGCGTGTTTGTTTGCGTAGTTAATTTTATCGTTTAAATCACGTAATTAAAGATGATATATTTTGATTCGTAAAACAACACACGAAAAGAAATTATTTTGTTTTGTGTATTTTATGTTTCAATATAGTTCATAGTTGTGATTAGTCGATAGATGCAAGATTCAAATCACGATACGTTAAGTCGAGGTTGAGTGATGGATTCTCGGTGAACCCACTCTTCGTTAATTCGATGTGCTCGATTTTTCGTCCCGTGATATTTATTGTGCATAGATATCTCGTTGTTTAGTCGTGTCATGGTTTAGGAAACCAACGACATCCCTTTTGATTACGAATCAAAAAGGAAAGAAACAAAGAGAGATTTAATTTTAATTTAATTTTAGAATAGTTCTAATTAATTAAAATTAAAATTAAAATCATTTAAAATTAATCGTTAATTTTATTTTGATTAAAATCATTTAATTAATTAAATGTTAATTAGTTAATTGATTGGATAAAATTATTTATAGATTAAATGTTAATTGATTAGTTAAGACGCAAGTAGTTAAATTTTAATTTTATCTTTTTCATAAGATTTTATTGTATGGATTAGATAGTGTAGATATAATATGATTATATGGACCCGATTGATCATGGACTCAATCCGATAGGATAGATGTGAATGATTTAATTTTCTTTAGTTGGTTTAAAAGTTGTCCTAGGCCGTTATGAAAACGTGACCTAGTTTATTTTCTCTCGCATTTATCCCATTCCCGTTGGCTCCCCCATATGCGGCGGGTATATTAGATAGAATTGAATGTAACAAGAATGGAGCGAGAAGATGGAGACCAAAGAAAGACGAAAATGAAGATCCCATTGGAGAATGGCGCATTGAAGATCCTATTGGCGGTTGCAAATAACCTTAGATTGTGACCCGCGGTTTAAATCGGTTGTATTCGAAACCGCACCTAGGAAAAGTCCATGATCATACCGGTTAATTTACGCATTTATTTATTTTGTGCTTGTATTTATTTTATATGATACGATAGATGCATGAATAGGCACGATCTAGATGAATGTGTAGGATGTATGTCTATAGAGATAGATATAAAATTGATGAGACCGAAATTAAATTAATTAAGTGAATTAATTTTTTTACATATAATACTTCCACCTCAAAAGAATCAAGTTGAAATTGCCTCCCATATTATAATGACGGTGAAGAGCCCTTGTTCGGATCCAACTCATCACCAAAGCGGGGGTTGACCTACCTCGGGTATATCGTCATTATCGAGATATGATCGTATGAGATCTCACGAATATTGGGGTTATGACTTGACTAAGAATTCTCTCGCCACCACCAAAAGCGGGGTCGTCTGGATTTTAGAGGCAAGGGTTTGACTATTTTATGAGATGAAAATTGTCAAAGAGTTGACTAGTCAAACAACAAGAGTCGTATAAGATACGATTGACAAAGATGTTGTCTACCTATTAGACTATTTTCGGCCCACCAGCCAAAGCGGGTCGCGGTAGTTTAGTGGGATCTTGTCCACTAAAGAAATTAATAATTCTTGAAAGTCAATTGGAAGTAGTTGACTAGTGGGAGCAAAATCATAAACCAAAGACCATTTTTGATTTTGCGTATATAAACAACAACACTCTTTTATCTTTATTTTATGTTGTAGTTTTAGCAAACTTTATATTTATGTTTAATTCTCGATTAGTAAAACCAAACATGACTGTTACCTTTTGAGAATCGTTCTCAAATATGGTTAAGTAGTTTTAATCCTTTTAAAATAAGCAATGACACGAGCAATCCCGTTATTGTAGTTAGAGACAAGGAGACTACATATTTGATGGAGTATTCCAAGGCTTTGATTATTAATGAAAGCGGAAGCTCATGATATGATTAAATCATTTGAAATAAGTTTCAACGAATTAGTCATATATTGGATACGATCTAAGATAATCATTCTGTCATACGATGACAATTAATTCAAACGTTGGATAAGAATGACCACGTCTAATTTTGGAAAGGTTGTTTTCAAAATTGTAAGATTTAAGTATCGACTTAATTCTATCATTGCTTAAAGGTTAATTAAATAGTCAATATTTTGAATACGATTCAAAAGGATAAATAAACTATTTAATAACTTTAGATTTTCTTTATGAAAGGAAATTAAGGACATGGCTCTTGTGATCTTTCTTAAGTCTTATGAAGACTACAATAAGAAACATTTCTCAAGTGCTTAAAGGATTAAAAGGAAAGTTAGGGCATGTGCTTAAATAGAGAACTTATTGAAGTTTCTACTCTAGGCAAGTGAGTTGAGATAAACCTATCTAAGTTCAGGTCAACTCTTAGATATATGATATCTTACGAGTGTGATTAAGCTAGAAAGGTTAAATCCAGGATATGGAAGGTGAAGCAAGCGTTGTGACACTTCCATATTCGGATCTAGTAAACTGATAAGGGAAACTAAATAAATGTTATTATGTTCCGGTTCTTATAAAGAACATGCTTTCGCTATTTGTTAGGATTTAGTAGACATATTCAATTGTAAGGAATAAATGTTATTCCGATAAAGTTGAAAGGTCACTGAATCTAACATACTAGATTGATGTCACTATATAGATGATATAAGTGATGAGATCTCAACTAAATATTTGTATGGTTATTATCCTTGATTTGTGGTTACTCTGGACATAGTCTCTCCGGAAGGGAAGCGTATAATTAAACGTCATTCTGATGATGATGAACCATATGATTATGAATCACGTGGGTGATACGTATCTTATCTAAAGATGACTAAAATACCCTTTTATGAAAAAGGTTGTAAAATCTAGAAGAATTGTCTAAAGCCTAAACATACCGATGTTTGTTGGCTTATGACAATTAATGCCATAAATAATTGTTTGTTAATCTCTATGACTATTTTTAGAAATAGTCAAGTGTACTTCTCATGAAGTGCATAATTCGGAAAGCCCAAAAAGTTCGAGCCAAGATTTAATATGAGATTGATGAGCTACTTAGGAATTAATCTTCAATTGGATTGAAGTAATTAATACCTGAAGGGTGTTTCAGAAGTCGTGTGAAAGGGAATAAGATTCTCCCTTGAAGGATACTATCTTTGGGATACGCAATTAGATTGTGTTCCCAAAATGGAAATAACACTTTATATGATAAAGGTGTGACGCAAGCCATGCGATCTATCCCATACCCGTTTCGGGATAGTGCCCTTATGCTTAACCTAGTTCCAAAGAATAGAGGTTGAATAAATTCCATATTAGATATGGAAGGGGATAATATCGAATCTATCTTAACCGATGATTTGAGGTTGTCATAGGCAAAGTCAGAAAGGCTTGGAGCCTAGTACGACGTATGCAACTTTGTGGAATATCTTAGCAATTATGCTAGATATTATTTACTTGTCTCATGAGCAAAATGTTTGTCTCCTAACATGTCTTGTCTTCTAAAGGAAGTGTTTCTTCCAAAAGAAACAGTGGGAGTAAATAAGATCTCAAAAGAGTTTGAGAACCACAAAGATACATTCAACCAATGGAACATGAAGCAGGCGCCACATAGCGATGAGGTGTAGATCAACGCTCAGTGCACACAAATGTTCTGTAAGTACGTGGATAACCTAAAGCCCGAAAAAGTCTTTGGTATGTTCATCCCAAGAATGAATATCTCACGACTTATGAAGGAATGTTTAAAGGAAAGATTGAGAGATATGGCCGAGAGCCATAATATCTCGAATTAGATTCCATCGGTGACAACTAGGTTGTGAACCTAGTCTGCCTTACCTAAAGGAGTGTCCTGTAAGGCCGAGCCTAGTTCTATTCGATTATGCTTGTTGTAACTTGATATCATGGCTATATGATAGTGTTGAAGACGTTGAATGATGCGACTCAATGTTCATAGACGATGACATGATATGTAAGCCCACGAGATCCATTTATGGACTCAAACAAGTTTCTCTAGACAATTTCTTTGTTTGATAATCAAAGGAGTTTGATTTAGTCAAAAGAAGGATATGCCTAATGTGCAAGATGGATAGTGGGAGTGTGTTACGATTTTTGAGTAAGGTATTAGATATCTCTCTTAGGAATTATCACCCCATGTCACGATCAATTAATGTTTGGTAGTTCAAGGTCTTTACGAAAGCACTTGGATTAGCGCCTCTTATTTAGAAATAGGAATCTATAGTGATAGATTTAATCATTGCTCGATTATTGTTTACTTATATAGATGTGATGCTAAAAGAGTTTAGCATAGATCACAATGGGAGATCTTGCTAGCCGGTGTTCTCATGATCTATCTATGTTAGGACGTTAGTCCTAAAGATAAGGTGAAAGATGATGATTATGGAAGGTTTCCTTCGCTACCACGATAGAAACCATCATAAAGGTAATGCCGGATGTTCATAGTCCATGAATAGTCATGAGCAAGTATGAAAGTAAATGGTGAATGTCGAGAATATCCTTAAACAAGTTAAGGAAAGTTTCCTAGTTTATTGAAACTTGGAATCGATAAACGTAGATATACGCACATATATCCCGAGTCTTATGAAGGCGAGTGGGAGCTCTCATGCTGGTTTGCGATCACTTTGATTAAGTGATACAATTGAGTGGAAATGTTCTAGCCTATGGGTCATCAGTAAACTCTACAACTTGGCCAAAACACGATTGCCTTGGAGGCACAACGGGAGGCGATACATGGATCTGAAGGTTCATTCCCCGAACCTTGTGCGGTTCTTCCACCTTTTCTATATAGGCGATATAGTAAGTGGATTCATTGCTTGAAGCAAGGACCAGGGTCTCGTCGAGAGATTCGTGTGTGTGTTGAGGCGCCTCCTTTGACTTGGTCAATTGGAACATGATATGGAGATAGTCTCGAGTCCCCACGGATAGCGATCCGTTTATGGCTAGGGTGGTTCGCGAGTATTACATGAGATTCTTGTGTATCAACTTGGTCTTGTGTGTGCGAGTGATTGGTTTTAGGCCAAGTGGGAGATTGTTGGAATAGTGTCCTAAACCCAATCGGGTTGGACCGGATCCGACCAGTCGGGATCATTTCTACTATTTCTTTATGTTTGTACATATATTAAATGGCTTTTCATTTGTCATATATATGTTCTTTTAAAGAACCAATTATGAATTGTTATATGATAACGTCCTTAGTATTAAATCGTGATAGAGAAACCATGATAGGCGATTATGGTTGATGAGATCTCTAATCACTTTAATAAGTTTGATACTCAAATGTCTCTAGGTCGATGTACTATTAAACAGGCATTGATAGTATAAATGTACTAGCACGTGATTATGTGTCTTCTCTGTCTTTAGGGCGTGGATAGATCTCGTCTATCGAAGTGTAGAGACACTTGGGTATGCGTGGGCGTGTATTAGAGAATGCGACGTTAGATCGACCCACTTACACGGATAAGTGTCACACTATGTGGCGGTTGTGTAATTATCCTTAAGACCGAGTCTTCATGGCATCACGGTGTGGATTGTCATGCTTTGACACTATTGAGGTTTCCACAGCCATGGGGCGATCATGCGGTAGTGATTGGGTATGATCTTTCAAGCATCACGGAGTATACATGATTGGTCGTCCGGGAATCGCGTACCTATCGGTAGGGGTAAATATCCGAAAGGGCCTTCTTATAAGGAATGTCTCGCTCGTGAATCTTTGCAAAGTGGGAGTAAACGTGTTACTTGAGAGAACTTGATATCCAGTTTATAAGATACGGTTGTTAATGTTTGACACTCGACGTCGACCGTTGGGATATTATTATAGCGATAGGATTGTAAGTTACACGGTAATCGCTTTCACATGAAAGGTAGTAGTCATTGCATTTGACTCTTCCGATGATTGGGGTCACGGTGTGTTGCTTTAGACGCTATCCCGTGATCGTTAGGCATAAAGGGCATTTTAAGTAATTTGCACTTTGTGTCTACGGCCAACATATTCGAAGCCTATCGGGTCACACACATATGAACATCCAAATTGATTAAAATGTGGTTATAGATGATAACCAAAATAAGGAAAGTTTATCTCGAGACTATAAAGGTTATAGTGGTAAATTAATATAGTGGTATTTATTTATTATGAATAAATTAAATACAAGATATTAATTATGTTGATTAATTAAATATGTATATTGATACATATATTTTCGAAATTAATGATATATGATATATATTGATTTTGCAAATTAATTAATCATAACATTATATTAATTAAAGAATTTTCCATAAGTGAAATTTTGGAAGGTTTGGGCGCCACATTGCTTGTGTGTGTGACACACTTGGATTGTGCAATTTAATTAATAAGATTACCATAATATTAATATGTGATATTAATTGATTTTGAGAAAAATAGATTTATGGTAATAACATAATTTATAATCAATATAAGATATTGGAAAATCAAATTATGGAAAGAGAGATCAATCACATTAATTATTCTTCCTTATTTTTATTGGAAAGGTTTTCTTCTCCCACACTCAAAGCATAAGGGCGCCTCTCTACTATAAATAAGAGGGCTTGCCAAGCTCTTTTACACACCATTCTTCCAAGAGCAATTGTTCTTGTGAAAAATTGCAAGAACTCATAGTTCTTGTGTAAGAAAGAGGGCTTCCTATAGTGAGTTTGTGAGGAGGAAAAGTCCGGTCTAGCAACCGGGTTTTCCGATAGCAATCCATGGTGGGATTCCGGTGGGTCGCTCGTGTGGACTAACGGTAGAGGCCGAACACTTGGGCGGCTCCATGTTTGAACTACTCTCCCAGACGGTCAAAGCGTCGATCTTTTAGATCAACCAAGGTAACCGCCGTCTTTAGTTTATTCGTTTATTGCTTAAACGAAGTCGATCTTGGGTCGATAGGAAATAAAATTTTGAATTCCGCTGCGTTCCCGCGTAGATTTCCTAACATTCGAAGCCCGATCAATTCTTCCTTTTCTCCTCGGTGGTCCGCGATCCTATTTTTATCCTTTGATCGGGATATTTGTCGCTTATTATGACCTCGACCAACTCGTCCTCGGCCAGAGTGAAGTCGGGCTCGCCTCGAACTTGCAATGTTTCAACCTCCACCGCTTTTTCCGGCATTTCATTCGACGTGGCGACTGATCCCGAACCAGGCAAAAACCATCCACTCGGGTCGCTTGAGTCGACCGTGTTCTTTGTCATATAATCGAGGAAAGATCCGGTCGGTGATGGCGACCCCAATCTCCTCCCTATGCGAATTTGACCCTTTGATGGGGAACGGACGCCACCATTTGAAATTTTTTCATGGTTGGGATCCCCAAGATAATGTTGTAGTATGAGGGAGATCAATGACTAGAAAGGTGATCATCTCGGTTCTGCATGGCTCGTAGTCACCCAAAGTGATCTTTGAGGTCGACCGTTCCTTTAACCCGCCGATAAAGGTCGTTGGTAAAACCCTCGAGCACCCCGAGGTAGGGTTTCAACTTAGCCTCTCCAAATCCGATCTATTTTAAACGAATGAAATAGATGACGTCGCGACCAGCCCTCGTGTCGATCATTACTCTGTTGACACCATGCTTGTGGTTTATTCCGACTTTGAGAATAAGAGGTACTTCCATGGGGCCTCGCTTGTGGCCAATTCGCTTTTAGTGAACATGATTCCTTCGTTTCTCCCCAATACTACCTCTTTTCAAAGCGCGCGTATTAATCTGGTGCATTTGAGATTTCGCTTGATTGTTGTCTTGAGATATCCCCATGGATAACCTGGACCTCCTTCCGATGAGACGCGGGATGGCGACCTTGTCCGTACCGTGTTCCCGCCTCGCTTATACTTGGTCGGCTGGTCCTTCGCGGATTAACCTTTCTATCTCTCGCCTTAACGTGAAACATTCGTGCGTGATGATGTGATCGTGGTCCTTGTGATAGTCGCAGATTTGGATTTGTCGCGACTATCGGGATCACCCTCATAGGTTTGGGCTTGTCAAAATATTCGCGGATTTCGAACAATATTTGAGATGCTTTAGTGTTGAGCGGGTAAAATTGTCCTCGCCGAATTTATAAGGCTTTTTGTCTCGCGGTCGTGGTTAGCATCTCGCCTTTTTCCTTCTTACGCCCTCTGCGCGATCCTCTTCTGTGAAGGTCGTTTCGCTTTGGGCTTCGCCCTCCCGAGGACGGCGCTTCACGACTCCCATCATTCGAGCCCTTTCCAACATTTCCCTGAGACCCGCTTTAAGGTCCGCAGTTTGAACTCGATTTTCATTGGACCTTTGGCGATCCCTGTGAGGAAACATGTGACAACTGCATCATCCGGAATGTTTCTTGTCTGATCGTATATTCTGATGAAACGTTCATAATATTCTTTTCCGGACTCATATCCTCCCATGCGAACTTCGTATAGGTCCTCTATAGTTTTCTTTGGTCTACTCGCCGATTCAAACTCTCTGACGAATTTCTCGGAGAGATCCTCCCAGCTTTTTACTGAGCCACGGGGAAGTCCACGTATCCAAGAGGCGGCCCTATCCTGCATGCTTCCGACTAAGGCGATGCACCAGGCAGATTTATTTTGGGTCGCCAGGGTGATGCAACCTTGGAAAGCGGTGAGCCAGTCGTTTGGGCAAGAATTGCCATTGTAGTAATTATAGCTGTGATAGCTAACCTTTTCGTGACCGGTAGGCAATGTTTCTGTAATTCTCTTGGCGAGCACGTCGATTCCTGAGATTGGGGCGGCTCTCTCGGCTGGCCTTGACTTTTTCAAATCGGCGAGCTCATTTTTCATTATCTCCATCGGTTCTGCCCAAACAGGTCGGCCCGGTAAACTGGCGCAAGCGCTATATATTAGCCTTCTCGCTGCGCTGGACTCCCAGCGAGCCTTCCGACTCCTCCCGACGAGCTCTTTTTTCACGGATAATTATGCGGGCGTCCGGTGCGTCCACTCGTCTCGTCGGGAAGAAATCCTCCTCGTGAAAAGTGAGACGACTTGGGGCCGAGGCCTTGTCCTTCTCACCCAACCTTTTGAAAGCCGAACCTTTTTCGTGTGATTTTTCCTCCCGATGATCGCGATCCGGGAGAACCGGTCTGCACAACGCTTTTCCTGGGTCCTTGCGGCTGATGAGCGCACACTTTCTTCTATCTCGATCCCGTGAATCGGCTCTGCCGACCCTTATTCACCGCCGCTTGGAGCGATTTCATCTCTGGGGATTTGGGGTCGATCGACATTGGAGCTTGGCCTTTGCTACCAGGCGGGAATTGGCTAGTACATAGTTTCCGCGATACCTCGCGTATTCCCTTATTTCCGCAATCTCGGATCTTCTTGAGATCTCGGCTCGCCTCAGGGGTTGATCTCTCGGCTTTGCTTGCGATCGAGATGATCCTCTGATTTTCCCATCCAATGTCGCTCGACCTCTCTTGACTTAGCCTTCGATTTATCAAATTTCGGGCATCGCTAGGGCCGAACTCCCTTCGGGATCCTTCCCCACCCGCTATGTAATCTTGTGTCTCTCTACCGCGACATCGCCTTGTATATGTGTTTGTACAACGCCTCGCAGGAGTTTGGGGTTCAGATTGCCGCTTTGCTTCCAAATCATAGGTTATGACTATACTTGTGATTAGGACTCGCTTGAGTCGGACTTCCTGGCAATCTGATATGTGATTTCTATATGATGGAGCCGGTCAGGTGAACTGCCGTTTTTGATTTTGTGTGGAGTTATGAGCTGATGAAGCTTTCGTTTCCCGGTAACGGAGCCAACTGATGATGTATAAATCGTCACAGGTGTCCTTGCGGTGTATAGACGGTGGATATCTGGCTGTATTAAGGTGGTGTGATACTCCGGCGGGTGGCGGTATGGAGGAATAAAAATGGACAGAGCTTTGGCTTGCAAGTGTAGTGTATATTTCATCCTCTTCTAGTTTACAATGACCACACCTTTTATAGAGGTGGGTAACTTAGGGAATAAGTAATCTATTAGACATTTTACTAACAGCTAGGTTTAACTTAGATATTAAGTAAGACGAAATATCTAAGATACAAGTGGGGAAAAGATCTGGATCAACCGGCGGCCATCTCTCTGAGGTCGCAAGGAGCAAGCCTTTTCCTGCCTCGTCCCCTTGGCGCCCCTTCTTGACTTGCCCGGATGAGATCCACAGGATCTGTTGCACTTGCCTGGGGCCGCAAATGCTTTGGTCGCGGCGAGGTGAGACACAGTGGCCGCCCTCTTTGCGATCTATTCTGTCATGCCGGAGGATGGCCGCAGTGGGTTGTCTCCCACTGTTGAGGTGGTGGAATTATTTATACCCATCAGTCTGCAGCTAGAGGTATTAGATATGTTTACTTGGGTGGTGCACCTACTGTCAAAGGTTATTATCTTTTGAATCTTCAAACTAGACAGATCTTTGTTGCCAGAGATGTAATTTTCATGAATTTGTTTTTCCTTATAAAGATGGCTCTGCATCAGGTAATATCCAGAATTTGCCCTTGCCTGTGTCTTTTGATCAAGACATATTTCATACTTTAGATTCTAGTCTATCTTTACCCGCACAAGGATCTGTTCTACAAGATCATCCTATTGATGATGTGCATCCACAAGATCATGTTCATGATGCTGTCCAGCAACCATAACATGATTTACTGGATCATCAAAATCATGCCAGATGCCTATTGACAATGTCCAAATACTTGATTATGTGAAAGAATTTCCATCTAATGTAGATGTTAATGCTACAAAATCTTCAAGAAATAAATGACAACCCTCTTATCCTAAAGACTATGTCTGTCATAATGCAGTCACTCACACCTCACCACACTTTTTGGCAAAGATAGACATCTTGGATTATTTATGTGATACTCATAAATCTTATGTTCTTAGTACTCTGACTCTAAAAGAACCAAACACTTACAATCAAGCTGTAAAGCATTCAGAATAGAGAGAGACAATGGACAATGAGATTAAAGCCCTACAATAAACAAAGACCTGGGAGATTGTACCATTACCACTAGGGAAACATCCAATAGGATGTAAGTGGATGTATAGAATCAAAAGAAAGTCTGATGGATCTATAGAAAGATACAAAGCAAGGCTGGTGGCTAAGGGATACACACAGCAATTAGGTCTGGATTACCTAAACACTTTCTCTCCTGTGGCCAAACTTACTACAGTCAGAACACTTCTTGCTATTGCAGTAGCAAAAAGATGGAATCTTCATCAACTAGATGTCAACAATGCCTTTTTGCATGGAGACTTAGCAGAAGAAGTGTATATGCAAGTACCACACGGATTCAAATTATAACCTGTACATGTTTGCAAGCTCACCAAATCCATATATGGTCTCAAACAAGCAAGTAGACAGTGGAACATCAAATTAACCCAAGCACTGCTTGAGAGGGGGTTTAGAAAATCAAAGCAAGATTATAGTTTATTTGTCAAAGGTTTAGAAGACTCATTTGTGGCTGTCCTTAGGGGCGGCGGCACTCAATGGGGGGTTGGGTCAACTGACCCCCAAACCAAAAAAAAATATTCTTTGTATTTTTTTTTATCATCTTTTGAAAATTTTATCACTAATATTAACTAACCCGCTAAAATTTTAAAATATTGACTCTTGACCCGTATCTACACTTGGAAATTTAAAGTTAATGTATTAAAAACTTGTAATAGGATGTGTTATTCTCGAACCTTGACCCGTATCCCAAAAATCCTGCAGCCGCCCCTGACTGTCCTGGTCTATGTTGATGATGTATTAGTCACAAGCCCTGATATAGAAGAGATAAATCAATTAAAGAGGTTTTTAAATGACAAGTTTGGCATAAAAGATCTTGGAGATCTCAATACTTTTTAGGATTGGAAGTGGCTAGATCAAAGAAGGGCATTGCACTGTCACAAAGAAAGTATTGTCTGGAATTGCTAGAAGAATATGGCTACACTGATTGCAAACCTAGTCAAACTCCCATGGACACCTCAATCAGCTTGCAAGGATTTATCTAAAGTCCAATAGTTATTACAGAAGTTTAGTTGGAAAGCTTCTATATCTAGGACTAACAAAACCTGATATCACATATGCTACAAGACAACTCAGCCAATTTCTTGATAAACCTACAAAATTGCAGCTCCAAGCAAGCCCAAAACTCCTTAGATACCTAAAGAGATCTCATGGACAAGGTATCTTTTTTTTCCTTCAGAAAGCAACTTGGAGTTAAAGTGCTTTGTGGACTTGGATTAGGCCAGATGCAATGACACAAGAAGATCTATAACAGGTTTCTCTGTATTCTTTGGAAGCTCACTCATAAGTTCGAAGTCAAAAAAGAAAACTACAACATCCAGAAGCTCATCAGAGGCATAATATAGGGCTATGTCCATGCATCTTGTGAGTTACAATGGCTAACCTATCTGCTGGCAGAATTCAACATTAAACAGAACAAGCGTATTCCCTTGTTTTGTGAAAGCAAAAGTGCCCTGTACATAGTTGAGAACCTAGTATTTCACGAGAGGACCAAACATATTGAAATAGATTGCCATGTAATCAGGGATAGGTATCAACAAGGTCTTCTAAAATCTCTACCCACCTCAACTGAACTATAGCTTGCAAATTTGTTTTCCAAACCCTTGGACAAAACTAGATTCCAGACATTGCTCAGCTCTTATCCACTCATCAACATCTATCAACCCAAGAGTTCAGTTTGAGAGGGGGTGTTGAAGTTCAAAGCAGCAAATCAACAAACTAAACTTCACAGAAGCAATAGGTCGAACACTTGGAAGCAAAACCAGTTGGAAGTCAGTTGCGGTTAATTAGTTAGTTACAACTGCTCGTAACAGATTCTTAGTGTATCTAGTTAGTATATAAGTGATTAACACATCAACTGTAAACTCAATTCGATTATTAATCAATCAATGAATTTTCCATTCTCACTTTCTGTTTTCCAGTTTGTGTTCATAGTTTGATTTGCAGTTTTCTTAATTCATCATGTTATTCATTTTGAATGATCAAGATTTCATCAGTTTTACATACATGCAACGTCTTAAAAGTTTATTAAATACTCCCTCTCCGTCCTAAAATATAAGTCCGTTAATTTGAGTGTACCAATAGTGTATTTATTGCATTATTCTTTACTTTATTTTACTTTATTATGAATTCATCAACTTTTAATAACTTTACAACTATTATATTAACGGTAATCAAATGATATTATAGACTTTTAACTTTAAGATTTATCACACTCATCCACTTTCTTAAACCGTGTGAAAAGACTAAACGGGCTTATGTTTTTGGACAGAGGGAGAACTAAGTTTTATATGCATTGTTAGTGTGGTTTGTAGGGCACTTTCATTCGGATAGATTGAAAGTTCACATGTATTAGGAAAATGATATGTTCACTCTCAAAATCTATATAATGTCTATCAAACAAAAAAAATGTTTCAAAATCTCGGTCTGACTTTCGCCATGATTATTTGGTTTCTCACTAATTTATATTACGAACCACCTAAATATACTAGCTACCGAAAAATGATATGAGATCGATCATGTGTCTTCTAACGTATGGTTAAGTGTTTGCTAGGCATATCGCCAAGTGATTTTCATGGACGGTTCTAAAAGACATTCTATATATCTATATAATATGCTTTCAAGTAGGGGTGTAAACGACCCGATCCGATTGAAATATTTACATCGAGTCGAGCAATTCCCCCTTAAAATAGTGATACTTTAGATCGCTTCGAGCATGAAAAAAAAATTGCTTGAGATCGGTTCGATAACTTATTAATCATGCTCGATTTATTTCGATTATGCTCGAAAAAATTCGAGCACTTTCAAACTCGAGCTCGAGCAATTCAAAAAATGGTAAAAATGCTAAAATATGCACATGAAATATAAGTCCCGTGATCATAATAATAAGAAATATAATATATTTTAAAATAATATTAAAATGCTCGATAAGGCTTGCGAGCATGTCGAGTCAAGCATTAAATTGCTCGAGTTCGGCTCGTTAATTATGATGAGCTGCTCGAGTTCGATTAAAACCGAGCAAGCATTTAACGAGTGGCGTCAAGCGACTTTACTCGAGCGAGCCGCTTCGGATCGCTTTACACCCTACTTTTAAGAGCACTTGCAGCAAAAAAATGCAAATGATTTGAATGTCAGTATTTTTAAATTCCAACAATTGGATTTAAGATGGGAAAAAACAGTGTTGAAAAAAACTATATTTTACAGTATAATCGATGAGAGTCAACTTTATTATGCTCCGGTGCATGTTTTAACCCCCATTTACGGCACTTTTGACTCATTCCGAGTAGTTTTAGACCATTTATAGGGCAAAATCACATTGAGCACTCACTTTGAGGTAAACCGTCAAATAGATGAAAAACCTCATCATTTTATGGTATTTTAACCCTTTTCGAGGCCTATATTTCTTGCGGAAATATTACGCTCGGTATGTTGTTTGGCATGTGAAATACATGAAATAGGTGACTCTTAAACCCGGACTATGAGGCATGAGGCTTAGAGAGGCATAACCGAAGCCCGAGAATGGAAACAGATAAAAAAATAGTTGGTGTTTTTGCCTTACATTCACTTTATCTGCATTTTATGGACTTGTGGTCTTCATGACAATTGTAGATATTTGAATGAGCTTTCCAACGCAACTTGAATCACTCAAATCGGTGCACTACATGCAAAGATATTACCAAATTATTGAAGGCCTGTTAGTGCTGAATACTAACACAGGGCAATGCGTGCGCATTGATTGGGAATGCGCATGCATTCAGCTGATTTCTGCACTTTTTTGGCCACTTATAAACAGATTTTGCACCCCCCATTTCATATCCACTCATACCTAGACTCACTTAGACACTCTTAGGTCGTTTTTCATCTTTTTTCCACCTTAGATTAGCTCATCTTTCACTATTTCTCTTAGATTAAACATAATTTAGCATAGATTCATCTCTTTCTTGTTGGTGTATTGAAGCTTTCTTCCCAAGTGACAATGGGTTTGGATGAAGATTGATGCAACTTCAAGTTTTCAGCATGTTGGTACTTAATTCAAACTTCTTTCGCTTTATGACTTTAATTTCATGTTTGATTCTTCTTTCTTTTATTATAATGAGTAGCTAAAATAGTTTATAACAAAATCATGTGAAAATCGATGAAATCCCCTCTAATTACAAACCCATAGAGGCTAACCGGCTACCGATGTTACGGCTAGGATTATGAAGTGGCTAGAGTTGAGGATCCCCCCTCCCCCCCTCACCCAGGAGGAAATTGTAGCTATTCTTGCCGAGGATTTGAGAAACTAGCTTATGCTTTACTTTTAGGTCTTTAAGTTCATTCGACTATAAAAAATGTGAGTAATTATGATGCAAAGAACACATACTATAATTTAGGTTATTACGAGTTATGGAAACTATTATGGAGAACACTAAGTTATAGAAAATATTGATACTAATGTATATAAATTAGTAAGTGTAGTATGGGTTTTTTTTTTTTTTTTTTTTTTATGTAGAAGCCACGAATGTGGCTATAAATATTATACTCTATGATTGGTTGAGAGATACGAAATATATTGATCGAAATTTGTCATGGTAGCAGAGCCAGGTTCACTTGAAAAAGAAAAAAAAACAACATCCACCAGTCGCCGAAGCTGACTTCTTTGTTGATTTTGTTGCTTTCGATATAGCCTTTTCAATTGCCTTCTTCTTCCGCATGTTTTTTTTGATCTCTTCGTTTGTACCCTTTAATTTTTATAGTGAACTGGGCCAAGGGTTGGTCTGGGAGCTTTTGATTCTGAAGTATCCATAGCTTGAGGAACATCCATGGCCTCCTGATCATGAATTATATCCATTGGGGATTAACCCCTTTTGATACGATTCAAGAACATGATTTTGCCCTAGGATCTTCTAAAGGAATCAATAACGAGCTCAAAACAACGATCTTAGATAATCCAACCTAAGAACGTTGGCAAGAACGCCACAACTCTTGCTCAAGGCGCTGATAAGTTCTCTAAGGGGTGGAACTCTACAACGAAAAGATCCTCACTTGCAAGTGATAAACAAAGTCAAAGACTTTCATCAAATTTTCACTCAAAATATATCTGTCTTGTAAAAGAACAACCTATGTGCCTTATATAGGCTACAGACTCCAAGTCCAATTGCCAATTTAGCAATGTGGGACAAATAACAATAAATAAAAATAATGGCAAAAATAAAAGACTATCTAACTAATGTGGGATAATAAAAGACTAATGACTCAAATAAATACTTAAGAGTTTATTCAGGCCAATAACATAAATAATTGCGCCTCTTCGCATCACCATGAATTTACGATTTCTTCCTTCCAAGCCCTTCATGGATCACATCACCTTTGTTTATTCTTGCGGTTCGCTTCTTCACCATAGCTTAGAGTTGAATTTGGTGAATGGTGATTTATGCGTAAAACTTTACAAACGTTCAAAGTTCATAAAATAAAATAAAAAGTTGGTGTAGCAACCATGGCAAAGAGGTGGCCTGAATTTGTCTCCATGAACCGAAATCACCGGAGCAAGATTCTTCCCGATCGCAGGTGAATCAAGCTGGTGCATCCAACTCGATTTGGCCCATCATGGGTTCAGTTTGCATCGAGTTTAAACGAACGTGGACTCACGAACATACACAGCCCAATGGCAAGGAATTGTAATTTTTAAATAATTCTAAACCGCGAGATCGATTGATTGGTAAGTACTCGTGGATTATTGATACCGGGGCCACCCACCACGTGACGGGTGACCAAAATGTATTTGTTGATTTACGACCTATTGAACATTGTTCGATTGGCTTACCGGATGGGAGTTCGTCTTTTGCAACTCATACGGGAACGGTTATCCTGTCGGGAAATTTACGGCTTATGAATGTTTTATATGTACCGAACTTAAATTGTAATTTGCTCTCGGCCTCTCAATTCTTGGATGATCATCATTGTGTTATGCAGATCACTGCTCGCTTATATATTATGCAGTACCGAGTGACGAGGACACTGATTGGACTAGGTGAGCGTGTGGATGGGCTTTTTCTGTTTTTGGGAGTTCCAGAGGTTCGGGTTCTAGCAATCGATGGTGGACAGACTGGGATTTGTGGCAACACCCATCGGAAAAGGTACTTCAGCAGGTGCCTAATATCTCTATTTCCAAACCTTTGAATAAAGATGGATGTGATATTTGCTTCCGGGCAAAACAGCCTCACGAACCTTTTCCCCTTAGTGAGAATAAAGCAAGCCATATTTTTGAATTAATACATTGTGAATTATGGGGTCCTTATAGTGTACCCTCGATGTGTGGTGCTTCGTATTTTTTGACTATTGTTGATGACTATTCCCGTTCGGTTTGGAGGTCAAATATGCTTTCATGGATTTTGTTGCATTAATTTCTCGTCAGTTCGAGGTTACAATTAAACGGGTTCGTAGTGACAATGGGACATAATTTAGACCTTTACTTCCTTATTTTCGTAAAAAAGGTATCATCTTTGAAACTTCTTTTGTTAGTACTTCTCAACAGAACGGCAGGGTAGAATGGAAACATCAACACATACTTAATGTTGCACGTGCACTACGTTTTGATGGACATTTGGGACTTAAGTTCTGGGGGGAGTGTGTTATGGGTGCTGCTTATATCATTAACCGAACACCATCTAGTGTTTTGAATTTGAAGAGAGTTTGAGAATGTGTTAACACAAGAGTAAACTTCAACTTATCTTTTATTCATTGATAATGTGGAGTATATGTAGATACAATTGAGGAGTTTGAAAGGTCCTAGACAAGATAGTGACCTTTCATAGAAAAAGTAAAAGCTATAAACGAGGCTAGATGCTTTTTAGTCTCTTACATAATAAATGTCTATGACATAAAGTGAACTCGAGTAAAAGCTATGTCTATGACTAGAGTTTGACATATTAATTGTTTGTATGTACTTCAATTAATATGTCTCTTTATAAATAAATAAAGTGTACACGAAAATCCGCACATGAGTTCAAGAAAGTTCAAGACCTCAATGAACCTCAAAGCAGATCGACATCTTTGAATATTGCCACACCCTCAAACTGGGTCAGTATATGTTGATGCAATCAAGTTTGCTACTTAGTCTCACGAACATGAGAGGTGGAATAGCTTTGGTGAGAATATCTCGCATTTTGGTCTGCTTTGAGGGAACATACCTGAGCCGGATAATCTTGGCATCAATCTGCCTTTTAGGAAGTGTCTGTCAATGTCCACATGTTTTGTTTTGTCATGATGGATCGGATCCTCTCGCCATGCATAGTCTTTGAGTGATTATCACAAAGAGAGTGTGATAGGTTGTCAAAGAGGTCTTGAAGTTCGATAAGTACTCTTTTGAGCCAAAGAGCTTCACAAATGCCTAAGACAAGTGCCTGAGTTCACCTTCAAAGATCGCTTCTGAGACACAAGAGGTTGTTTCTTGCTCCTCCAAGTAACAAGATTGCCCCATACATAGAAACAGTGAGCCTGTGGTCGACCTTCTATCTATGTGGCATCCAAATTAATCAAGATCGGTGTAGACCTTGATGGATCTATCAGCAGACTTTGGTGAAGTGTAACCCTTTGGCCAGAGAGGATTTTAAATACCTCGAGATTCTAGTTATCGCATCCCAATGTTGCTCAAGAGGGCAATGCATGAACCGACTAACCAGATCGACACCATATGCAATATCAGTGCCGTATGGGAGAGGTAGATGAGTTTCCTACAAGCCTTTGATATTGTTCTTTCCTCGACAAAGAATGTCACCATGTAGCAGGTATGACTGGGTCTACAGGGGATATAGCAGTTTGCACCCCAAAGATGCCGCTTCTTTCATGAATCCAAAGACATATTTCCTTTGGGAGACAGAAATGCCTTTGTTTGCTTCTTGCTACTTCCATGCCAAGAAAATATTTGAGAAAACCCAAGTCTTTCACCTGAAACACCTTTGCCAAAGCAGAGTCTTCAAATGTTGGATCTCGGTAGAGTCATCTCCAAAGGAGGATGATATCATCCACATAGACAATAACAATAGACCTCTTCCTCGTTGGTTGTCTTGATGAACATAGTGTGATCGAGATTGCATTGGTGATATCCAGCAGCTTTGACCACAGCTTGTTAATTTTCCAAACCATGCCCTTGGGATTGCTTCAGCCATATAGAGATTTCCTTATTTTGCACACCTTGCCTTGAGTATGAGGATTGATAAAACCAGAGAGGTACATTCATATAAACCTCCTCGGTGAGGTCCCCATTTAGAAAAGCATTTTTGATGTCCAATTGGTGAAGAGGCCGAGTCAAGTTGGACAAATAGAGAGATCGTAACCCTGACAGTGTTGAGTTTTGCCACTGGTGCAAAAGTTTCCTTATAGTCAATGCCATAAGTTTGAGTGAATCCACGGCTACCAATCGGCTTTGTACTTGTCAATAGTGCCATCAACATTGTATTTTATAGTGAATAACCATCTCAGAATCGATCGTCTTCTTGCCCCTGTGGGAGAGGTGTCAAATCCCAAGTATGATTATCCGTAAGTCTTTGTCATCTCTGTTTTACAATGAAATTTTCCATTTATCATTTTGAAGGGCCTCCTGAATATTTTTAGAATAGAGTGAGAGTCCAGTCCTGTGAAAACATGGCAAAGGCGGAGAGATAACTTATCATAAGATACATAAGAATGAATAGAGTGATCGATGCATGATCTCTTTCCTTCCCTAAGAGCAATAGGCCTATCATCAATGTCGTGAGGTCTGCTTGAGGATCTCAGAGATTGCTTTGAGTGTCATGAGCTCGGGATCAAGAGAGCTCTGGGTCGATGAGACTTTGTTCGGGAGGTTCTTTGAAGTATTAGGTCAGTAGAGAGTCGGTAGGGTATCAAGTTCATCTCGCCGAGGATCGATGAGAGTTCTTGAGGTTAAGAGTTTGCCGAGGGAAGGGGTTTAGGTCAATTTCAATCGTGTTTCCATCGTGAATGGCTCAAGAGGTTTGCTGTAATAAGGGTCCTTTTCAAAGAATTTTACATCCATAGAATTGTAAAATTTCTTTTCATGAGGGAATAACATTTGTAACCTTTTCTCTGCCCTTGGCATAACCTAGAAAAATGCACTTGTGAGCTTTAGGATCAAGTTTACTTCATGTTGAGCATGGATATACACAAACACAAGACAACCAAAGATCTTTGGAGGCAATCGGGAAACAAGATGATGGCAGGAGTGTGTGGTCAGTAGGGTTTGGAGTGGAGTTTTGAAACCTAACACTCTGTGGGAAGTCTGCTGAGTAAATAAGTTGCAATCAAGATAGCTTCACCCCACATATATTTAGGAACATGTGTGGTGAACATGATTGATCTCGCCATTTCCAGAGTGCCTGTTTCTTCCTCTCAAGAACCCCCATTCTCTTTGAGGTGTTTCCACACAACTACCGATATGAACAATTCCTCTATCTCATCAAGAAGGTACTGAGATTAGACTCATAGTATTCTAGAGCATTATCGCTTTAAGATCTTGACCTTAGTATCAAATTGAGTGGAGACCATATGATAAAATTCTTGAAAGATAGGGCCAACTTGCATTTGTCTTTCATTAAAAACCCAAGTGTTCCTGGTATGATCATCAATAAAGGTGACAAACCACCTTTTCCTCGTTATACTTTTCACCCTAGAGGGTCCCACACACATCACCGTATTAAGGTGAAGGGTGAGGAATGCAAATGAGGTAACTTAGCATACACAGATTTTGTAAGTTTAGCAAATTGACAAATATCACATTGAAGGTCATTCAGATTACATCCTTTAAACAATTCAGAGTTAAAGATTTTAAGTAACCAAAACTTGGATGTCCTAATCTATAATGCCATAACATGATATTGTCTAAAGTCCGGGAGCAGTCACGAGGCGATTCGATCTTGATCTTCTGTCTTGGAGGTTGACTAAAACAATCCAACATGAAGGTTTAGCCTTCCCAATCACTTCCTGTGAAGTAGGATCCTGGAATGTGCACTCGATTTTCCTTAAAAACAACAAATCCAATTCAAATCTTTAGTGAGTCTAATGTGAGATATAAGATTGCGATCTAAGTTTGGAACAAATAGGACATCCTGTAGGCATATCTTATTAGTGAGTTTAACATTTCCAACACCTTTTGCACAAGAGATAGATCCATCAAAGCCAGCTTTAATGTTATGGATTTGGTGACAAGGCATATAGTTGGTTATAAGGTTTTATTACTACCATATGGGAGGATGCCCCAGAATCAACAATCCATGTTTCATTGCTAAGGAAGAGTAGAATTTACTCAGATGAGTATGAGTAGCAACATCAAGAGAGTGACTACCTTCCTTTTGTTGATTCAGAAGGCTTTGAATGCAAAGAAATGAGCATTCATCTCAAGTTGTCATTCTCCTCCTCACCGATGTGTCTCGCTTTGACTTTCCTCGATAGGTTTTGAGGTTTTGAGGAGTTAGGCTTGCCATGGAGCTTCCAAATAGCTTGTCCTTGGTGTGATTTGTGCGCAAAGCGATGATCACGCAACGCTTTTCAGCTTTTCTCGTGAGAGGCTTTTGTATGTCTCAAAGAACCTCAAAGCAGCCTTTCCCGACGATCAGCAGGCAAAGACCTTCAGTAGGGTTGTCAAGTAGGGGATTTCAAAAGCATGACTTTTCTCCTACTTTCTTCATGTTTGACCTCAAAGAAACACGGATTTGAGATTTGGAAGAGGTTTGGTGGCAAGAATTCTTCCTCTAACATCATCAAGAGTCGGATTCACCAAAGAGAAACCTCGAATACTCTCTTCTTTTCTATGATGTCTTTATAAAGAGCAAGATCCTTGACATCATTCCAAGAGTGAGTTTCTAACATATCTAAGTGTTGCCAAGCCTTAGATAGTTGATTGAAATATTGAGTTACGATATATCCCCTTGCCTCGCAAGTTTGAATCTAAGCTTCTAGTTCATATACCTCGGATGTATTATCCTTCTTGAGTAAAGATCTCCGGCATTATCCTGCATTTCTTTGGCAAAGATCATACATCATAAAGTTTTCACTTATCTCTTTTGTCATTGACCTCGTGAGGATGGTCATGAGTTGATTATTTGTCGTGTCCCATGCTTCAAAATCTGGGTTCGGCCAAGTGCGTGTTTTGTTCCTGCATAAGTATCCCATCTTACTTTGTCCAAATATACATTTTCATAGACCTTGACCATAACAGATAGTTGTTACCATCAAGTCTATGGTTTGTATAAGAAGAGGAGTTGTCAAGACACCCCCACCACCGAGGTCACGAGTCTCACCGAGGTTGAAGTAATGTCGGATGTGGAAGACATTCTTCGAAATATGAGTTTTGGCAATGAAAAAGTTAGAACACAAATGGCTCTGCTACCATGAAGAGAGTTTGAGAATGTGTTAACACAAGAGTAAACTTCAACTTATCTTTTATTCATTGATAATGTGGAGTATATGTAGATACAATTGAGGAGTTTGAAAGGTCCTGAACAAGATAGTGACCTTTCATAGAAAAGTAAAAGCTATAAACGAGGCTAGATGCTTTTAGTCTCTTACATAATAAATGTCTATGACATAAAGTGAACTCGAGTAAAAGCTATGTCTATGATTAGAGAGTTTGACATATTAATTGTTTGTATGTACTTCAATTAATATGTCTCTTTATAAATAAATAAAGTGTACACAGAAAATCCGCACACGAGTTCAAAGAGTTCGGACCTCTCAAACCTCAAGAAGATATCGAAGATGTTTGAATATTGCCACATAATTATAAAACTCCTTATGAGTCTCTTTTTGGCAAAGAACCGGACCTCTCGATGCTTCGAATTTTAGGATGTTTATGTTATGCCCATGACCACCGCCACACACATAAATTTCCTAGCCGGAGTCGTAAGTGCGTTTTCCTTGGTTACCCTTTCGTGAAGAAGGGTGGACTTTGTACGACCTATATACGAGGATATTTTTGTTTCTAGGGATGTTAAATTTTTCGAACATGTGTTCCCGCTTTTCCCAACCGACCGATAGTGAATCCTCTGCGATCCTTTACCCTTTGTTTGACGATGTTGGCATAGTTGATCAAGGCTTCGATCCATCTTCTACCGGGATCACCTTTCCGATCCTCCGGTTGAGGGGGGGGGGGCGAACGTGATGATTGAAAGAGGTGATACTGGGAATATACAAGATTTCACCACCACACCTCGACATCCAGTGGAGGAACCGAAGAGTTAGGTAGGGTAGGCGCGTGTAAGATTCCGACCGCGCTTTAAATATTTTGTCACCTATACATTGATTGATCGTAAAAGTCCTCCTTCATGCTCTTCCTCTCCGCGCGCTCGTACTCAGATCCTCTTATGCATTATATTAATTATGATATGTTTTCTAATATACATCGCAAGTACCTTGCAGCCATTATAGTGGGTAATCCTCCTAAATATTTTAAGGAGGCTATCAAACATGAGGGGTGGTGTAAGGCCATGGCAGAGGAAATTAAGGCTCTTGAAGATCAGGGTACTTGGGTTTAGCAACCTCTTCCTCCCGGGAAAAAGGTATTGGGAAGTAAATGGGTGTATACCGAGAAATATGATGAGCATGGGGTGCTGCAACGGTTGAAAGCTCGTTTAGTGGCATTTGGGCATATCAAGAAAAAGGTATTGATTACACAGAGACGTTCGCCATGGTGGCGAAAATGGTTACGGTTCGGACTTTTCTCAGTGTTGCGGCGGTCAAAAAATGAGACATTCACCAGATGGACGTTCATAATGCGTTCTTGCATGGGGATTTGGAGGAAGAAATCTATATGATAATTCCTCCCGAGTTTGAGCAGTGGGGATCGAATTTGGTTTGCAAGACGCGCAAATCGGTATACGGGTTGAAACAGGCACCCAGATGTTGGTTTGCGAAGCTTGCATCGGCTTTGCGAGAATATGGTTTTCGCCAGTCTTATTCGGATTACTCCTTATTTACTTTGCCTCGTGATGCGATACAACTCGTTGTGCTCGTATACGTTGATGATATGATAATTGCGGGAAATGACAAAGTTTCAATGACGATCTTCAAACAATATTTGGGTCAGTGTTTTAAAATGAAGGACCTTAGGGCTCTGAAGTATTTCCGTCGCATCAAAGTCACGAGAAACAAATACGGGATTTTCTTGAATCAGCGGAAATATGCCATCGACATTATACATGAGGCGGGCTTACTTGGGAGCAAGCCTGCGGATTTCCCAATCGAACAGAATCACAAGCTACTGGTGATTGGAACAGAATCACAAGGCACTAGCTACTGGTGCCTTGTTGACTGATCCTGGGCCGTACCGACGACTGATTGGCCGGCTTATCTATCTTGGGGTGACCCGACCCGATTTGGCATATTCTCTTCATGTGTTGTCTCAATTTATGCAGGCACCTCGGGTTGATCATTGGGAGAAAGCCTTGAGCTTTGTTCGCTATTTGAAGAAACATCCCGGACAAGGTATCTTGCTCCGGTCTGACAGTTCTCTTACTCTGGAGGGTTGGTGCGATTCTGATTGGGCGAGTTGCCCTCTTACCTGACATTCGTTGAGTGGTTGGTTTGTTTCCTTGGTCTTTCGCCTATATCCTGGGAATCCAAGAATCAAACCACAGTTTCGCGGCCGAAGCGGAATAAAAATCTATGGCGTCAATTACGTGTGAATTAAAGTGATTGAAACAGTTACTAGCTGAGCTCGGGGTTCGCACCCCAGATACGCCTCTTTGTGATGACCAATCGGCACTTTATATCCCGCGAAATCCGGTCTTTCACGAACGCACGAAGCATATCGAGGCGGACTGTCACTTTGTGCGTGATGCTATCACGGATGGATTGATTCTTCCTTCATACGTTCCTACGAAACATCAGTTGGCAGATAGCTTTACGAAGGCACTAGGTCGGCAACAGTTCGAGTTTTTGTTGCGTAAGTTGAGGGTTCAAGATCTTCACACTCCCATTTGAGGGAGGGGTATTACGAGTTATGGAAACTATATTACAAGTTATGGAAACTATTATGGAGAACACTAATTTATAGAAAATATTTATACTAGCGTATTAAATTAGTATGGGTATTTTTTTATAGATGTAGAAGCCTTGAATGTGGCTATAAATATTGTACTCTATGATTGGTTGAGAGGTACGAAATATATTGACTGAAATTTGACATAGGAGTTTTTATAAACAAGTATATAACAAATTTAAGTTAGTTTTATTTGCAAAGAATACATATAATAAGAACACATTTGAAAACATCTTTTTCTAATGTTTAAAAAGAAATTCGAATAATTCTTGAATAATAATATAATTTCAAGAAACCTAAATTGGAAAAATTCTTAGCTAGGGAGTCTTTATTAGACTCGACCGTTTGATATGCGCCGTGTGTATATAAAAACAAAACTGTTTTGTTTTCTTATCCACGCCAGATAAATCTGATAATGAACGTAATAAAACTCTTATATCAGAATTGCCTCTAAACTGCCTGCTTGTATTCTAATTATGACATTGACGGTATTAAAGTGAAAATTGTTTATTTCTCCAAGAAATCAAGAAAATGGCTCCAATGATTGTTCTTTTACCACGTGGAACATATCACTGGGACACCATTCTTGTACAAAATGTACAGTAGCTATATAATAATGCTGAAACCTAACCCCTAACAGTAAGGAGAAAATATAATTTCAGGTGTCCCTGCGACATAACCAACTTAGCAAGAGCACATGCAGACAGAATTGCAACTCAATGAGGAGTTAAGCGATTCGATCCCCACATGCATGATTCGATTTACATCTCCACTTATCCCATGACAGTGAGAGTGGACTCTCTGCAGAGGCTTACTCTTAAATATAATTTCGCGCCAATGTAACATCTCTTATTTTATTTTAAGTGCATTAATCGATAATTTTTTTAAGCCTCCGCATAATTGTGTAAAAAGAAATTTGCATAAATTTATACGGGTCCGGCAAAAGTTTCCACGGTGCATGTGATGTTGTTGAAGCAAAGTAAAAATATATATATATATTAGGGGATAGAGATTCCACGGGCACGTGGAATTTTTCACCGCCTGTAAATTGCAGACGCTTTTTTCTACACAATCGCATTTATGACTTAAAAATGCCACTTCTAACACGACCTAAAATGAAATAAAAGGTGTTAAATTGACGTGAAATTATATTTTCTCAACAGTAAGTGTGTGTATATATTTATATATAGTTTGTTTGCTTTAGGATGAGAAATATTATTTTAGCATCTTATAACTTCAATCTATCGGTGTTATTTGAGTCATAAAAGTTGCAGTAACTTATTAGGCATATTATCTCTTAAAGTTATATCATGATAATTTCTCTTATCTTTTTAATGTTGGATATTGCAATTATCATATAAGTCCTAAATTACTCATTAAAAGTTTAAGTAAAATGTTGCTTTGAATCAATGTATTAGATGCTCCCTTAAAAAATGTATTAGATTTTTTTTTCTTTTTGAGGGGGGGTAAAATGTATTAGATGTTAAAATGGAAAATAAATCTTGGTTTAGATCTTTCATAAATAAAATGTACATATCAAATGTGTTGAAAAATAGCACTGAAAGCCAACATATTTTTTTTTTTTTGACATTAATGGGGTTCCATACATGCATATTGTTACGTTCACATTTAATGGAGTTCCATACACTTACTTGATTCAACGGTTCAACCAAAATCGGTAAGATCACCGGGTTATTAATCAAACTGTTAGGATTACCGGATTGAAATGATGCGACTCCTTTAGTCTCCTTATACAAGTTAATGCTTGGACTGGTCCAGTTCTATGGCCGGGTTGTTGGTTTAGTGGTTGGACCGTTAGATCGTCCAAGGTGTAATCAATGTCTTATAAATGATGCGTGGTTTATTTTATTTTTTTTGTAAGAAATAAAAGATATAGCCAACAAGACTTGCCAATTGGTCAGCTGTCTTTCGTATCTGAACAGAGGTTCTACATTCCTTTATTATATACTCCCTCCGTACCTATTTATCTCAAGAGATTCTTAAAATTCATACATAAATTTATCAATAAATCTAAATACTTTTTAATTCAAGATTAGTTGTTATTTAAATGTCTCTGCACACTTAGACTTTTAAAGAATCGCTTGGATAAATAGATGATTTATGAAGATGTCTTTCGTATCTATAAAAAAGAAAAAGAAAAAAAGAAACAGAAGATGCATAATTCATAACTTCTAAAATTTTAATGGCCACTTTGATTTCTGAATGGGAGTTTAAATTAGCCGAGTTAAACCTATTAATGTTCAAAACGAGGCAGCAATTTGAGATATTCTCGAGTTTGAGTTTGAGTTCGAGTACGAGTATTTTGAACTCAAGCTCTAGGTGAGACAAAAGGTAGTTTTCAAATTTTCACCTGAGCTCGAGTTTGGCATGGCGATCAAATAATATTTTTAATGTAAAGTATTTGATAAACGACAAAAAATGATATAAACAATAAAAACTTAACATTTGATATAATAATTACATTGACTATCAATATATATATATGTATGTATGTATACGTGTATAAAAATATATGTATGCTTTTTGTTATATAACATATGCATTTGATTTTGCATGTTTACGAGTAGTCGAGTCAAGAATTACATTGTTCATGTATCGTTCGTTTAATGTTCAAGTCGAGTCATTTTGAGTTTGAGCTGATTTAAACCAGTTCTGACTCGATCCATCTCGATTTTTATTTGCACAACGCACAATCCACTCGTGCACCACTATCTCTGTGCAAGATTATAAAGAAAACCGACTTTATAAAATTCGGTTTTGGAGTCTAGAACAACTTTTCGTAGAGGTTATGAAACAAGAACCGACTTTATCAATGATCTACGAAAAGTCGGATCTAGGTTCTAGAACCGACTTTCGCGAAGTCGGTTCTACTGTAGTCCACGGACAGGGTGGTGCAAGAGTAGATTGTGTGTGATGCAAATAATAACCCATATATATATATATATCTATAAACTATACCGACTTTATCAATGGACCTACGAAAAGTGGATCTGAGTTTAAACCGACTTTCATGTTTCGGTTGCATAAAAATGGATAAGAGTAGATTGTGTGTGATGCGCAATAATAAATTTATATTAATTTTTGGAAGATTGTTGGTGGATCACTTTTTGTTTTGAGAAGAATGGAAGCCAGCTATTTTCTTGCGGTGGTTTGTGTTTATTTTTTATTGAAGCTCGGTTGTGTTGTGTTTTGATGCTTTTGGATAAATTTTGTAATTTTCTTTAGCATTGATATATATTAATTTCTTGGCTGTTCAAAAAAAAAAAATAAACTATACCTTCTTGCTATTTAAGAAGCGATATTACAGAGAGACATGGCATCTTGGTCAACTTAAAAGATTTCCCTTGTCATCAAACCTAACAAACAAATCTTTTCTTTTAAAATACTCTCAATTATTTGCCATATTATAGGAGATATTTTCCCTTTTTGTTTATGATCGGATCATACATATCAAGATATGTTTAATTTCCAGCAAAGCTATGACCTGGGAGATCAACAAATACCCTTTTTTATGAGCCCACAAGTGGATAATGTTCTTCATCAAAAACTGTTTTCACCGGAAAGCAACTTATTTCCGGCGGCCGGCGGTGGCAAGAAAAGCAGAAGAAGCCATCGGAAAATCAAGAAAGTACTGAAAAAGGTGGTAAAAATAATGAGAAGAACATAAAGAAAAAGGTAATCATTGTGAAATTGAAAGGCAAAGAAGGCAAGAAATGGCACATCTTTATGCTTCCCTTAGAAATCTTCTACCTCTTGAGTATATTAAGGTGAAGAAAACAAAACCCTTGTTATATTTTTATTTTTTTTACTTTCCCTTTCACAATATATACAGTTTCTATATAAATAATGTTACTTTTATTCATCTCAAAGCATACATGTATCCTTAATTAGCTATGTTTTACTAAGGCTTTGATGGTGTTTTACTCTGCTTAATTTGTGTGACACTCTCGCAACACTTTACTATGCTTCTTATTCTTATGTCAATAGTTGTGACATTTCGTTTTCGCAGTAACAGTTCTTTCGATGTTCGTTGATTTTATATATTGTCACTATAACACACTTTTGTACCTGATTATTATAGGCCGGTTGACATTATATATGATCAATTAGTCCTAGATTATGATATATGTATCGTGATAAAACAATGTGTTGTGTCAGTTGTCGTGGCATAACCGTTGTGATAATAACATTTTCGTGACTGATTCATGCAGCTAGCTTCTTGATGTGAAAATTCTAATCAGATGCAATATATATATATATATATAAAAGGAGTCAATGAGTTGAATTTCCTATTTTCTGATGGATTTCTTGCACATAACTGTAGATACAAAATAAAAACAAATCATTTCATAGGACTCAGACTTGACATTAATCTTAAGTATTTAGCTAGTTTTCATAGAAGCCATTTTGAACTCTAAGGTATGTCTATCTTGGATTGATTTTGCTGACACAATAAATGCCACGACGTAACGAGAAATTGGGACCTCTAATTACGCGACAACTATTTAAAGATCGAGGGTTCACACCGCCACTTTAGAGTGCATCAACCGACACATCAAGTTATGTCATTTTTTTGTGGTTGTGACAATTACATTAATATTATGAATTGCATTCTGGGATTTTAACGATTTCACTTGTTTTAGGAAAACGTTCAACTTCCGATCACATGCACGAGGCCGTGAATTACATAAACCATCTGCAGAAGAATATCTCTCGAATTGCGCTTGAAGAAAGAAATGTTTACTAAGAACCCAAATTCGAGCACCGGTAGCTCAGGAAAATCTAGTGGTGAGAGCTGTTCAGGCCACCGGAGATCAACCGTAAAAGTGAACCTATGCCGGAATGGGGTGGAGATTTTGATTATTTTTAGTCCACTGGATGAAGTTTTCCTATGTCTAAAGTGCTCAACAAGTTGGTTGTTCAAGGTTTTAATGTGATTAGCTATTTGTCTAGTGGAAGTGATATCGATGATGGAAGTACCTTTACAAGATTCTATCTGAGGTAAAAATAAAAATTCTTCGATGTTTATATATAGCATGAACATTTAGGGTTTCATTTCGATTTAACATTATAATAGGGTGATCTTTACTACCACAATCGTCAGATTTATCAGAGGCACAAAACACTTCTACACCCGATTTTGATGACCGCGCGTACATCATTATCAATGATATAAAAGTATGTTTTGTTACCGTCACAGTAGTAGCATTTTCTTTAGCAATAATAGGGCCTAAATCCACTCATTCTTTTGTTTTCTAAACATTGTGTTCAGATGTTGATCACTCAAACACTAATAGGGTTAAATCATTGTTTTCTCGCATTCTCTTGAATTGTTGTGCTAAAAGGAGGGAAATATGTAAATTACTTGCTTGACAACACCATGTATCAAAACCTAGGCTATTAAACAAGGGGAGTCTATGTAAATTACCTATACCTCCTAACAACATATATCGAAACCTAGACTATATCTTACTATAGTTGGTAAAATAATAGCAAGTCTATAATGTGGGATCCGTAATAACCGTAACAAACCTCCAAAGACGGGATCCATAATAACCGTAACAAACCTCCTCACTTTGGCCTGAATGAATATAGGTATAGCATGGACATAGTTTTGATATCATGATAAACATAGGTCCAACAACATATAAAGAGGGGGAAGGGGTGTCCTTCAACCTCAAAACATAAACGAAATGGTGTCAGAGAAGTTCATCAATTAATATGGTTGGTGAAACAATATCAAATTCTTCGATGTGAGGCAGATAGTCTAACTTTAAGATAGATAGGGGGTAAACCTAAACTTTAAAACGTTTTTGTCTCTTTGCATTTTTTACTAAATATACTTGTATCTTTTTTTGTTGTTGAATATCTTCTTGAAGGTCGATGATCCATCATGCATCGACATTATCGGGTTGCAGAAAACATTGACGGATATGATTATACAGGATCCGATTTCTCAATAGCTTCAAGTTTAACCAGTAATCTCGAATCCGCTCTCGTTTGATAGGCACTACTTGTTGAAAGGCTTTGTGTGACAATTTATTTTTAAATTTTAGTATGTTCTTGATTTGTCCCTCTTTTTTTATTTTTATTTTTATTTTTATTGTAACGGAGCTATATAGTTCAAAATGCTTGTACATATTTATAATTTATTGAGATGTCAATGATAAGCACGAAGTATATGTTTCATAGCATAGGGTTTTTTTTTTTTTTGTTTTTTTTTATTTTAATTTTAATGTGCATTGAGCAAGTGCTATCATATTTAATCATCTTCTAAGAAAAATTAAGTATAATAACGCCATTAAATTTACATGAACAACAAATCTTTAGACTTCTAATTAATTTGATAAACCATGACCAAAAAATAGTTAATTGTCAATTAAGACACATTTAGAAAGGCGTCAGAATTTTAGAACTATAAGAAAAGTTTTTTTGTCAAAAAGAACATTTCATCCGTGAGAGTGAAAGTGAAAGTGAATTTGAAAGTGAATTACGTTTGGTTTGTGCTGAAAATGAATGTAATTCACTTTCAAATTCATTTTCACTTTCACAGGTGAAATGTCATTTTTAACAAAAATCTTTTATTATAGTCTTTTTTGCATGACATCTTCCATATTGTCTCCTTTAGGACCCTTATCCTAAAATAAAAAATCAAAAAAAACTCTTCAATCACATGTATTGAATCAAGCTTATCTGAATCATAACACATTTGATTAAGTAAAATAATCATCATTAAACACGGTGATTGACTAAACCGAAATTCAAATTGTTGTTCGATTAAATCTAATCCACCACCCGGTCCAATCATTGCAGTCGGTTTAAATAAACATTAATCACGTGTTTAATTAAGTGAAATCATCATCAAACACTGTGATTGACATTAATGGACTTCAAAATGATGTTGGATTATGTCTAATCACTTTAATCACCGCATAAGACTTAAGTGAACTTCAATCACATGTTTGTATTGGTGAAATCATCATCAAACACACATAAATCACTATTACTATCAAGCGGACAAGGTCAAACATAGTAAGCTCAAAACGAGTCAAGACAAAACCCACATAAACCAACCACAATTTTTTAGGTTAAAGTTCAAGTTAAATGTTGTATAGCTCAAACTGAGTTAAAACCGAACCCATATAGACCAACCACAAATTTTTAGGTTAAACTAATTTTTCTAAAATAAAAAAAACTAATTAAAGTTGCGGTCTTTGACCAAAATATTGAAAAGATTAAGTCTTAACTAACAAAGCTGACGATGCCAAGAATTGTACCTACCAACGTGGCACCTCCTCGCTGGCTCGACAATAAATATGGAGAGAATAAAGCTAAGAACCTCACTAGTATAGCTCGTCCGCTTGTCCCTTTCCTCCTGTGTCGGTCAGTGGCCTGTGCATGACTTCGGGTGCTTACGAGTACATCTTGCACCCAGGCTCTAACTGGTACAAGTACTCTAGTCTATCCGCGATCCGCCTCGGTGCCCGGAGTAGGTCGTCATATCCATAAACCAGCTTGTCGGTGTTTGTCCGCTATGCTCCCGACCTCCATAGGTCGGTGCCGAGCAGCCTTTAGTCGATTTGGATTGTGTCGTCACCAATCCATTTCTCGCCCTATTCCCTTTAGGTCGGCCAACCCTTGTGCTCTCGCTTCAACCCGTATCCGATCCTCGAGGTCGGTTCGGTCCTCTCCGATCCACCATTCTACTTACACCTAACCGAGCCGCTTTAGTTCGCTCTCTCGCCCTTGGAACGGTCCAGCATGTAGGTTCGACCTGCTCAGCCCGAGTCGTCCTGCTTTGGTCGAGTAAATCTCTTATCATATTTCCCACGTGTTTAATAGATGTATAAATATGGAAAGAATCCCGAGCCATAAAGGCTCCAATCTTGTCATTTAATACAAATATTCGAATATCATAATTATCTCCTGGAAATAAGGAGATTAACTAATCATAATCCTTTTTCTTAGGGAACACGTTAATCAGTGTCCGTCACGCACACACCCACACGCTAACTCTGAGGGCACAATCCTCTCTATATAAACGATCCCTGTGGAACTACGAAGACTTGATTCCAATCCCGCATTGATACGTGGCGACTTGAGAAACAACATCTCAAGTGCGCCTAAAACCACCCCCAAAGCATCCATCTTTACTGTTTTTCTGTGTTTCTGGAGCGTCCTAAGGTTATCACCAAGGAAAGGAGCCCGAAAGATTACCCCGACGATTTTTGGATCGTCAATTGGCGCTGAAGGAGGGCCTTTGCTTGATAATCTCTGGAATAGACTTGAATCATCATGGTGACCACACGACAACAAGCCGCCAATGTATAACGCCAACAATGCTATCGACTCGCACACCAACAACCACTGTAACCCGCGAACCGGAAGACATCTCTCTGACACAACCCACCAGGAATTGTTGGATCACTCACTCTCGATCGATGATGCAAAGAAAAGAAGCCGCTTCTCAATGCCGTCTTGGCGTAAGAGGACGAAGACCGGAAGGTCTGTAAGAAGAACCCTGGATGAGAATTCCCGTGATCTCGCACTAACCGAGCGGAGGATCGCCTGGAAAAAGTCCCAGGATCGATCCGTAAGAAGAAGATGACCCCAGATTAGATCATGGAAACAAACACCTTCTCCCCAAGGCGAAAAAGGCAACCGAAAGGATGATTGTATCCCAAAGCGATGAGGCAGCTCGCGCTTAACCTGGAAGCCATAGCAGGAAGGAAATCAACACTCCTAGCCCTCGAATCTCCTTTCTCTGAGCAAATCGACAACTATCCCCGACCCGCAAGGTTCAAGATCCTAAAGTTGGAGCCCTACGACGGAACCAAAGACCCCTGTGATCACTTGTTCCAAGATCTCATGCATATGAATCTCGATCGTGCCCTGTAGAGATGAAGTGTAAAGCGCTTCCCTACCGCTCACAGTCGAGCTCAGAATGGTTCAAGAAAATACCGCCCGACCATCTACAGCTTTAGACACTCTAGGAAAGATGTTCCTCAATGCGCTTATCACGGAAAAGCCGCTCTGCAGAATGCCACTCACCTGTTCTCCATCAAACAGAAGAAATATGAGACTGCTCTCCAATACCTCAAAAGGTTCAGTGAAGAGTCTTTGCAAGTATGAGACGCCGACGATCAAGTTCTGATCGCATCTTTTGTGGCAGGACTACGCGAAGGGAGGCTATATGCCAAGCTGAGCAGCAAACTCCCCACATCTATAAAAGAGTGCTTGGAAGTAGCATTCAAGCACTGCCAAGGAGAAGAAGCCAATCGGGTAAAGCGAGAAGTAGACAAGTCTGAATCTAAGAAAGACAAGACCGAGGATACATCTGACAAGAAGAGGAAGCCGCTCGGGACCGTGGCGAGCGGATCAGCCACGGGCCGACCCGAGAAGAGAAGCACCTTGCAGCCGCGGGAATTCTCGGTGTTAAACAGGCATCGGGAGCAAGTATTGTCAATCATGGAAAGAAAGGGTTTGGCGAGAACCCTCGCGCTGCTGCGAACTCCCTTGGAAAGAAGGGATCAAAACAAGTTCTGCAGCTATCATCAAGACACTGGGCATGAGCTGGACAATTGCAGAGATTTCCAGCACGACGTGGAGGCCGCAATTACGGAAGGAAAGCTGGATAAGGTGGTAGAGCGACCTCGGTACGGTGAGCGTCGAGGACGACGAGAATTCCTATAGAAGAATTTTAATCAAGATCGATCGACCAGTAGATCCCCAGCGAAGACGAGATCAATCTCCGGAGAAAGGTCAACAAAGGGACAATCGCCCAATCAACACCATCAACACCATTGTAGGGGGCCCTGGTAATGCATTCGAAGTCGTCAATCCAAATACCCAATCAGGAGGCACGCAGGCTGGCAGGGGATGTCTAATCCTTCTCGTGAAGTAGGTTATGGACCAAAGGACTCACTCCCCTTGGTCCCGAGCTGCATTTCTATCACTTAGATGTTATTTCATGCTATTTTCATCACTCACGGTTCCACATCGCACATATTACAAAATCTCATTTTTATCGCAAAATGTGGACATTTTTATAGCACACACGGGTATGCGGTACCCTATGGGAATTATGGTTGTATTTGGGGTTGAGCCTTTCCGTGTCTTAGATGATAAAGAAGATGTAGACCGACTCAAGAGTCTCGGTTTGGTGATGAATGGATTGAGAGAAATGGAGCTAGATGTGATTTTTGAAGAAAATCGACAAGAGCATGCTTGCCTCGACCAAGAGCACGCCCGAGTCATCATTTGGGAAGAAAATGGAGCGAAGAAGACAAGCCCACGCTTGCCTCGCCAAGCGCGCGCTGAGGCCCCAACAAATAATCCAACTCTGCATTCCGGACAAGAGCATGCTTGCTCATGAAAAGCGCACTCGAGGTGCATTTGAGATTTCCACTATTCCGACCCAGAGCATGCTTGCCTCAGTCCAAGCGCTGACGCTTGAGCTCCCAAGAAATCCAACAGAATGTTACCTAATATGCAGTGCACGCTTGCCTCGTAGAAGCGCACTCTTATGCACCCAAATTACGCACTATAAAATCGAACTTTCACCAAGAGAGAGACACACACCATACTTTCTAGATTAGAATTAGATTAGAAAAAACCCTAAAAACTCTTCTCTTCACTTTTCTTCATTCCTTAGCTTAAAAAGTAGTATCTTAGGTCTTTAAACTCCAAATTAGTGTGTAATTAAGCTTGGGCTTTCTTCTAAATGGTGAATTCATCATTCCTTGGTGAATCTCCATGGATTTGAGCTAAGTTCATAGTTCTTACTTGATTGAGGTATAATTTCGAATTTACTTTTAATTTTCTATTTCATGGCTTGCTTTAGTTTAATCTCATCTTTTCTTTGTGTTTTTGTTGAAATCAAGAGTAGCTAAGTTCCTTGTGGCTTGGGTGATGAGAAAATGAGCTAGAAATCTTGTAATTGCTTGGATTCAAGTTGGGTTGTCTTGTATGTTCTTAATTGGTTCAAGTTATGGTGATTGATCTTTATGGGTGTGATTAATTCATCACTAATTGCATAATCTAAGTGTTAATTCGAGGCCTAATCGTAAGAATTGACATGGAACTAGTCACCATGAACACATAGTAAAATCATCTAGAGATAGAATTGATTTCTAGTGTGTGTTGCCTAATCTTGAATTGGGAAATTCATAGTCCTTTAATGTATAGCCATTCATCCTAATCTAGTCCTAGCCGATAGGTCTGGTGTTTGGTTATAGTTCGTTGATGCGAGAGATCGATTGACGTTATTATTGCGAATTACACCTTGAATGTGTTGAGAATTCGTTAGTGAAGCTTGATTCCGAGTAGTTACGAGTTCATAACTAGTTCATTGGAACATCACCCGAGCCACCTCATTTCATATCATTTCCCTGCTCGAGTCATTGTAGTTTTAGTTTATCGCACTTTTAGTTCGCTTTTCATTAGTTGTTTCAGAGTTGGTTCACACTTTCTTCTTGATTAATGGATACACCTAGACTAATTGTTTGGGCCGCTTTGGTATTCAACTAGATTTCTCCTCGTGGATACGACCTTGCTCACCGATCTAGACTACAATCGACCGGTACTCTGCCGGTTAGAGTGGAAACCTAATGAGGTCGATCAAGTTTCTTTAAGATCAAAGCCGTGGTAAACAAAAACCGGTGAAACGAGTCCGTGTTCGACACCGCGGCGCCGTCAACGCTCGCCCTTGGCAGCTTTTCAGGCTATGAATCTTAAAGAGTCCGAACTAATCCCTGTTTTAGCACCCTTGTTTGGATTCGCAGGTCCTCATATACATCCTCTAGGGATGGTTCGGCTCGCGACGACGCTTGGAAAGGAATCAGCGGGAAGGACACTGATCACTGTCTAAGTTGTAGACCTCCAATCTTCATAATTTAAATTGCATTGGAAAGCTTTCGGTAAAATCTACAACTTTCGTGAAGAACACTTTTTCTGAAAATATCGTTTTGATGAGCCATTCGTTTGTCGAAGACATTTCTTGATTACCACTTAACCAGATTGATTGGCCACTTAACCACTTAAGCTATTCAATTGACCATTTAAGCTCATGGCACTCTCTAAATCATTCCAGAGATATGATTGTACTTCAATATGTCGATTCTCGGGGTCTCGGGTTATAAATCTGCAATAAAATACCACAAATACCCACGTAAATCTGACACGACACTCCGATTTACTAAAATCGGTACAAAATTACAACTTTTTACTATTATTACTACTAACTACTCTAAATTATAAAGATTAACATTTCATACTATTTATATCATAATTTCATATATTTTATAAAGAATTCGTTAATAAAACATAATAATATAACGCATATTTAATCATATAAAAATAATACATCAAATTACTCCCCACTTAGCTTTTGATCGTCCTCGAGCAAAAATAAGCGGTAATAAAAGATAGTATAATTAATCAGATTGTAATTTATATTGTCAATATTATAAATATATTATCTATCTTAATTTAAAATCTTAAGAAGACAGAAAGAGTATATAAATTAATTAACTTAATAATCAAATATTATTTAGATAAAATTGTACATGTAATACTTAATAAGTATAAATAAAATATTAGAATTATTTTTAATCGCAACTATTATGAAATTCTGGAATCGAAAACTTGGTCAGGTAGTCGACAAAAATGGCTTATAAAGTTTAGGTTCAAGATGTTGGTTAATCGGAAAAAAAGGAAATCAAAAAGAGAAAGAGGCAAGTCGTACGTACCTACATCTTCATATTCTTGAAAAAAAAACGTAATCTCGATTAATAGCATCTTTCTTTCAGATTTTCTCTTTTTTTTTTCTTTTTTTTTTCAAAATTAAGAACTAAAAGCGTGAGTGTGTGTAGAAAATCAAACTTACAGGCATTGCTTCATCAAGATTGATCGGAGTACTACTCTTTCGATCGAAAATTACAAGTCCGGTTTCCTTAAACTTGTAATAATTCCTGAGATCTTATGATTCAACTTTTTCTTTTTCATTTTATCTTGTGCCTTCATTCCCAGCAATAGGACATTTCTAGATAATACCCTAGCTGGACTACTATCATCAGGCAATCGGGAGCTTAATTACCTCATAGTGATATAGGACATTTCGTGATAATACCCTACTCACTCCAATCATTGGTAGCTACAACCGATCAGTTCTTTTTAAGTTGTTAATCACAGATAAGGAAGATACCTGGTATTCGATTAATTCTGTGTAAATAGGGTGCTTCGTTCTTAATTCTTTTATAGAATATTAATATATCCGAACTTATTACCGAAATCGACTATCTTGCAAGTGTCATGAGGTAAGATCGAATATACTAATACTTATCTAATCTTTCAAATCTCAGCATATACCAAAACTTAGCTTTTATGTCTCCATCTCTTTTCATAAGTGCGCATAAACTTATGGAATTTCAAGGAAATGTAGACCAAAATTAGCTAAAGCTTGGTTATTTAATCACAATTTACAATTTCGAGTGAGGTCTCGATCACTCTAATCAAGGCTGAGGTAGGTTATTTGGCTATAGTTATATTTTTGTAGTGCCAAAAATCAACATACTTAATCCAATTCCAAACTCATAATTCATATTGAAAATGATTCTAAAAATTTTACTTATAAATATCAACATACTTATATAATTTCATGAAAACAATATCTAATATTAATTACTCAATTATATAAACTTAAAATCTTATTAAAATCTAAATTAGACATATAATATAATTATTTGTAACTATTTTTCTAAAATTTTAATGAATTTTCTAACCTAACTCTACTCCCCACTTACTTAAGTGGCATCGTCTCCGATGTTCAATGAGTAATAAATAAGTAGGTTCAAAATAAAATTAAAATTATCTATTAACGTTATTTTTCCTCGATTTTATTTTAGCGTATACTAATTATAAAACAAACAAACTTAAAAAACTAAGACATATATATTAAACAAGATAGATTAATACAAACTTAAAAAAAACATAAACTTAAATAAAGAAAATAAAACTTCAAATTTAACTAAAAAACTTATTAAAACTTAAATATCACTAACAAACCACTAACAACTCTCTAGATGGTAGACGAACAACCCGGTGTATCAACCGGTAACAACCCAACTCGATTATCTCTAGACGGAAAAATTTCATCCGTCTCCAGCTCTTCTACTCCATTCAGAAGAATACACAAACGTGATATCATCCATGAATTAGGCATAGGTTTCCCCCTACTACCTCTCGTGATCGCAAACTCCAACACTGTCCTTTGAATCAATATACCCCAATCGACAAATACACCGAATGTCAAAGCAAAAAGTAGAAGCATTTCATTCTCAGCCAAACTTCCAAAATCCCAGGTGGGATAAACTCGAGAATTTATAAAATGCTTCCACGCCTTTAGATGTGGAAGTAGAGCTCGTGTTGACATGTCGTGATTTGTATCAAATATCGGGAACAGACATTGGAACGACTCATGTACTTTATTCAAATGATTAGAGGGATTTTGTAGTCCCCATTGCATTTCAAAATGTGGCATCGTGAATCGTGGAATTTCAAAGATTTGGTTGATAATGATGAAGAGAGAGAGAACAACCACTCCTCTTACTAGAACAATCTGAGTGATATCGACCATAGATGTCGCCATAAGTGCAGAATAAAATTCTCGCACTATTGAGACGCTTTATCCGTCCTCTCGTGTAATCTTGACAAATTTTTTTCAACCAAAACTTCGAATGATAGTTTTTCCCCATTGATCAAGCTTATCAACATTTAAACCTTTCTCCAATAGGATTGGAGAATTTGCAAAACGATTGTGTAAAATGATACTCTCATTAGAAGCTTGAGATTCCGGATGATCCGGTGTATGAGGCTCGTAAGAATTAACCGACGGTGATGAGTGGTTCGACATTTAAAATTATATAAAAACAGAGTTGAAAGTAAAAGGAAAGGTAGTGAATGAATGTTTACTCATGCCCTTACTTCCTTTAATAGATGAAAAAAATGTACATACGTGGATGCATTAGACGGACTCAAGAATGACTCACCCTTTTTTCTTCACGGCCCGGTCCGGGAATATGCCGGCTCGGTCCGGCCTCATCTTACTTTTACTGAGGGACAGAGGTGAAAGACAACTTGTGTTTTGTTTTTTTACTTCACGTGTGAAACATTTCATAAGCCTTTGAAGATATTTTACAAAGAGTAATTTATCTTTGATACGAACGGATAAAACGACACATTATATTTTTGTAAAACGACGTAGTAATTCTACAAAAATTATTTTTGGGATTTTTTATAGTTTTTATAAAAACTAAACCGATTTAAAATACAAACCAAATTTTAATAAAAACGATTGTAAAATCAAACTAAACGAAAACAAACCAATATCTAAATGACAAATGTCGAATAAAAAAGTGCAATAAAAATGTTTAATTAATCATAGTTATTAAATTCAATCTTCATCGTAGTCTTCCTCAGGATCAACTTGAAAACTCGAACTCGGAAACGCATCGAGAAGTCGATGGTCGAATCAGTAGTCGTGGTCCTGGATCGAACTATCAAGACCCATCGAACTCATGCCGCCGTGACATGTGCAAACTCAGTGAATCCTCCCCAACTCGACATTGCTGGTCTCTGAACACCTGTCGAAAATACACCTGTTCCACTAGATTGGCTTCCAAAAGGATATGACGATGGATGAAAGCTCGAAGGTGGTGGAATAGGTGTTACCCACTCTGGTAAGGTATAAGGATCGATCGACAAGGTGGATAGGCGGGATCATCAAAAGCGAGGATTACGAAAGCAATCGCTCGTTCTTTCTTAAACCTCTACGAATATCATCACACCACCGCTATTTCTCTCAAAGATATAAAGCCATGTTGGCTTGACCACGTGCAACATCTGTCACTAAAGATTGAAACATGTCATAAGTGATAGTGTTGGAGAAAGGAGTTTGTTGAGGCTGACTAGAAAAAGATGGAAAAGAAGAAGAAGAAGATGTAAAACCGGTGGCCGTGCCGAGTTTGACGCCTTCTAATCAAAGATCTAATACTACCATCCGGAAGACTAGTCAAACTAGGTCCAATCGATTTCCATCACCAGAGATAACTTGTCATTAGGCGGGAATGGTACTCCCAACCTACGACATAAATCGAGATAAAACAAGGGAAGTATAGATGACTCCCTGGTCTGGCGATGACAATACTTTCAAAAATTCTTTTAAACATGACCTTTCCAACATCCACTCTAACATCGTTTACCATCGTCCAAGCGATACAAACATCTTCCTTTCCAAAAGAAGTATGTTTACGAGAAGGATAGAGATTATGGCTAATAAATCTTTTAATTGCCCTCAACCTCTAAAACAATTCCCGTAGTTAAACTCTATTTTCAACCCACACAATGTCGGGTCAAAAGATTCTCGGGCTCTCAGGCGATCTGCTCAAAGCTAGCATGATCATCTAAATTATAAACTACCCCTGTAATCCTCCTCCTCGTGAAATTCTTCAACTCCTAGAATTGCATTAATGACGGCAGGTTAAAAGGAATATTTACGGCTCGTAAAGTGCAGCTTTGCGCATCGAGTAAGTCGCTTCTTCCGACAATGTAGATAAAACCGAATAAAACTCAAATACTATAGTCGTGTTAATCTCCCTTTCCTTCTCGTCGCTAAATCTAACCACCGACGCTTTCTAAAGATATCCTTAACTTCATCACCTAAGTCATCCAAGTCTAATCTTTTTCAACCGTAACATCACATTTACTATAAATTTTCTCATACGCTTTCTTAGCCTCGGGTGATGCGGTTTTTTCAAAGCTTACGGCTTCTTCCTCGGATGATAAAATTATCAGGCCTCACGATGGGAGTTGATATAGAATTTTTATTTTCTCTTTTAGAGACTACAGTACTGACTCAACCCATTCTACGATATTGGTAATGCCAATCAACAACAAAAACAACAAAGAAAAAACAAAAAATAAAAATGTCACAACACACTCAAAAATCAAAACAGTTGAAATTAATCTAAAAATTATGAAAATACTGAAATTGATAACTAAATAAACTAAATTATACCTTAATATGTAGAAAACGTTGAAAAGTAGGCGGAAAAGTTGAAAAGTCACGCCGGAATGAAATGTGGCTTGTTTTTTTATCCTTTTTGATTTTTCCAAACTTTTGTGTAGAGAGGAGATGAAAAGAGGAAGAAATCAAGTAGTGGTGTAGTGTGAGATGAAGTTTTGTTGAAGAAAAGTGAAAAAAATTCGTGAATGGTGGGGTTTGGGGTGTTTTATGTCGTTATTAGAAAAAAATTAGGGAAGAAGAAGAAGAAAAGAAGGGTCCCCGTCTTTTTTTATGATTTTAGACCCCGGACCGGTCCGGGTTAAGGCCGGATCGGTCCGTGCCCAAATTCTTCACTTTTTCGATTTTTTTGACTTTTTATGATTTTTGATGAAAACTTATAAAAATTCTAATAAAACTTAATTAAAATTTTAAAAATAAGTTTAAAAACTAAAAATAAAATTTGAAGGAAATTTTATAATTTTATAACAATTTCTAAAAATTTAATAAAATCTTTATAACACTTTAATAAAAAGCTTATAAAATTTTAATAAATTTATATCAACTCTTATAAAACATCTAAATTAAAACTAAAAAACTTTTATAAAACTTTTATAAAACTCCTCAAATTTCATAAAGATCCAATTTTATAAAATTTTCAGAAGTTATGCGAAAATTTTATAAAATAAAATATAAGAAAAGACTCGAAACTTAAGGGGTTCCTGATTCTTCGATTTCTAGATCTTCCAGAGTTCTGATATAACGCTCGATCAACCTAACTCCTAAAAACGAAGCATTTGAATTATCTCTCGAATTCCATCGGGATTTTCGGATAACCACCTATTCGTTCCTTTCCTAACAATATTCAAACACTCATCCTGGATTTGGTTGTGTTTTTCCACGTCAATTCAACATGTCTACTTTTTCCACATATTCGCATCTCATTAGAAACTTTGCCCTTCTTTTTATCGCACTTCTTGATGTTCCATTACATACTTTTCTCAATCGATCTCTCTCAACAATTTCTTGTTTTGTTCAAAAACTAAAGCTTCTATAAAAACGCGACATCTTTATCAAGGCCTAATTTTAAAAGTAAAATAAAACTCCTATTCTATCTAAAAAGGCATCCAGTTCTTTTACGCTATCCGGTAAAAGACGAAAAGAGTTTAAACATAAAAACACACAAAAGTAGAGTAAAGATAGATAGCACCTGGTATTCGGCTGATTCCAGTTTCTCCGCTTTTCGATTTTTTTTCTGCTTTTTCAATTTGTCGGGGGATCAATCAATAGCATTACTTCTTCTTTCGTGTGATTCCTTCTCCTCCACAAATAACTTTACTCTGTGGCCATTGGCTATAAAAGTTGTATTTCCATCGCTTAGTTCAATGACTCCCAGCTTTGTAAACCCGTGTTACTTTAAATGGACATGTCCATCTTGATTTAAGCTTACCCGAAACAACTTTAAACGTGAATTGTACAAAAGCACTTTCGATCACCTACATGGAACTCACACTTATAGATTCTCTTATCATGGAAAGATTTCGTATGCGTTCTTGTAGATTCGAGTGTTTTCATAAGAATCGAGGCGAAATTCTTCTAGTTACATCAATTGAAGCAATCTATGATCACCGATGACCTTAGGATCAAATTTAGAAATCTAATAGCCCGTAGGCTCGGTGTTCTAACTCAATTGGGAGATGACATGACTTACCAAAGACTAGCTTATAGGAGAACAACCAATTGGAGTTTTAAAAGTCGCTTCAGACGCCCATAATGCATCATCTAATTTAATCGCCAGATTTTTACGATTTGAATCAACCTGTTTTCCACGATTCTTTTAATCTCTATTCGATACCTCTACACGTCCACTAGTTTGGGATGATAAGGCGTTCTAGTTTATGCATTACACCATATTTCTCAATCAACTTAGTAAATGGTTGATTACAAAAGTGTGAACCTCTATCACTAATGATTGCCCTCGAATGCCATATCCGTAAATATATTCTTTTAAGGAATCGTATGACAACTTTGGTATCATTAGTGGGAAGAGCTTCACTTTCTACCCATTTCAAACATAATCTACCATTACAAGGATAAATCTTTTCCAAAAGATATAGGAAAAGGTCCCATGAAATCTATACCCCAAACATCAAATAACTCACATTCTAAAATAGGTTGCATAGGCATTTCATGTTTTTAGATACATTCCCCATTTTTGACAAGATTCACAAGATTTAACATACTTATAAGCATCTCTATATAGCGTAGGCCAATAAAACCACATTGTAAAACTTTAAAAGCGGTTTTCCAACCTCCATGATGACCTCCCCGCCTCACGATCATGACAAAACGATAAAATACTTAAAATTTCATTATCGAGGCACACATTTTCTCGATTATCCCATCCGAACATTTACGGAAAAGGTCTGGTTCCTCCCAAGAATAAAATTTTAAGTCGTAAAAGAATTTCTTTTACTGCACGCCAAGTCCAATGAGACGGAATATAATCACGAGTTAAGTAATTAATGATATCTCCAAACCAAGGTGACATTTCCTTAGAAGGAATTCTATTTTTTAATAAGCGCATGGTTGAAGGAGTATCTATTCTAAATAATTGTTCATCGGAAATGAATCTTTAATTTCATTCCTATCTCTTCCTCGATCTCCATTCTACTTAGATGATCCAAGCTACTACATTCTCACTTCCTTTTTTATCTTTAATTTCAATATCAAATTCTTGAAGTAGGAGAATCCATCTAAGAAGGCGTGGTTTTGCATCCTTATTACTCAAGAAATACTTGAGAGCTGAATGGTGCAGTAGATTATTACCTTAGAACCAACAATATATGATCTAAACTTATCTAAGGCAAAAATTACAGCCAATAGTTCTTTTACAGTAGTTGCATAATTAAGTGAGGCTTTGCGTTTAATGTGTGAAAGCATAGTAGATAGCTTTGAGAATTTTGTTATACCTTTGACCTAAAATCGCTCCTACAAATAAATCGCTTGCATCACACATAATCTCAAAGGTAAACTCCTGGTCTGGTGCTACCAATCACTGATGCGATAATCAACTTAGCTTTGGTCTTAAATGCTTCCATACATTTACTATCAAACTTAAAAGGTACTTCCTTTCAAGCAAATGACTTAGAGGCTTTGCTATCTTTGAAAAATCTGCAATAAATCTCCTATAAAATCCTGCATATCCAAGAAACCCTCTTAGAGTCCTTAGATTCACTGGTGGTGGTAATTTTTCAATCACCTCGACTTTAGCTTTATCAACTTCAATTCCTATTTGAGATTCTATGACCTAGAACAATTCCTTCGATACCATTAAATGACATTTTTCCCGGGCTTTAAAACTAAATTGGTATCCTCACAAATAATTGTAACACTCTTTCTAAGTCGACAAACATTTACCAAAAGAATCTCCGTAAACACTAAAGTCGTCCATAAAAATTTCTAAGAATTTCTCAACCATATCAGAAAATATAGACATCATACATCTTTTAAACGTAGCAGGAGCATTACATAAACCAAACGGCATTCTTTTATACGCAAAAGTTCCATAAGGACAAGTGAAAGTAGTCTTTTCTCTATCTCCTGCTACAATGAAAATCTGTAAATATCCTGAATAACCATCTAAGAAACAGTAATACTTATGACCACTTAAACGTTCCAACATTTGAACTATGAATGGAAGCGGATGATGATCTTTCTTAGTATGATCATTTAGTTTTCTAAAATCAATGCACATTCGATATCCTGTAATTTCCCTTGTTGGAATCCATTCATTCTTATCATTCTCTTTCACTGTGAAACCTCCTTTCTTTGGTACAACTTGAGTTGGACTTACCCATTCACTATCTGATATAGGAAAGATTATCCCTATTTCTAATAGCTTAATCACCTCTTTCTTAACGATTAACTGTAAATTCGGGTTGAGGCGGCGTTGCGGTTGAATACAAGGTTTAGCATCTTCTTTCAAAATTATCTTATGAACACAAATCTCGTGGCTAATACACAGAATATCGGCAATTTGTCCATCCAAAAGCTTCCTTATGCTTCCTTAACATTCTAAGGAATTGATCTTCTTGTTGCTCGGCTTAAAGTTGATGAAATAATAATCGGTAATAGATTATCGGTTTCAAGAAAAGCATATTTCATTTAAAGGTAACGGTTTCAATTCCAGTTCTTCAGCGGATCTTCTATTGACGATTTAAGAATCGGTCCTTCTAGTTCTAACTCCAAATACTTATGCCATGGTGGCTTAACCGTAAAGCTTCCTTTATCTAGAGAAAGGATTATCTCTTTCATTTCAATGTCTTCCTCATCTTCTTTATAGATAGACGAGTTAAGCATTCTTCTAATCATCTTCAAAAGTTGGTAATCGATTATCATGAGCCAGAATGAATATCTTCTATAAAAGAACATGATTACGTGATGTATATGAATGATTCATAGCTTTGAAAATATTGAAAGCAACTTCATCTTCATTGACTCTCAAAATTAATTCTCCTTCTGAGACATCGATTAAAGTTCTTCCCAGTAGCTAGAAATGGACGACCTAAGATAAGTGGTGCTTGAAAATCCTTCTTCCATTTCCATAACTACAAAGTCTCTTTGGAAAATAGAATTTGTCTATTTAACCAATACGTCCTTAATAATCCCTTTAGGGTACTTAATCGATCTATCGCCATTTGCGAGAGTCATTTCGATCTTAGTAAGCTTTCCTATGCCTAGCTTTTTATAATCCTCATAAGACATGAGATTTATACTAGCTCGAAGATCACATAAGACCTTCTTAAATGTAAATCCTCCAATTTCACATGGAATCGTAAAACTTCCGGATCTTTTAGTTTAGGTGGTAACTTATCTTTGCAGACTGCAGAACATTCTTCATTTAGGCATATATTCTCATATTCCTCTAATTTTTTCTTATTTGATAGAATATCTTTCAGAAACTTTCCATAGGCAGGTATATTAATCAGAGCTTCAATAACAGGGATATTAACATGAAGATGACGAAAAGTGTCAAGGAAACGAGCATACTTCTGATCAGTTTTTGCCTTTTTGATTTGATCTTTAGGAGGATAAGGTAAAGATTCTAAATCTATAACCTTTGGCTCCTTAGTCAATTTCTCTTTTCCTTTTTCCTTAAACCTTTGAGTATTACTTAGTCGCCATGTTTCAGGTTCTTGAATTTTTTCCTTTAAATTGTTCCCTGAATCAATCTCTACTTGATTCTTTCGATTCTTCTGTTTCTCATCCTTATTACCAGTTTCATCTATTCTAACATGTTCCTTGAATAAAGTCCTTAAATCTTTATCCATAGGGTCTTTCAAAATCCTAGGGATTTTTACCCATTTTTCACCTTCATTTTCAGATTCCAAACTTCTATTCCTTTTCAAGAAATTCTCTATAATTTCTTCTTCCTCATCAGTGAATTCAATTTCATCTTTAGTTTCATCATTCTTTCCATCTAAATCATTTTCTACTTCATTATTCCCAAAGTTTTCTACTCCATTGCTTCCACAGAGTTTTCTACTTCTCGTAACTACAACATTTACCTCTCTTGGATTTCTTTCAGTGTTACTTGGTAATCCTCCTGGGGGTCTGCTGTTATTACGTTCACCTTCCCTACTCAAATGATCTTCCATATTCCTCAATGAGGCTTCTATCGTTCTCATTACTCGTATCATGTCCACTCATAGATGTTTTCATTGTACTCATATCCTTAGTGGTCGAACCAATAGAAGTCATCATTGTTTCCATATTCTTAGCTTGAGTAGATACTACACCCATCATATTTTCCATTAGTTTTTCCCATTTTTCAACTCCTTCGCGGTTGAGTTGAACTACGAGTTCTTGGTATACTTTGAGTGGTATGTTGAGGATAGGATCTAGGTAATGATTGTAAATTCGATTAGATGTATTTTCTTGATAAACTTGATTATTATTCCTATATGGGACTTGGATATGGCGGTTGTCCTGGCTTACTAGGGTTTTCGGACCATCGATAAGTAGGGTGATCTCTTACAATAGCATTAAACGAGTTCGAGTATGCATTGTTCAAATTCTATCTTTCTTTGAAGAAAACTCACCTCCTCTCTTGAATATCTGTTGGTTCTTCACTCTCTAATGGCATATTATCCTGATTTGAGTATTCGGTTGGTGTACTATTTTCCTCGAACTTAGGTTCTTATTACATTGTAAACCATCAAATTTCCAACTCAAATTTTCTAAATGTGCTAGAACTTCGTATTAGACGTACATTCACTGCAAAAGCTACTTTTACGTGCTAGAACCGGTTTCCCACATTGTTATTTTTGGAAATCTTTTCTATAGCATCGTAAACTATTTGAGCTTCACTCATCATTAACGAACCACCACATGCATGATCTACATCGGCACGTGAATCTTTTCTCAATTTACTGACGAAGAGTTGAATTTGCATATCTAAGGAATAACCATGATCGGGACAAGCTCTTAACGATTTTTAAACCTTTCCACGCATTCCCAAGTGTTTCTTGAGATCCTTGTCTAAAGTTAGCAACCTCGACTTTTAATTCCAAATTTCATCCAGAGTGAAATATTGTTTCGAAAATTCAGTTTGAATCTCCTCCCAACTTGTTAGTGAGTGATGTGGAAGAGACATAAACCAATCTCGGGCTCGTCCTTTTAAAGAAAAAAAAACATAGTCATCCTCGTTAATTCCCTTATGAGCACCTTGACTTTTGGTGTATTGCACAGATTCTTCAAAAGATAGAGATGATGATGTGGATCTTCATCATCCTCTCCTAGGAATTGGGCTCTTGCGTCAATTAAACCAAAAGATGAGACTTAATTTGAAATTATTCGCTCCTTCATTAGGTAAAAGTATGGGATTATTAGTCCGGTTTCTTCTCACGGTTTGATCACGAGATAGGTCTCGGGTTTGGCGGATTATTACGATTATTACGGTTCCGATCTTGATTGTTCCTATTATTCGATTACGATTATTATTACGATGATCAACAGGGGTTTTGGCCATGCCTTAGAGCATGATCAGCCTCTGCCATTTGTTTCATCACTAGTTTCAACCATTTTATATTTTTTATTAGAAGATGATTCTTGGTCGATTTCCCACGACTAGTATGACCACGTTTACTCTACTCTTAATGCCTTTCGTAAGTGTTTATGTCGAGAGCTTATAAGGAGTGGCGGGGCCTTACCACTACGGTCATCAACTAACGAAAATAGAAAATAACTAGAAATTGATAGTAGTAAAATTGGTAATTTACCTATAAGGTAACAACCAACGAAAAATAAAATAGAAATGGGATAAGAAAAGTGTTGACTTATTCTCGAGAATTTTGAGCTAATACAAGTAGTAACCATAGACACAAAAAAAAAATTAGCGGCGTTCCCGACAGCGGCGCCAAAAAGTCGAACTAAACCTAACCTTGAGAACGGCGCCAAAAAATCGACGAGGCGTTTCACGGGTTAAACGATCCTAACCGGCGATGTGCCGGGTCAAAGCGTAGTGCTAGTATGGTGAGTCGAGTATCGTATCCACGAGGAACTTGGTAATTCTTCTAAGTGTGGTTAAACACCAAAGAGTTATTATTAACTCGATCTAAACCGCAATTTTATAACACAGGATCACTACTATTCTAGTCAACATAAAATAAATCTGAAAATTAAAAACTATACTAACATGATATATATAAATACATAAATATATATAGATTTGCATAAACCGCAATTTATATATATAATATATAAGTATATATAGATACCAAAATATTAAGCAGAAAATTTTAGAAAGTAGCCAAAACTTATATAATTGGTTTATACAATCTTTCGATTAAATGAAATGTGTTCGATCTCTCCTTTTATTTTAGGTCCAATTGAGTAAATGAAACGGTGCACTCACCGAGGTAAACAATTCCTCACTCACACAAGCGTATGAAATTGTCATATGTCCATTGCATCGATCCAAGGTCCACAATCATTACGGTTTTTACGAGCGAGGTCCGGTACAAATCTACCTTTAGATAAAAGGA